>JAVIAB010000091.1:51989997-52589997 GCA_032433765.1 Megaustenia siamemsis | reverse complement strand
AGAAGAAGAAAGTTGGCGACAAAGAGAGATAATACTGGATAGCTTGGTGTCATGGCATGGAAAATAGTAAACAACAGAACTGATACGATACACGGTAGATAGAAGATTGTGGAAGGACATGATCGCCAAAGCCAACCGATACGGCACATGATGATGATGAATCTATATAGCCTTGCGCTTGACTAGTGTCCTTGTTTGTTCACTGATGAAGTCTTAGTAACCACAACAAACGTTTAGTTATTTTGTTTTGTCCTTATTTCGTAAAGCATGGAATTGTATGCGCTCCCCGACAGAGCTCTGTGGACACAATATCGACGTGCTTAATCGCTTGCACGTAAAGGGATATACATCGAAGGAGTCTTGAGAAAAAGTCTTGAGCAATGTGTAGTGAGTTTGACTAGACTCGACTAGACTCGATTAGACTCGACTCGACTCGACTCGACTCGACTCGACTAGACTCGACTAGACTCGACTAGACTCGACTCGACTAGACTCGACTCGACTAGACTAGACTCGACTAGACTAGACTAGACTCGACTCGACTCGACTCGACTCGACTAGACTAGACTAGACTAGACTAGACTAGAGACTAGACTAGAGACTAGACTAGACCAGTAATAAACATATAACATAACGTATCTCCGGTACGTTAACGTCGCCCGTGTGGCTGACCCTGACAACAGTGTGGAGAAAAGAATATAGCCACAGCAACCTGTGGCGCATGTCGTAAGAGATGGCTAAGGAGATTTTGGGGACAAAGTCTTCTTCGGTGCTACGGAGTTCGTGCACCTGAGCTGAAGCCATATTCAATGCTTTCGTTAGTGTGTGGCTGGCATGCTGCGCACTAAGGGTCGTGCTGAGGAGGGGGTCTAAACAATACGGAGTTGTCGCTTGTGCAGTGAAGATGATCTTTCGACTAAACTAAACTAAACTAAACTAAGCTAAATGTATAAAGAGAGACCAGTTTCAAATTAAGTTTTGTTGGATTCAAAATACGCTGCGCAGATGATAGATCCTCCGCTTTAGCTAACGGGGTTGTGGTCTTGCAACTAGATTTGAGCAAGACCTTACTCCATATCATGGGGTAATTTTGAATTTTCTATCTGTGCGCCGTCTCTGTGGTTATTGAACTGGACTGTTAATGACAAGAAGTCGGTTTAGATCCTTATAAATGGCTTCCAGGTTCACCCAGCTGTAAATAGGCGCCGAATTTTTATGGAAGAGAAAGACTCATTTGGCAAAATGTAAAAACGGCCCAAATACCCAAGAAAAAATAATGCGCCGAAAATCTACATACACACGAACTTGCGCGCGCGCACACAGTATACACTATTTTTACAGCATTTGTCACTTATTTTATCGCTCTTTCTTTCTTATTTTCTCTTTTACTTTCGCTTATTTTATTGGTCACATTTTTCTTTCATTGTTAGCGTCCACATAACATATATGTCTTTCTCATTTTCTCTCTCTTTAATCCTACCTACCTACCTACCTACCTGCCTGCCTGCCTGCCTACCTATCTCTCTGTCTGTCTGTATATCTGGCTTTCTTTCTGTCCGTCCATCCGTCTGTCCGTCCATCTGGTCTGTCAGTCCATCCGTCCGTCAGTCTGGTCTGTCTGTCTGCTTCTCTCTCTCGTATATTTATCTCACATGTCTCCCTTTTTTGTGTCTGCTTCACTATTATTATAATATCTCCGTTCTTGTTACACTCTTTTTCTAAGGGGCGAAAGTCTTCCAAACTCCTCCTTATAATAATCCATATTCTTTTAGCATTTCTTAGATTAAAAAGCTTTAAATTGACTACAGTTCACTTCATACTTATTAGCTGAAATATTTCGTCTATTTAATAATCTGGCCAGCTCTTTCAGAACGCTGAAGGCTAAAATCACATTCAACTGTTGCATCAAAGGAACCAATTTGCCAAAATGGCTCACAGTTATTATATGTGTTTATTGCAGGTTTACGATTATAATTCCTTTATGATTTGGTTAATAACATTCTGAGGTATTTATGCGCCAGGAATGGACTAATTGTTTTGGGGGAGGGGTGGTGATAGTGAGGCTAGAAATCAGCCCAAAATCAACCGTGGGAATTAATCGACAAGGGAAACTACTCGTATGTGTTCGGTGGTTGAGAGTTGAAAGACACAACTTAAAATAAATCAAGAAAAATGAAATCAGTTACTCCCAGGAGTTGAGAAATAAGTTTAAGTAAAAGATAATTGTGCATCATACTCAGATATATAGACAACCAATGTAAAAGAAGAGATCAGAATCTTTCTGCTTGCTGGCTTGTTTGCGTTCGCCCGATGACTAGAGTATTCTAGAGTATTCGTAGACTATATAATTCCTCTTCGTCATCCGCCCTTAAAATGACGTTAAGTGGGTGTATGCGTTGTGTTGTGGTTTGCAGTATAACTGTTATATTTGCGCCTTTCGGCCCAACACATCCGACTTCAGCACGACATTTTAAAGTACCAGGTTGTCTTCCCTCTTCGATCCCTACTCGCTTGGCCAGACTATATAGGTTAGTCTGTTACTGGAGACACCACGGAGAGGTGGAGCAGGGTCTGGATGGTTCTGATTCACCAATCCTGACGCAAGCCATCAGCTGTGGGTCGCTGACAACTTCCAGCTCTGGTGCTGGGAGGCGCGCCTTCGCCTCCAGAATCTTCTTATTGATATTGATTACGAAATTGATCGAATTGTTATCATCCACGGCTGTTCGTTTTCATCTTAAAGTGGCATTTTAATTCTAACTTTCAACGTTCTTCAGCATTTATGGACGAGGAGGTTCCGAGCTTTGTATATTTTACTCGTTCTACAAATTGATGATTCTTGTAATGCAAAACTGAAATAAACAAAAGAATAGGTATGACAAAAAGTAATTTTAATGCCATGACAAATATACTAAGAACAAAACAAAAAATAGCAGGGCTGAAACTAAGAATAGTAAAATGTTACATCTTCTCAATATTCCTGTATGGTGCAGAAACATGGACGTTAGACAAGAAAACAGAACAGAAAATTGAAGCCTTTGAAACGTGAATTTATTGAAGAATAGGTAGAATTGGATGGAAAGAAAAGAAAACAAACGATGAAGTTTTAAAACAACTAAAAATAAAAAGAGAACTACTAAACACAATTCAAACAAGACAAATGACATTGTTGTGGCATATTAAAAGACACAACAGCCTACTAAAAGTAATATTGAAAGGGAAAATACAAGGTAAAAGAGGGAAAAGCAGACCAAGACTAACATGGACGAGTAACAACAAAAGATGGACAAGTCAATCTATGACAACCTGCACCATCAAAGCAAGAGACAGAGTGGAATGGCGATCCATGGTAGCCAACCTTCGATGCGGAGACGATACTCGATGATGATGATGACTGATATTCTATTTGTTAAAATATTCCTAACAAAATGGATCGCATGGTGGGCATCTGAGAATTTCAGGAGATGCGATATTTAATTTTTAATTAGAAAAGATTTTTATGTTTCAATTTCATGATTTTGTAAACAATTATTTTATTATTTATTATAATTAATTATAACAATCAGTAATGAAGCAAAAGGAGCATGGCTAAAAGAGAGATGCAAAGAGATTGAAATGCAACAAAAAGGAGATGCTAAAGCTATATACAAACAAATTGAGGAATTAACAGGAAGAAAAACCAATTTAAAAAATGGATGTCTAAGATCAAAGGAAGGAGAACTGTTGATTGATCAAGAAAACATAAGGGAACGATGGTCAGAATACATTAAAGATCTTTATAATGATGAACGAACGGAAGTAAATATTAAGGATAATGGAGAAGGACCAGAAATACTCAAAAATGAAGTGGAAGACGCCTTGCGCAATATGAAAGCAGGCAAAGCTCCTGGACCAGATAATATAACTAATGAAGAGATTGAAGCCATGGATGATTTTGGAATAGAAATAATAACACAAATATTGAATGATATCTACAACAGCGGATAAATATACCAGACGACCTGCTCAAATCAATATTCATAGCCCTACCAAAGAAATCTGGTGGTGGAAATTGAATGCGATGATCATCGCACAATAAGCCTTATGAGTCATATGACTAAGATATTGCTAAAAATCATCATGCGAAGAGTGCGAAACAAAATCAGTCCAGAAATTAGCGATGAACAGTGTAGTTTTGTTAGAGATAAAGGAACAAGCAATGCCATTTATATCATAAGATCTTTAGTAGAAAGAGCCATTGAGGTGAAAACAGATCTATACCTATGTTTCATAGATTACACCAAGGCATTTGACAAAGTAAAGCACAAAGAAATAATCAAAATTTTAGAAAGCATAAACGTAGGCAGCAAAGATCTAAGAATAATAAAGAACATGTACTGGCAATAAACAGCGGTCATAAGAACTGGAAACCAATTGGGAATGTTTCAACAAATAAAACAGGGTGTTAGACAAGGTTGTGTGCTGTCACCAGATATGTTTAGTTTTTATAGTGAGATTATTTTAAGATCCATAAGGGACATGCCTGGAATAACAATTGGAGGTCATAATATAAATAATCTAAGGTATGCTGATGATACAGTCCTAATCGCTAAGAGTGAAAATGAGTTACAAGAAATGTTGGACATTATAGTGAAAGAAAGCAAAAATAAAGGATTCAGCCTTAATAGCAAAAAGACAGTGGTAATGGTAACAACAAAGAAAAAGACATCACCTCAGTGCAAAATAAAGACAAATGGAACAATATTAAAACAGGTAAATGAATTTAAATATTTGGGAACTTTGTTAACCTCAGACGGAAGATGTACAAAAGAGGTGAGATGCAGAATGGCTCAGGCAAAAGCAGCTTTCCAAAAAATGAGGAAGATACTATGCAATCCATTTTTGACAATAGAAACCAGAAAAAGAGTTCTTAAATATTATGTAGAGTCAGTCTTAACATATGGATGCGAATCATGGACAATAGGACAACAGGCAAGAAAATCACTAGAGTCTGTAGAAATGTGGATTTACAGAAGAATGTTGAGAGTACCATGGGCAGCTAAGAAGAGTAATGAAGATGTTATGAGAGATGTCAAAGCAAAAAGAGAGCTAATTTCCAATATTAGGAAGAAACAATCATCATTTTTGGCCATGTAATGAGATGAGAACAACTGGAATATATTGTAACAACTGGAAAAATTGGGGGACGAAGAGATAGAGGGAAGCAAAGAGAAAAAATAACAGACAGCTTAAGAGAATTGCTTGGCAGAAGGTCAACAACAGAAATGATAAATAGCTGCCGAGATCGAAAGTTGTGGAGAGACATTATCATCTACGCCAGTAGGCCCGGTACTTGATGATGATGATGATAACAATTAGTATAATATAAGAAATACTTATATGGCAGTGAAACACGGAGAACAACAAAAATGACAATCATGAAGATACAGACCTTCATTAATGGATGCTGGCGCAAATTAAAAGGACGGAAATAGCAGGACAAAATTACTAACATAGAATTATGGAAATGTACCATATAAATGAGCAAATGAACTAAAGTATCAATGACAAACAACTGTGCTTCAGGTTTAAACAATATCTATCAAAGCGAATAAGTACCTGCATAAGCCGTTGTGTGTATGTGAGATAAATATTACAGGATTGAACACTTTTTAATACGTATGTGATTATCTCAGGGAACAGCGATAGAACAGTGGTTAGTGAACTGGACTACCAAGGACAAAAGGTCGGGTTCCATTCTGAATGACGGCTTCCAGGTTCACCCAGCCTTAATTGGTACCGGATTTTTTCTGGGGAAGTAAAGCGGCATGGGCGTAATACCGACAACATTACGCCAAAAATCATGTGCCGAAGGTCTGTAAAATTTATTGTGACTAACACTATATTCCCTATACGCCACTTGGCGTGACGGGATACTTTACTTTTTTTTTTTTTTTTACTTTATGTGATTATCACATATTTGAACAGCCATGAATAATGTTTTGACTCAGAAACTCGATACTGTACTAAAGCTGTACGGATCTAGCAAGGAGCTTCAGTCAACAGTCACATTTATCACATGCTCTTGTTTGATGATCACCAACATGTAAAAGCAGAAAGTGACAGATTTAAAGAATAAACTAAACGATTAGCAATAAGATTAGTGAGAATTCATCATCATCATCGAGTGCCGTCTCCGCAAAGAAGGTTGGCTACCATGGATCGCCATTCCACTCTGTTTCTTGCTTTGGTCGTGCAGGTTGTTTCTGTATAAGGAAATGGCTCTTGCTACAGAAAAGAAAATAGACATCACGGTTTCTTGCTTCAGCATCGAAATGGCATTTTATTCATCAACATCATGTGTCATACGGGTTGGCGTAGGCGATCATGTCCTTCCACAATCTTCTATCCACAGTGCATCGTATCAGTTCTGTTGTTGACTGTTTTCCATGCCATGATACCAAGCTATCCAGTATTTTCTCTCTTTGTAGTCCGCGATCTCACTTTCCTTTTATTTTACCAGTTGTAACCAAGTATTCTAACTTTCCTCTTCTCATGATGTGCCCGAAAAATGTTGATTGTTTCTTTCTGATGTTTTTTTAGGAGCTCCCTTTTTGTGTTGGCCTTATTTTACTTATCGCCCTGAAAAATGACATCATTTATGGCATGCGTCAAGAAGGAAGGCGAAACCAAGTCAGGTTCAGAGTCAACGTGGTTGATAATAATGGAAACATAAATGAATAATTTGGTCAAGACACGGGGCATAGTGAAAAGTTTGGTTAAAAGTCTGTTGCTGCTCCCTAATCTCCTACAAGTAGCGTTAATATATTGAATGGAGTTTCAAGGAGACGAAAAAGTAGCAAGAATACCAGCGTGTATTATATGAGACAGTTCAGAGCTACAACTACCTGGGACATATTATAACCAGTGATGGAAAATGTACAACTGAATTAAACAAAATAATAGGAATGGCAAAAAGTAATTTTAATGGCATGAAGAACATACTACCATCAAGACAAATAATACCAGGTCTAAAACTAAGAAAAGCAAAATGTTATGTATTCTCAACATTCCTATATGGTGCAGAAACATGGACATTAGACAAGAAAACAGAACACAGTATTGAAGCCTTTGAAATGTGGATATATAGAAAAATAGGTAGAATTGGATGGAAGAAAAAGAAAACAAACGATGAAGTCTTAAAACAACTAAAAATAAAAAGAGAACTACTAAACACAATTCAAACAAGACAAATGCGAATTTTGGGCCATGTTAAAAGACACAACAGCCTACTCAAAGTAATCCTGGAGGGGAAAATACAAGGTAAAAGAGGTAGAGGCAGACCACGACTAACATGGACGAATAACATCAAAAGATGGACAAATCAGCCTATCACAACCTGCACCATCAACGCAAGAGACAGCGCAGAATGGCGCTCCATGGTAGTCAACCTTCGTTGCAGAGATTGCACTCGATAATGATGATGATTATATGACGACGCTGGCAGAATTTCAAACCATAATTGCCTGACTACAGCATATGTAATTATTTTGGCCTTCTGATGTGGCCAGTGTTATCCAAGGTCTCTTGTAACACTGATTGTTGATTCTTTTGAACCATTTTGTAGTACGTATCAATTTATAGATCTGAGCTTACGCAACATAAATGGCCAGATATTATGTTAATGCCATTGCCTTGACTTGTTTGGTAATTAATATTATTGCAGTAGATGTAGACATTCAGAGGAGAAGAACATGAAAAAGGGAATGTGGATACTTCTCCTTTTTCTGTATTTCAATGAAAACTTCACCTTTGCATTATCCATCATCAAAAGAACGTTAAGTAGAGTCAAAACAAAGAAATGCATATAAATGCATAAAAATGCGAAGCTGCAGTAAAGCTAATTGTAGGGAGAAATTATATATATATATATATATATATATATATATATATATATATATATATTTAATTTCTCCCTACAATTAGTATATATATATATATATAATAGAAAATGAAATATATATATATATATATATATATATATATATATATATATATATAATATATATATATATAATAGAAAATGAAATATATATATATATATATACATATATATATATATATATATATATATATATATTACAATAGACAAGAAAATCACTGGAGTCTGTAGAAATGTGGTTTTACAGAAGAATGTTGAAAGTACCATGGACTGCTAAGAAGAGTAATGAAGATGTTCTAAGAGAGGTCAAAGCAAAATGAGAGCTAATGTCCAATATTAGGAAGAGGCAATCATCATTTTTGGCCATGTAATGAGAAGAGAACTGGAATATATTGTAACATCTGGGAAAATTGAGGGACGAAGGGATAGAGAGAAGCAAAGAGAAAAAAATAACAGACAGCTTAAGTGAATGGCTTGGCAGAAGGTCAACACCAGAAATGATAAATAGCTGTCGAGATCGAAAGTTGTGGAGAGACATGATCACCTACGCCAGTAGGTCCGGTACTTGATGATGATGGTATATATATTATAGGAAAAAAAAAACAGTACGGTTAAAGATTTGCGTAATAAGTGGACGACCCAAATTAGAACAACATTTCGGCCCAATAGGCCTTCAACAGGAACAAAAATACAAAACACACACACAGATATGTATTTAAAAACAAAAATAATAACTAATTTTTAAAAATAATTTCGAAGTTAAGTAGACGTAAATATATAATGTTGTATTCTACAGTTAGTAGCAAAATCTGCACCTTTCGGCCCAGTAGGTCCGATTACAGCATGGCATTTCAGGATACCGGGTTTCTTTCTCCCCAGATCCTTACCCGCTTGGCTAAATTAGTTGGACGTTGACTAGAGTCACCGCCGGGAGTAGAATTTAATCTATTGTCTCAAAATCTGACACACACATTTAGCTATGAATCACTTCATTTTTCGCCATATTCCTTGCACCATTAAAGGCCTGAAAAAGGCGTCGATGGTACTTATGAGCGAAGTGTGATCTTGTATAAACTCGGGTCTGTCTGCTATGATGTGAGACTGGGTTTCTCCATACAGAAGACCTCTCTTTGACAGCTATATATACATTTACAGACATGGCTTAACGTGTGTAGACAGCAATACACATTACTGGACGGCAGGACAAGTGACGACTCCATGTAACATTTTTAGAGACAGGTTCCACTGTCCAGTACTCCCAACAGGTTTAATTGAATATAACATCGTAGTGAAGGCATTCTACAGAGATCTGTAATAACAAAGAACACACCGTACTCACGCACTCCAGTATAAATTCTACGACTCTGCTCCAAGTGGATGCAACTCTGCCTAACTCTATCTGAACCTATATGTTCTTTAAAACTCTAGCGAGTGGACCCACGCTTCTAACCACCTATATCTAATTTAACTTCATTTTTCTAAACTAGTGGCTGATCTTTCTAAATGGAACTAACTAACCTTACCTATCGAGATGTCAGCAACTCTCTCTACGTATTCATCCGTCTCGCCGGCACATTCCTGCTCTAACCCAATCAAGATGTCTCTGCTCGAGGTACCAGCAAGAGCTAATTAATCCAGTCCGCTGGTTTGGCTTGTCGACCTCGTCACGTGACCATATCTTCACCACGCAATCCCCGAGATGTCCTTCAAACTGGCTAGTGTTCACCGGAGCTGAAAACTGTTTCCCGGTCATTCCCCTATCTAACGTTCTATTGTTAACTCTACTAACTCCACTTTCTATTACATTATTTAACCCTCTCAAACAACAATATCTGGTACACACAGACTACTTTCAGTCCAGGTGGTGTCTAGAATTTGGTTCCATATTATTGAGAGAATTTGAAAGCAGAATATCGCTGAAGTGATGTAATAATCTATATGGAAGTTTGATCAGGTCTTTCCAACATTAACAAATAACCAGGACGGTCCCACCATACAGGACAACTTCATCATCATTCAGATCACTGAAGCTACTCAAAATATAGTAACATAAAGCAGGTTAATTCAGTTTGTGATTTGTCATTAGTCAAGGAAAAGAAGTAAATATTACTTGTCACGTGATGCAGCGTATGTGGGTATAATTCCCAAATGAAGTGACGAGTATAATCTAGTTCATATATGATTTAGTCTTATAGCTCGTTTCAAATCACTTGCCCAACTTCAAAACGCTATTGCTCAGAAACCGTTTGTTAAATACTGTTGAAATTTTCCAAATGTTATTAGAATGCAAAAGACCCTTTAAATGTATATTTAACAAATATCTTGCAGCTGCAGTTTTCTTAAAGCGGCGAATTTCTTTGATGTTTGTCAAAATTGTAAATTGTAAACCCCTAAAAAATAGAAATTACCGTAGTTGCTGGTCTATGATTAATTTTCACTAGGTAAAGGCGTGGCCGTAATGGGGAAATAACTCAATAATAAAAAAACACCAGGAGAATTATTGTCTTCTCAGTTCGAGGACGGACGATAATATCAAAGTATACCTGTATGTCCAATTTTCATAGTTGTGTGGTCCTGAAAAGGACCGTTTGTTGAACTAATTGAAGGAAATATAGGGGCCAACATTGTGGGGGCTATATACTTTCATTCTGAATCAGACGAGTCTAAAAGATTAATAACTGTTTGGGGTTGAACATTCCACAAACCATCATTTTTCCAATATTCCTTTTCCTGTTTTAAGACGTGGTTTTCACATTTAGCCCAATAATCTTTGTCTATATTTAATAAAGCGAGAGTAGTATACAATGTCAATTAGGGACCCCAAAACTGCGTTCAAACGCAGATAAATCCTTATATAAATAGTCTACACGCAGATCAACGCAGATTTTTTTTTCCTTATATGAGAGTCTTCATTTTTTCTTATATGAGAGTCTACCCGCCCATTTTTGTTCCGGTGACCTCTCGTTGACCTCTCGGTTGACCTCTCGTTGTGAAGGCGTCGAAACGCAGATAAATCCTTATATAAATAGTCTACACGCAGATCGAGGCACATTTTTTTTTTGGTGCGGTTTTTCCTTATATGAGAGTCTACCGTTTTTCCTTATATGAGAGTCTACCCGCCCCTTTTTGTTCCGGTCGTGGTGGTGGTGGTGGTGGTGACCTCCCGGTGACCTCCCGGTGACCTCCCGGATCGGCGTCGGGTGACCTCCCGCTGCGGTGGTGTTGTGAAGGGGTGGTGAAGGGGTGGTGAAGGGGTGGTGAAGGGGTGGTGAAGGGGTGGTGGTGGTATCATAAATCTATTATATTCTTTGTACTTTCAATGGTTCCGTAACTTTCATAAATCTATTCTTTCTTTATACTCTCATTCAATAAAAACAGTGACAAGTTTATTTATTGTTTTTAAAACTTCCTTTAGAATTAAAGGTAACAACTTAGACCGTTACACACGCTACACGCCAAACACTGTGTTTAACGTTAAGCGAGAGATCAAAGAGCTCGGTAGACGCCCCGCGAAGACGCGCAATCCGCCTCCCGTATGAACATCAAAGGATTACCCTTGAGCACACTAATAAATTTATCGCCGTAGCAGGTAAGTGTTCATCAGGAGAGTCATTTAACAGGGGAATTTTACGATACCGATGTTTTAATGTGAGACGCTTGGGGGAAATTAACAGTGACAAGTTTATTTATTGTTTTATTCTGAAGATTGTATTGTATAGTGCTCGTTTTGCCTCCAGAGTTATTTCCTTGTTGGACAATAGTGGTGATAACTGTCCGATGATTTGACAAGCTTTGTTGCATCTTGATTCTATCTCGGTTGTTTGGGAATTTTCGTTTGTTATTAGACTTCCTAGATATTTGAATTCCTCTACTTGTTTTAGTTGTCTGCCTTCTATAGTTATGTTGATGTTCTGTTTATTTTTGGCGACATTCATGACTTCTGTTTTGTTGATGTTGATTTTCATGTTGTATTTTGTTCCTAAGATGTTGAGTTTATTTACAAGTGTTATACATGATAGTGTTAAATGGATAAATATCGACGGTGCCACGATGGATGAATGTAAGTTGGCGACTGTGTCGGGATGGCTGTTTGTATGTTGGCCAGTGTGCCACGAGGGATCATGTAGGTTGTCTAGTTGGCCATGATGGATCATGTAGGTTGTCTAGTTGGCCACGAGGGATCATGTAGGTTGTCTAGTTGGCCATGATGGATCATGTAGGTTGTCTAGTTGGCCATGATGGATCATGTAGGTTGTCTAGTTGGCCATGATGGATCATATAGGTTGTCTAGTTGGCCATGATGGATCATGTAGGTTGTCTAGTTGGCCATGATGGATCATGTAGGTTGTCTAGTTGGCCATGATGGATCATGTAGGTTGTCTAGTTGGCCATGATGGATCATGTAGGTTGTCTAGTTGGCCATGATGGATCATATAGGTTGTCTAGTTGGCCATGATGGATCATGTAGGTTGTCTAGTTGGCCATGATGGATCATGTAGGTTGTCTAGTTGGCCATGATGGATCATGTAGGTTGTCGACTGTTCCATGATGGTTGTTTGTATGTTGTCGACTGTGTCGAGATGGATGAATGTATGTTGTCTAGTGTGCCATGATGGTTGTATGTAATTGTCGAGTATGCTCCAACAAATCACCGCGCCATTTAAACTTCTTTGAACATAATGGACACAGATGTTCACCAGAAGAAACCTCATTATCAGAAACCATCTGGAGAAAATCCAATAACCCTTTCGTCAACCATATTTAACATACCTAGTTAAACTTCATCAACCATCAAGCTCAACAATACTTAGCATACCTACTTTAAACACCTCGATAAAATTGAATAACCTTTTATCGAAAAGCCTTAACGTACTTTAAGAGAAAATATTCCAACTTACAGTGTAAAATAGAATCTCAATCCGTTAGAATGAATAGTAACTTTCCTTGAAGCAACCAAACTTATAACACGAAAGCCCTGTGGCTGTTTGTAGGTTGTCGACTGTGTCGCGATGGATGAATGTAAGTTGGCGACTGTGTCGGGATGGATGAATGTAAGTTGTCGACTGTTCCATGATGGATCATGTAGTTTGTCGACTGTGTCGGGATGGCTGTATGTAGGTTGTCGACTGTTCCATGACGGATCATGTAGGTTGTCGACTGTTCCATGATGGATCATGTAGGTTGTCGACTGTTCCATGATGGCTGTTTGTATGTTGTCGACTGTGTCGAGATGGATGAATGTAGGTTGTCGATTGTGTCGGGATGGCTGTTTGTAGGTTGTCGACTGTGTCGGGATGGATGAATGTAAGTTGTCGACTGTTCCACAGTCATGTCGATGTAGTAGACACGTATGTCATGTCAATGTAACAGTCATGTCAATGTAACAGTCATGTCAATGTAACAGTCATGTCAATGTAACAGTCACGTATGTCATGTCGTTTTAGCAGAGACGTATGGTATGTCGGGATGGATGAATGTAGGTTTTCTAGTGTCGCATGATGGATGCATGTAATTGTCGAGTGTGCTCCAACAAACCGCCGTGTCATTTAAACTTCTTTGAACACAATGGACACGGATGTTCACCAGAAGAAACCTCATTATGAGAAACCGTCTGGAGAAAATCCAATAAACCTTTCGTCAACCATACTTAACATACCTAGTTTAACTTCATCAAACATCATTCTCAACAATACTTAGCATTCTTACTTTAAACACAAACAAGGTTTAAACAATGAAAATCATAAACTAGCCAAAATTGTTTTAAATAAAATATTTTATTAAAATAAAATGAAATTATTCGATGATTATGATGTATTCGTCCTCCTCCACCTCGTTTTGAGGCGAAGGTGGTGGTGATGCATACCCTGCATCGACTTCACCAGCTGGTTGAGGTATATTAGCTACTAGTTGGAGTCTGAGTATTTGAAATATATGATTAAATATTAAGTTTGTTAATTCGGCATGTGATATATCAAAGTATAACACACTGAATAATTGGTGTTGCAGTCGGGTGCCGATATCTAAATGGCAGGTGTGATTGACCATGTTTGGTGATAAAGCCTGACAACCAGCACAGTGACGATGCGGGTTGTCCTGGAGTAGACCTGAGATTTTGTTAATCAATGCATGTTCCATCTTTGAAATCTGAAATTTTCACAAAAAGAGATGGTGTTACTCAGTGCCTCTATTAATGGGGATGTTGAGTTACTAAGAATAAATAGATTTTGACCTATGATGCATTAACAGAATACTCATTGACACTCTATGTACTCTCACATCAACAAAGTTATGACTGACATCTGTATTATAACCATTCAGAGAAGAGCATTAGCATGGGAGGCGGAGCAAAGAAATGACTGACATCTGTATTATAACCATTCAGAGAAGAGCATTAGCATGGGAGGCGGAGCAAAGAAATGACTGACATCTGTATTATAACCATTCAGAAAAGAGCATTACTATGAACGGCAGAGTGATTAACCAATTATAGAAGAGCGTAACTTTGAAAGCGGTTCCAGTTCCATCTTAAGGTAAATGATTTGGTCGGGTTCTCATCGAGAATTGTGGGCGTTTCTGGTCCATAGAATGTGTTTGGATAAACTTATGTAGGAGTTTATGTTCCTGGGGATTGATATTATTCACACATATGATAAGGTGTATAAGAAACATTCAAAGTTTTATAACGCGATGGCTAACCTAGTATACACATGATCGGAGAGAAATGAGCTGATATTTACTGGAATAATTCAGAGAGTCGGTGGTCGTGATATCTACGCCACGTTTGTAACCATCGTTATCGAAATACTTTCAGATCGAATTCGCAATTTCGGTCGTCTTGTTGTTCTATATACCCTCGCCTATCGATTAGTGATTGTAATAAGAATGGTTTGCTCCAGCTTTGAAATCTGAAATTTTCACAAAAAGAGATGGTGTTACTCAGTTCCCCTATAATGGGGATGTTGAGTTACTAAAAATAGATTTTGATCTCTGATGCAATACCTGATTAGTTACTAAAAATAGAATGTGACCTATGATCCAATAACAGAATACTCATTCACCCAATACTCTCACATCAACATGGAAAAGTGAATTTCTCAGTCATAGAAAAGTATGTTGTCACGATAGGTGTGTCAATATCAAGGAACAAAAATCATTAAAGAGATCATAATTAAGTTGTGAAAGTTTGGTGGTTGAGAGATAAATCTGAAGATAAGCACATCAAACTATAAGAACAAGGAAACAATCGTATATTACACAATCTTAGAGCCAGTGTTATGTTAACACGTATTTAGTTAAAATAGAAGGTTATAAATTGAGTAGAGGTAAACTTATACCTTATGGCTCATCTACTTTTTCGAATAAACTCAAGTTCAGAAGACAGTGATGACGATATTGATTTGTCAATTGGCACGCAAACCACGATAATATGGCATAGTGGTAATTTTAATAATGGTTTAACTTTAGACTCAATTTTCAAAAAGACAAATATACGTGAAAGGATTTTAAACTCTAGTGAAACCTCTGACACCTACATCACCGGCTCTCAAAATCAGGGAGCTGGAAGACTGGAGATTCCAACTGAAATAATTAACAACCACTCCTCGACTGATAATAGAGATATACAAATCTTTGAACATGATATTTATTTTGAACAAATTAACGCAACGTGGAATGAACAATACGCTTGCAGCCAGCAAGGTGATACACTAAACGATAGAGCTACCAAGGTAAGTAATTGCTTTGGAGTCGAGTTTTGATTTTGATATTCTCTGTTTCTCCTTCGTTATCTTTATCACTGGGTTATTATTCAGCTTGTAGCTGTATTCTATTATTGCCAACGCTATTAATTCTAATGTTTCCAACATTATCTTTGTTGATGATGATAAATAGTAAATTTCCACATGTAATGACAATTTTGAAACTAGTTGCTAATAATGATAGACGTTATAGTAAAGGAAACCGAAAACATAAAGGACTCATCCTTAATACCATAAAGAAGTAACTGTAACATCAAAGAAAAAAGACAAGTAGAATAATATTTAAAATGGTAGTCTCTCTCTCTCTCTCTCTCTCTCTCTCTCTCTCTCTCTCTCTCTCTGGGGAGTATATGGAATATTAGCCGCTGTCTTAAGAGTACTCGAGATACTTTTATAGTAGACTTTTCAAACATAGGCAGTGAGGGGTGAAAAGACAGAGGGAAACAAAGAGAAATGACATCAGCTACAGAGTTGTGCAGAGATATTTTATTATAAAGTGTTTTTCATTTAGAAGTTTTTGCTGGCTTTTAAACCTAAATTGTCTCGTTTCTTCTAGGTTCATTTTTGTGAAGAAACGATTGTTTTAACAATCCACGATGATGAAAATGACGAACCCAATTATTCTTGGCAGCAGTTTTCTATAGACAAGGAGCGCTTCATAAACCGTATACAAGAATGTGGCAAAATTATTTCCCCCATCCTAGCTATTGATCACAGAGCCAAGATTCTAAAAAGTATTTCAGAAGTAATAGAAACTAAAGTTTAGTTGATATTTTACTTGTCAAGCCCAATCCTGTGTTCACAAGAACACTTCCCTCTAATGAACATAACATGCTATACTCGAGTTTGTCTCCAACTTGTCAGTGTAGGCCCCGCCCTCTGGATCATCATTTGTTTTGATGACTCCATGGATACATCGGCCTCGTGGGACAAACTTCCCATGATTCAGCAAAGATGGCCGCTCTCTGAACTTGTCTCATCACGTCCAATGACGTATTGCATCAGTTACTATAAATAGAACGTATTCCATTGGTTGCTATAAATAGACTGGCCACGCCCCCCTTGTTACAGGGTATAAAGGGCAGCCGTTCTCAGTGCTGCTACATACAGAAAGTCAGAGCCCTGCTACCAAGTCGTGTGCTTTTTAGAATGGAGTCCGTTAGAATGGATATATGTGATTCCGCTGTTAATGTTGACTGTGATGGTGCTTTTTTCTATGCCGCTCGTAATGGCGAGTATGTAAAACCTCTACAGAAGAATGGTTTGAAGGCTGTCTCAGTTTCGAGATATCGAGCAAAGACTTTAATTCATCTTAGAAAATACGATGGTAAAACGGGGTTGAAATTCCCAACACGTTACGGTATAACACTAACACAGCCTGAATTTGAGACTTTAGTGGATCTGAAGTCTACGATTCTCTCAGAGTGTGACAGACTACAAGTAGCCACAGGTGATGCGTCTACGATTCTCTCATCTGAGTGTGACAGTATACAAGCATCCACTGATGGAGCTTCTACATTTCGCTCAGACTATGACAGAGAACAAACAGCCAATGAGTGTGACAGTATACAAGCAACCACTGATGGAGCTTCTACATTTCGCTCAGACTATGACAGAGAACAAACAGCCAATGAGGGTGAGTGGTCGATCGCTGCTCCTTCCTTTTATGACGACTTCCAGTATCAACAGAGTGATCTTTCGACTGTTCTCACAGACACAGCTCACAAACAAATTGACCCCCGTTCGATCACTAATATAACTGATGGATCTTATGTTATTAAGGACAATAAACAAAATTGTGTTAAATTTTGCGATCCTTGTGTATTTAAAAAACCACGTGGTAGACCACGTAAACTTGTAATTTAAGTACTATACACATATGTTGTTATATGTGTACTTTTTTAGATGAATTGAATTCATATTTGTACTATTGAAATCATTATTGTTCAATTATAAACATTTGAATGTGTAACATGTGTTGTCCACGTTGATGTATTGAAATAAATTTATGTTTCATTGTGAAAATAAACATTATAAAAAGAGCATATTTGTTTGTTTTTATTTGAGTTGTTTTAATTTATTTAATTTTAAATTATTTTGTTAAATTAAAATAAATGACAGTATAGAATCTATGAAATAAGGTTCTACTTACGATTTGTAAAGTAAATTTACTTGCACAGCCAAGCACACTCTTGCTTGAGTTACAGCCAAGACACTCGTTGAAACTGCTTCAGAGAGTGAGAATAAAAGCCTGGCTGCTTGAATCTACTTATATACAGTTCTAAACTCTTTGTTCAAGCAAGAACTCTCTAGTTCAAACATATTAATTTCCCCCAAACATCTCACATTAAAACAACCACCAAGTAAAATTCCCCTGATAAGTGGTATTCTAATCTTCAGATGATAAAAAGTCATGATGACCCGGGAGGTCAGTCTGGCGGTCAAGTGGTCATCCGTGGTATTTGAAATATCTTCACAACCTTCCCGTTGGTCATATCTTCTCTTTGATATCTTTAGATCAAAGCCATATCTTGCCTATGTTTGAAAAGTCTACTATAAAAGTATCTCGAGTACTCTTAAGACAGCGGCTAATATTCCATATACTCCCCAGAGAGAGAGAGAGAGAGAGAGAGAGAGAGAGAGAGAGAGAGAGAGAGAGAGAGACTACCATTTTAAATATTATTCTACTTGTCTTTTTTCTTTGATGTTACAGTTACTTCTTTATGGTATTAAGGATGAGTCCTTTATGTTTTCGGTTTCCTTTACTATAACGTCTATCATTATTAGCAACTAGTTTCAAAATTGTCATTACATGTGGAAATTTACTATTTATCATCATCAACAAAGATAATGTTGGAAACATTAGAATTAATAGCGTTGGCAATAATAGAATACAGCTACAAGCTGAATAATAACCCAGTGATAAAGATAACGAAGGAGAAACAGAGAATATCAAAATCAAAACTCGACTCCAAAGCAATTACTTACCTTGGTAGCTCTATCGTTTAGTGTATCACCTTGCTGGCTGCAAGCGTATTGTTCATTCCACGTTGCGTTAATTTGTTCAAAATAAATATCATGTTCAAAGATTTGTATATCTCTATTATCAGTCGAGGAGTGGTTGTTAATTATTTCAGTTGGAATCTCCAGTCTTCCAGCTCCCTGATTTTGAGAGCCGGTGATGTAGGTGTCAGAGGTTTCACTAGAGTTTAAAATCCTTTCACATATATTTGTCTTTTTGAAAATTGAGTCTAAAGTTAAACCATTATTAAAATTACCACTAGGCCATATTATCGTGGTTTGCGTGCCAATTGACAAATCAATATCGTCATCACTGTCTTCTGAACTTGAGTTTATTCGAAAAAGTAGATGAGCCATAAGGTATAAGTTTACCTCTACTCAATTTATAACCTTCTATTTTAACTAAATACGTGTTAACATAACACTGGCTCTAAGATTGTGTAATATACGATTGTTTCCTTGTTCTTATAGTTTGATGTGCTTATCTTCAGATTTATCTCTCAACCACCAAACTTTCACAACTTAATTATGATCTCTTTAATGATTTTTGTTCCTTGATATTGACACACCTATCGTGACAACATACTTTTCTATGACTGAGAAATTCACTTTTCCATGTTGATGTGAGAGTATTGGGTGAATGAGTATTCTGTTATTGGATCATAGGTCACATTCTATTTTTAGTAACTAATCAGGTATTGCATCAGAGATCAAAATCTATTTTTAGTAACTCAACATCCCCATTATAGGGGAACTGAGTAACACCATCTCTTTTTGTGAAAATTTCAGATTTCAAAGCTGGAGCAAACCATTCTTATTACAATCACTAATCGATAGGCGAGGGTATATAGAATAACAAGACGACCGAAATTGCGAATTCGATCTGAAAGTATTTCGATAACGATGGTTACAAACGTGGCGTAGATATCACGACCACCGACTCTCTGAATTATTCCAGTAAATATCAGCTCATTTCTCTCCGATCATGTGTATACTAGGTTAGCCATCGCGTTATAAAACTTTGAATGTTTCTTATACACCTTATCATATGTGTGAATAATATCAATCCCCAGGAACATAAACTCCTACATAAGTTTATCCAAACACATTCTATGGACCAGAAACGCCCACAATTCTCGATGAGAACCCGACCAAATCATTTACCTTAAGATGGAACTGGAACCGCTTTCAAAGTTACGCTCTTCTATAATTGGTTAATCACTCTGCCGTTCATAGTAATGCTCTTTTCTGAATGGTTATAATACAGATGTCAGTCATTTCTTTGCTCCGCCTCCCATGCTAATGCTCTTCTCTGAATGGTTATAATACAGATGTCAGTCATTTCTTTGCTCCGCCTCCCATGCTAATGCTCTTCTCTGAATGGTTATAATACAGATGTCAGTCATAACTTTGTTGATGTGAGAGTACATAGAGTGTCAATGAGTATTCTGTTAATGCATCATAGGTCAAAATCTATTTATTCTTAGTAACTCAACATCCCCATTAATAGAGGCACTGAGTAACACCATCTCTTTTTGTGAAAATTTCAGATTTCAAAGATGGAACATGCATTGATTAACAAAATCTCAGGTCTACTCCAGGACAACCCGCATCGTCACTGTGCTGGTTGTCAGGCTTTATCACCAAACATGGTCAATCACACCTGCCATTTAGATATCGGCACCCGACTGCAACACCAATTATTCAGTGTGTTATACTTTGATATATCACATGCCGAATTAACAAACTTAATATTTAATCATATATTTCAAATACTCAGACTCCAACTAGTAGCTAATATACCTCAACCAGCTGGTGAAGTCGATGCAGGGTATGCATCACCACCACCTTCGCCTCAAAACGAGGTGGAGGAGGACGAATACATCATAATCATCGAATAATTTCATTTTATTTTAATAAAATATTTTATTTAAAACAATTTTGGCTAGTTTATGATTTTCATTGTTTAAACCTTGTTTGTGTTTAAAGTAAGAATGCTAAGTATTGTTGAGAATGATGTTTGATGAAGTTAAACTAGGTATGTTAAGTATGGTTGACGAAAGGTTTATTGGATTTTCTCCAGACGGTTTCTCATAATGAGGTTTCTTCTGGTGAACATCCGTGTCCATTGTGTTCAAAGAAGTTTAAATGACACGGCGGTTTGTTGGAGCACACTCGACAATTACATGCATCCATCATGCGACACTAGAAAACCTACATTCATCCATCCCGACATACCATACGTCTCTGCTAAAACGACATGACATACGTGACTGTTACATTGACATGACTGTTACATTGACATGACTGTTACATTGACATGACTGTTACATTGACATGACATACGTGTCTACTACATCGACATGACTGTGGAACAGTCGACAACTTACATTCATCCATCCCGACACAGTCGACAACCTACAAACAGCCATCCCGACACAATCGACAACCTACATTCATCCATCTCGACACAGTCGACAACATACAAACAGCCATCATGGAACAGTCGACAACCTACATGATCCATCATGGAACAGTCGACAACCTACATGATCCGTCATGGAACAGTCGACAACCTACATACAGCCATCCCGACACAGTCGACAAACTACATGATCCATCATGGAACAGTCGACAACTTACATTCATCCATCCCGACACAGTCGCCAACTTACATTCATCCATCGCGACACAGTCGACAACCTACAAACAGCCACAGGGCTTTCGTGTTATAAGTTTGGTTGCTTCAAGGAAAGTTACTATTCATTCTAACGGATTGAGATTCTATTTTACACTGTAAGTTGGAATATTTTCTCTTAAAGTACGTTAAGGCTTTTCGATAAAAGGTTATTCAATTTTATCGAGGTGTTTAAAGTAGGTATGCTAAGTATTGTTGAGCTTGATGTTTGATGAAGTTTAACTAGGTATGTTAAATATGGTTGACGAAAGGGTTATTGGATTTTCTCCAGATGGTTTCTGATAATGAGGTTTCTTCTGGTGAACATCTGTGTCCATTATGTTCAAAGAAGTTTAAATGGCGCGGTGATTTGTTGGAGCATACTCGACAATTACATACAACCATCATGGCACACTAGACAACATACATTCATCCATCTCGACACAGTCGACAACATACAAACAACCATCATGGAACAGTCGACAACCTACATGATCCATCATGGCCAACTAGACAACCTACATGATCCATCATGGCCAACTAGACAACCTACATGATCCATCATGGCCAACTAGACAACCTATATGATCCATCATGGCCAACTAGACAACCTACATGATCCATCATGGCCAACTAGACAACCTACATGATCCATCATGGCCAACTAGACAACCTACATGATCCATCATGGCCAACTAGACAACCTACATGATCCATCATGGCCAACTAGACAACCTATATGATCCATCATGGCCAACTAGACAACCTACATGATCCATCATGGCCAACTAGACAACCTACATGATCCATCATGGCCAACTAGACAACCTACATGATCCCTCGTGGCCAACTAGACAACCTACATGATCCATCATGGCCAACTAGACAACCTACATGATCCCTCGTGGCACACTGGCCAACATACAAACAGCCATCCCGACACAGTCGCCAACTTACATTCATCCATCGTGGCACCGTCGATATTTATCCATTTAACACTATCATGTATAACACTTGTAAATAAACTCAACATCTTAGGAACAAAATACAACATGCAAATCAACATCAACAAAACAGAAGTCATGAATGTCGCCAAAAATAAACAGAACATCAACATAACTATAGAAGGCAGACAACTAAAACAAGTAGAGGAATTCAAATATCTAGGAAGTCTAATAACAAACGAAAATTCCCAAACAACCGAGATAGAATCAAGATGCAACAAAGCTTGTCAAATCATCGGACAGTTATCACCACTATTGTCCAACAAGGAAATAACTCTGGAGGCAAAACGAGCACTATACAATACAATCTTCAGAATAAAACAATAAATAAACTTGTCACTGTTAATTTCCCCCAAGCGTCTCACATTAAAACATCGGTATCGTAAAATTCCCCTGTTAAATGACTCTCCTGATGAACACTTACCTGCTACGGCGATAAATTTATTAGTGTGCTCAAGGGTAATCCTTTGATGTTCATACGGGAGGCGGATTGCGCGTCTTCGCGGGGCGTCTACCGAGCTCTTTGATCTCTCGCTTAACGTTAAACACAGTGTTTGGCGTGTAGCGTGTGTAACGGTCTAAGTTGTTACCTTTAATTCTAAAGGAAGTTTTTAAAAACAATAAATAAACTTGTCACTGTTTTTATTGAATGAGAGTATAAAGAAAGAATAGATTTATGAAAGTTACGGAACCATTGAAAGTACAAAGAATATAATAGATTTATGATACCACCACCACCCCTTCACCACCCCTTCACCACCCCTTCACAACACCACCGCAGCGGGAGGTCACCCGACGCCGATCCGGGAGGTCACCGGGAGGTCACCGGGAGGTCACCACCACCACCACCACCACGACCGGAACAAAAAGGGGCGGGTAGACTCTCATATAAGGAAAAACGGTAGACTCTCATATAAGGAAAAACCGCACCAAAAAAAAAATGTGCCTCGATCTGCGTGTAGACTATTTATATAAGGATTTATCTGCGTTTCGACGCCTTCACAACGAGAGGTCAACCGAGAGGTCAACGAGAGGTCACCGGAACAAAAATGGGCGGGTAGACTCTCATATAAGAAAAAATGAAGACTCTCATATAAGGAAAAAAAAATCTGCGTTGATCTGCGTGTAGACTATTTATATAAGGATTTATCTGCGTTTGAACGCAGTTTTGGGGTCCCTAATTGACATTGTATACTACTCTCGCTTTATTAAATATATACTAGCGAGATTAGCAAGAGTCTTTACATCGCATATTTTGAATGTTGTATTTTCATCTGCCACTTGTCCTTTTAATTTTTCCCGGATTAGTTCTATTGGATTTAAATGAGCATGGTAAGGTGGCAGCCTCAAACTTATATGACCGTGCTCTTGGATAATCTTATCTATTTGAAAAATCTGTGTCCTTTGTTTTTGCTTTACTAGAGATAGTAATTCAGGTTTTAAGTACATGTTATTAAATTGTATGTGCTCCTTTGTGAGCCATATCTTAATAGCATCTTTTGTACTGGATGACGTCGGGACTTTATCTTCAAGTGCAACAATGTTGTGATACGCTGCATTGTCCATTATTAGGCAAGATGGTCGATCTAGTGATGGGAGAACAGAATTTTCAATCCAATGTCTAAATATGTGACCATTCATCTCATAGTGATAATCCCGATTGTCTATGGATTTTGAAAGAAAAATGAGCTCTGCATTCTGTATTAGTCCATGTTGTCGACTACCTGCATGAGCAATTATCAAGCGCTGTCCTTTGCTGCTAGGTATTAATCTCTTAATCTTTCCATCTGATGACTGCCATTCCCTTTGGTTAGTGTGGTGAGCATTGATCCATGTTTCATCCAAGTACACAATATCATAACCTTGCTTGCGCACCTCTTTTACTTCACGTAAGTACTTGCTTCTCATGACTACTATATGTGGCTTCTCACAGATGATGTTTCGTCCATTGGAATACTTTCTGAATGTGAAGCCTGCAGCTCTCACATTCCTCCACAATGTAGACTTTGATATTTCAATACTGTTGTTCTTTTTCAGCGAAATTTTTAATTTTCTTATTGTAACAGTTTCATTCATACCCAACATTTTGCGAATTTCACTTCTAATAAGTTCACTGTCGAAATTATCCAACATTTTTGCTCTTCCTTGTGATTTTGTATATTTTGAACATTGACGGTCACGTGCTTGAATCCAGCGATTAAATGACCGTTTAGATAAATCCAAAATGTGTCTTGTCCTATTCTCAGGGTTTTCTAAAGAATGAAATAATCTTCCTCGTTTAGCCTCTTTGCAAAAATAGTCATACATTTTTATTGCGATGTTTTGTAAACTGCAGAATTTCATTTTAAGACTCATGATAAACGTTATCGTTCCACGTCTACACCTATGAATGAACGGAAATGGAACGCACAATTTCTCAAGTGTCTAATTGTGTCAAAAAAACCACGGGGAAAGCGTGCAAGTACGTCAATTCTACCGTGTATGGATTTGTACTCGCTATTTTTAGTTTAAAATACTGTAAACATTAAGTTTTGACTACATCAATGGGTCGTTATAAATTTATATAAATCAAATAAGCAACAATAATAACCAAATGTTTTTTTTAAATGAAATTAATTCCCTGTTGGGTTCTAATCATTATAACTTTACATGCAAATTTTGAATAACTTACAAAAAGCGGTTAAAAAGCTATCGATTTTAAAAGTTGGGCACAAGT
This sequence comes from Megaustenia siamemsis, assembly GCA_032433765.1. Lineage (NCBI taxonomy): Eukaryota > Metazoa > Mollusca > Gastropoda > Stylommatophora > Ariophantidae > Megaustenia > Megaustenia siamemsis. The sequence continues at coordinate 52,564,901 of JAVIAB010000091.1, read as the reverse complement.
ATAGTGCTATTTCTCCATAGTCAGATAAATAGATCAATAAACACATTCTCAAAGAGGCCAGTACATAAAGGGAACCACTAAAAGACATCAGATATAAATAATAATTGTAATTTCTATCTTATTATTAAGGTATCTATATTTATTTATGTGGTCCACACCCACCTCCCTGGAAGAGAAACTATATGGGGCAATCGAATCACTTAAACAAACAGCTGACTTCATGAGATAGTCTGGAATCCTACTCTGATTGAGTCTTGATCGCAGAGAGAGAGAGAGAGAGAGAGAGAGAGAGAGAGAGAGAGAGTGAGATAAATAATCGACCTTTTTCCGAAACATCATGAGAAGATGAAAGTTGGAATACTTGGTTACAACTAGCAAAATACAGGGAAAGAGAGATTGTGGACGACAAATAGAGAAGACACTAGATAGCTTGGTGTCATGGCATGGAAAACAGAAAATAACAGAATTAATACAGTTCTGTGTGAATAGAAAATTGTGGAAGGAAATGACCGCATACGCCAACTGATATGGCATATTGTTGTTGTTGCGTTCGCCAGCTTTCAATTCTGACGAAGTCCCTAGAGACTAGGAACTTAATTTGGCGTGTTAATCCATTTTTCCCTGGCATCCGTGTGCACAGGCAGATAACTCCGACTTCGGAGGTACTCATGTTTTTTTCCGTCGATGAGTTACTGACGTTTCAAGCCGGGCCTCGCTGCTGAGACCAGGGGCGGTTGCCGCAGATGATGGTCTATTAATTGTGTTATAATAAAATAGTACTGGCCTACCACGCTCAACAAGTCATAGATCAAGATCAAGACTGATGTATAGGTAAAGAAAATGTATCTATAATCCATACCTTACAGGAACAATCAGTCTATATTCTCTATGAGAAATGATTTATCGAACGGTGGGTCATGTTTAATGATGCCCCAACTGCAATGGAACGGATTACATGAATAGAATAGAATAGAATAGAATAGAATAGAATAGAATAGATTAATGTTATCTGTGACGCCTATGTGTGAGTTTTTGAATGACCTGTAGACAAACAAAGGGGGCAAAACAGGATGAGACAAACAGGACGCGACAAGCAAGATGGGAGATTCAGGACAATAAACAACAGACAGGTAGAGCAAGACAAGACAGGTATACATTAATAATAGCCGGACAGACAGAAAGGCAGATGGGCAGTACAGAACGGATAACAGGACGAACACCAACAACAGAGCAGGCTGAAAGGGTATGGCATAACGTGAGAACAGAGCAGATAAATAGACAAAAAAAGACAGTACATAACAATACAAGCAAACACAGGATAGGACAGACAAATTGGACAAGGCAGAAAGGAAAAAAAGAACGAAATAGGTTAGATATAACAGGAAAGGTATAGACAGACAAGACAATCAGGAATGGAAAGAAAGGAAAGCCAGAACAAAGTATAACAGACACGACGGGAGAAAAAGGATAGGATGTGACAGAGTGGAACTGACCGAAAAGGGACAACAGAACTGACAGATCGGGATAGACAAACTGGGACGAGGTGGACAGACATGACGGAACAGACAGACAGAACGGAACACAAACAAACATAACGAAAAAGACACAAAGACATTAAAATACAAACATGACATACATACATGATGGGGCAGAGAGACAAACAAGACGGCGCACAAAGACAAGAGTGGGCAGAAAGATATACACGACATTACAGAGAGACAAATAGGGCGGATAAAACAAACATTACGGAACAGACAAGCTGAAATGAAAGAACACAATGACAGGCAGGACAGTGCACATACATACAGGCAAAACAAGTCAAACGTGACAAAAGAGACAAAACAGATAGGACAGATAGACAGGATAGGACAGATAGTCCCAACATACAGAGAGACATGGCAGACATTAAGGATAGGACAGTGTAGGCACAGACAGGAAATGTCTTAGGCAGACAGAATGTACATAAAGATAGGTAGAAAAGAAGGACAGACACACAGATCAGACACAGCGGACAAACAGACAGATAAGACGGTCAGACAGGGCAGTAACAAAACAGGGGACATACATGTACATACCGAGGGTGAAATAAAAATCATGTGTCTCACACGACGTGGCGACTGCTTTTGACCAAGTGGCCTTTATTTCTCTGGTCCAGTCGAGACCTCCCCCGCCCCCGCCCCCGCCCCGACCTACACCATCAGATGTATATGTTAGATGTGTCGTAGGATATTTTTTAAAAATATAAACATGTACAGTTAAACAAGACGGCATTAATATAGAGGATAAGCAGAACAGAACGACATTATGATCAAAATAAAACAAACGGGTATGATAGGCAGACAGAGCAGGACAGACATTATGATCAAAGTAAAACAAACGGGTATGATAGGCAGACAGAACAGGACAGACATTATGATCAAAATAAAACAAACGGGTATGATAGGCAGACAGAGCAGGACAGACATTATGATCAAAATAAAACAAACGGGTATGATAGGCAGACAGAGCAGGACAGACATTATGATCAAAATAAAACAAACGGGTATGATAGGCAGACAGAGCAGGACAGACATTATGATCAAAATAAAACAAACGGGTATGATAGACAGGCAGACAGAACAGGACAGACTTTATGATAAAAATAAAACAAACGGGTATGATAGACAGGCAGACAGAACAGGACAGACATTATGAATAAAATAAAACAAACGGGTATGAAGGACATGCAGACAGAGTAGGACAGACATTATGATCAAAATAAAACAAACGGGTATGGTAGACAGACAGAACAGGACAGACATTGCACTTGCAACTTGTTCTACATTACAGAAATGCTTCAGAAACTAGCATCCATCCAGCTGGACTTGATGGTCTAGAGGTAAGAAGCCGGCCTCTTGAGACGAAAATTCCGGGTTCGAATATCACCCACGGGAGTTTGAAATGTCCTTTCAAATCGGTGATTATCTCCCCGGATGTATCCTCTACTAGTTTCTGGATTGGGAGATTAGATGTCTGGCCAATGGCGTAGCTAGGAGTGTGGGGGTTCGCAAATGGGGATCTGTCTCCGGGCGCAGCATCAGGGGGGCGACAAAGTGACCAATCTTCCCTTAATTATTTTCCTTCTTTTCATCCTCTTCATACCCTACAAATAAGCCACAAAATGCAGGTTTTCATGTTCTACATCTTGAACAATTCCTAGAAAGCACTACGGAGACACAACCTTGTTACCAGAGAGCCAGCGGGGAGTGCGATAATTGACTTTGTCTTTGGACGTTGAAATCCCTAGCTACGCCTCTGTGTCTAGCCCTCTCTGAAAACGATAAACAGGAGGTCCCGTATTCATTCGCGCACGTTAAAGAACTCTTGGCAGATAAAATGTTCATGTTCGTTCACTAGACTTTTCTACTACAATAATTAAGTCCAAAGCTTAATACTGGTCCATTGTGCAAATGATCGCTGAACGCCAGCTTGACCTTTCCGCCCATTAAAAAAATGTATCGCTGACATGGCCTTCCTTTATGCCCTTATTGCACACAATGTGACAATATAATTCATTGGTCAATTTGTGTCACGTGTCTCATTCAGCTGTCAATTCATTGACTAGCACGTGCTTCTGTTGCGTCATTTGTTGATCAGCAATTTCGCACATGACCTCTGATCTCGCAAACTTTGTTTCACATCCCTAATGTTTGCCGTGTCACTAGTTCATGATTAATAAAGCGGTGCGAGTCTACATGTGTTTGAGAGTTGGCCTCGGAACGTTTCTACATAAATCTACACATTTTAATAAAAGCCAAATGGAAATAATTCTTTGGTTACTGAATGCAATCATAATTCAAGTTTTAGTGCAGAAACATGAACATAAAAAAAAGAAACAGAGAAGAAAATTTAAGCTCTTGAAATATCCATTTATAGAAGAATGAGACAAATTGGGTAACGCGGAAGAAAACATTATAGTTACGAAACATGAAAAATGAAGAAATAACAAATGAACACAAAACAAGACAAGAGATAATTGTAAGACACAAAAAGAGACTTTTATTGATAAACAATGAAGGTCTAAAACCGTACATGAACACCCCAACACCAGTGAGTATCCATGGAATAATTACACACACACACACACACACACACACACGCACGCACGCACGCACGCACACACGCACACACACAAATAATAAAAAAAGGTTATTATTACAGGAATTGTAAGTTTGATATTCAGATGCAAAAATCAAGGACAACGACTCATGACCTTTGTTAATATTTAAATTGATTTGTGCTCTCTTCCATGTTCCATTTGAACACGGGATGTACGTTAATTTGAAATAAGAGTTTAGTGAGGAAAACATCGGCGTACATCGAAACGTGACGAGGGGACTTCAGTATCAGTAATTGAGGCATCCACATGTGTCTACATGCGCCCATATCCGTCTTAATACAACAGTCACCAACACCCGTTCCTGTGAAAGAGGCACCCAAATCCTTTTCAGTACTATATGTAGCCATATTCATTTCAGTACTACAGGTGTCCACATTCGTCAATTACTACAGGCGCCCAAATTCGTCACAGTACTACAGGTCTCCATATTCGTCACAGTACTACAGGCGCCCACATTCGTCACAGTACTACAAGCGACTATATTTGTCATAGTACTACAAGTTCTCCCATTCGTCACAGTACTACAAGCGCCCACATCCGTCTCACTGGTACAGGAGCCAAAACAAGCCACTCACTGGTACAGGAGCCTACATTCATCTCAATGGTACAGGAACCTACATTCATCTCAATGGTACAGGAGCCTACATTCATCTCACTGGTACAGGAGTCAAAACAAGCCACTCACTGGTACAGGAGCCTACATTCATCTCACTGGTACAGGAGTCAAAACAAGCCACTCACTGGTACAGGAGCCTACATTCATCTCACTGGTACAGGAGTCTACATTCATCTCAATGGTACAGGAGTCTACATTCATCTCACTGGTACAGGAGTCAAAACAAGCCCTTCACTGGTACAGGAGCCTACATTCATCTCAATGGTACAGGAGCCTACATTCATCTCACTGGTACAGGAGCCTACATTCATCTCAATGGTACAGGAGCCTACATTCATCTCACTGGTACAGGAGTCTACATTCATCTCACTGGTACAGGAGCCTACATTCATCTCACTGGTACAGGAGCCTACATTCATCTCAATGGTACAGGAGCCAAAACAAGCCACTCACTGGTACAGGAGCCTACATTCATCTCACTGGTACAGGAGCCTACATTCATCTCACTGGTACAGGAGCCTACATTCATCTCAATGGTACAGGAGCCAAAACAAGCCACTCACTGGTACAGGAGCCTACATTCATCTCACTGGTACAGGAGTCTACATTCATCTCACTGGTACAGGAGCCTACATTCATCTCACTGGTACAGGAGTCAAAACAAGCCCTTCACTGGAACAGGAGCCTACATTCATCTCAATGGTACAGGAGTCTACATTCATCTCACTGGTACAGGAGTCAAAACAAGCCACTCACTGGTACAGGAGCCTACATTCATCTCAATGGTACAGGAGCCTACATTCATCTCAATGGTACAGGAGCCTACATTCATCTCACTGGTACAGGAGTCAAAACAAGCCACTCACTGGTACAGGAGCCTACATTCATCTCACTGGTACAGGAGTCAAAACAAGCCACTCACTGGTACAGGAGCCTACATTCATCTCACTGGTACAGGAGTCTACATTCATCTCACTGGTACAGGAGTCTACATTCATCTCACTGGTACAGGAGTCAAAACAAGCCCTTCACTGGTACAGGAGCCTACATTCATCTCAATGGTACAGGAGCCTACATTCATCTCACTGGTACAGGAGCCTACATTCATCTCACTGGTACAGGAGCCTACATTCATCTCAATGGTACAGGAGCCAAAACAAGCCACTCACTGGTACAGGAGCCTACATTCATCTCACTGGTACAGGAGCCTACATTCATCTCAATGGTACAGGAGCCAAAACAAGCCACTCACTGGTACAGGAGCCTACATTCATCTCACTGGTACAGGAGTCTACATTCATCTCACTGGTACAGGAGCCTACATTCATCTCACTGGTACAGGAGCCTACATTCATCTCAATGGTACAGGAGCCAAAACAAGCCACTCACTGGTACAGGAGCCTACATTCATCTCACTGGTACAGGAGCCTACATTCATCTCACTGGTACAGGAGCCTACATTCATCTCAATGGTACAGGAGCCAAAACAAGCCACTCACTGGTACAGGAGCCTACATTCATCTCACTGGTACAGGAGTCTACATTCATCTCACTGGTACAGGAGCCTACATTCATCTCACTGGTACAGGAGTCAAAACAAGCCCTTCACTGGTACAGGAGCCTACATTCATCTCAATGGTACAGGAGTCTACATTCATCTCACTGGTACAGGAGTCAAAACAAGCCACTCACTGGTACAGGAGCCTACATTCATCTCAATGGTACAGGAGCCTACATTCATCTCAATGGTACAGGAGCCTACATTCATCTCACTGGTACAGGAGTCAAAACAAGCCACTCACTGGTACAGGAGCCTACATTCATCTCACTGGTACAGGAGTCAAAACAAGCCACTCACTGGTACAGGAGCCTACATTCATCTCACTGGTACAGGAGTCTACATTCATCTCACTGGTACAGGAGTCTACATTCATCTCACTGGTACAGGAGTCAAAACAAGCCCTTCACTGGTACAGGAGCCTACATTCATCTCAATGGTACAGGAGCCTATATTCATCTCACTGGTACAGGAGCCTACATTCATCTCAATGGTACAGGAGCCTACATTCATCTCACTGGTACAGGAGCCTACATTCATCTCACTGGTACAGGAGCCAAAACAAGCCACTCACTGGTACAGGAGCCTACATTCATCTCACTGGTACAGGAGCCTACATTCATCTCACTGGTACAGGAGCCTACATTCATCTCAATGGTACAGGAGCCTACATTCATCTCACTGGTACAGGAGCCTACATTCATCTCACTGGTACAGGAGCCTACATTCATCTCAATGGTACAGGAGCCTACATTCATCTCACTGGTACAGGAGCCTACATTCATCTCACTGGTACAGGAGCCAAAACAAGCCACTCACTGGTACAGGAGCCTACATTCATCTCAATGGTACAGGAGCCTACATTCATCTCACTGGTACAGGAGCCTACATTCATCTCAATGGTACAGGAGCCAAAACAAGCCACTCACTGGTACAGGAGCCTACATTCATCTCACTGGTACAGGAGTCAAAACAAGCCCTTCACTGGTACAGGAGCCTACATTCATCTCACTGGTACAGGAGTCAAAACAAGCCCTTCACTGGTACAGGAGCCTACATTCATCTCACTGGTATAGGAGTCAAAACAAGCCCTTCACTGGTACAGGAGCCTACATTCATCTCACTGGTACAGGAGTCTACATTCATCTCACTGGTACAGGAGTCTACATTCATCTCACTGGTACAGGAGCCTACATTCATCTCACTGGTACAGGAGTCTACATTCATCTCACTGGTACAGGAGTCTACATTCATCTCACTGGTACAGGAGTCTACATTCATCTCACTGGTACAGGAGTCTACATTCATCTCACTGGTACAGGAGTCTACATTCATCTCACTAGTACAGGAGTCTACATTCATCTCACTGGTACAGGAGTCTACATTCATCTCACTGGTACAGGAGTCTACATTCATCTCACTGGTACAGGAGTCTACATTCATCTCACTGGTACAGGAGTCTACATTCATCTCACTGGTACAGGAGTCTACATTCATCTCACTGGTACAGGAGCCTACATTCATCTCACTGGTACAGGAGTCTACATTCATCTCACTGGTACAGGAGTCTACATTCATCTCACTGGTACAGTAGTCTACATTCATCTCACTGGTACAGGAGCCAAAACAAGCCACTCACTGGTACAGGAGCCTACATTCATCTCACTGGTACATGAGCCTACATTCATCTCACTGGTGCAGGAGCCAAAACAAGCCACTCACTGGTACAGTAGCCTACATTCATCTCACTGGTACAGGAGCCTACATTCATCTCACTGGTACAGGAGCCTACATTCATCTCACTGGTACAGGAGCCTACATTCATCTCACTGGTACAGGAGCCTACATTCATCTCACTGGTACAGGAGCCTACATTCATCTCACTGGTACAGGAGTCAAAACAAGCCCTTCACTGGTACAGGAGCCTACATTCATCTCACTGGTACAGGAGCCTACATTCATCTCACTGGTACAGGAGCCTACATTCATCTCACTGGTACAGGAGCCTACATTCATCTCAATGGTACAGGAGCCAAAACAAGCCACTCACTGGTACAGGAGCCTACATTCATCTCAATGGTACAGGAGCCAAAACAAGCCACTCACTGGTACAGGGAATAATAGAACAAAGAAGTATGTGTTAGCACTCGGAAAAATTGACAGACAAACAACAACAGAAAAAAACAAAGAACAATATATGGTCCGAAGCGGGATCGAACCCGTACTCCCTGGCACCGCGCCTTGCCACGAGAAGCCGAACGCTTGGCACACTGCCACGCAGCTAACTAAAAAAATAGCTATAGTGCCTGGGAGTACGGGTTCGATCCCGATTCGGATCATATATTGTTCTTTGTTTTTTTCTGTTGTTGTTTGTCTGTCAATTTTTCCGAGTGCTAACACATACTTCTTTGTTCTATTATTCCCTATTATCGCCTCGGAAGTTCCCTATATAATAATATTTATTTATTATTATTTGTATCCACTCACTGGTACAGGAGCCTACATTCATCTCACTAGCGATATTTTCTTTCATTGATCATACATTTTGCTTGTATCTGCATCAAACACACTTACACTTTCTGATTGATCAAACATTTTATTTACATCAGCTCCTAATAGATACATTTGACTGCCCCAAATTTACTTGTATCTGCTCCAAGTAAATGTTTTGTCTGTGCATACGTTGTACTTGTATCTGCTCCAGACATTATTTTAGTGTTCATAATTTTTACATGTAACTGCTCCAGACATTTCTTATTGTTCATAAGTTTTACTTGTAATATTTTAATTGCATCTGCCCCAACTAAATGTTTTGTCTGTGCATACATTTTGCTTGTATCTGCCCCTGACATATATTATATTGTTCATAACTTTTACTTGTATCTGCCCCTGAAACAGACTCTATTGTTCATATGTTTTACTTGTATCTGCCTCTGATATAAAAAAGTAAGTAAAGAGCCCCCGTCACGCCAAGTGGCGTATAGGGAATATAGTGTTAGTGACCATAAATTTTACAGACACATCAGCACATGATTTTTGGGGTAATGTGGTCGGTATTACGCCCGTGCCGCTTTACTTTTCCAGAAAAAAAATCCGGTACCCATTTAAGGCTGGGAGAACCCGGAAACCGTCGGTTGGGATCGAACCCTACCCCTTGTCTTTTGTTGTCCAGTTCACTAACCACTGAGCTATCGCGGCTCCTGCCTCTGATATATATTATATTATTAATAAGTTTTGCTTGTATCTGCCCTTGATATATATTATATTGTTCGTAAGTTTTACTTGTATATGAAACTGACGTATATTATATCGTTCTTAAATTTTGCTTGTATCTGCCCCGATATATATTATATCGTTCTTAAATTTTGCTTGTATCTGCCCCTGATATATATTATATCGTTCTTAAATTTTGCTTGTATCTGCCCCGATATATATTATATCGTTCTTAAATTTTGCTTGTATCTGCCCCTGATATATATTATATCGTTCTTAAATTTTGCTTGTATCTGCCCCTGATATATATTATATCGTTCTTAAATTTTGCTTGTATCTGCCCCGATATATATTATATCGTTCTTAAATTTTGCTTGTATCTGCCCCTGATATATATTATATCGTTCTTAAATTTTGCTTGTATCTGCCCCTGATATATATTATATCGTTCTTAAATTTTGCTTGTATCTGCCCCTGATATATATTATATCGTTCTTAAATTTTGCTTGTATCTGCCCCTGATATATATTATATCGTTCTTAAATTTTGCTTGTATCTGCCCCTGATATATATTATATCGTTCATAAATCTTACTTGTATCTTCTCCAAACAAATCTCATTAATTATTCATGTTAACAAAGCTTTTCAATTTTTTTTATTTTGCTAATTCAATAGTTAGCAATGGCTTTATTGTCAACATTAAAAGTGAATTTCAGTTTATTCAACATGACGTATTAATAACTGTTAAATAAACTTAATTTTTCATTTTCTGGTTCACAACAACTTTAATTTCTCAACTCATGCTGCTCACCTGGATCCAACTCAGCAAAACTATCTTTACGACACATAGCACCATTGCTGGTATATGTCGGGGGGCAACGATAGAACCAGAGGGATAAAGGCCGCTTCAAAGGTCAAGCAGTCGCCACGACGTGTGCGAGCGACTCTGGATTTTTATTTCACCCCCGATAGAAAAAATCCTTTCTGTCTACCGCGGGCTTCGAACACCGAACGTCGGCTTTTCAGCCAGCGGAACAATGGTTTTAGCCGCACGGCCACGCGCACCTCAACTCAGCGCTGGGAAGAAATGCTGCCTGTTATTGAGTGCAAACTAAAAGGTGCACAAGTACATGCCGCAGAGTTCATCATCTTTGCTTCCACATAAGGCATCTGTCTAAATGTCGTATAGTGTCATTACGTTGGGTGGACGTCTGGAAACCGAGGTTGCATCGAGGTTAAAAACAGTGAATGTGAGGGTGAGATGTTGAAGAGTTGACGTGGGGAAATGTGCAATGTTGAGTAATGTGGAAAGTGTTATTTCCATCATTTCCTTCCACTGTTATTATGTACTCAGCGATCATGAAGTGCAGCTAGCTGATTAATTGATTGTCTTCTTCTTCCTCATTTACCTCTCCGCGTCGAAGTGAGATATAATATGCAGTCTTTTGCTCTTCTGTTGGCTTCAGCTGTTGTTATATTTACGAGTGTTTCAGATATTCCATCAATCCATCTTTTCGCGGGTCGGCCATTGTGTCTGGTGTTCTCACAACGTTTATTGAAGGCTCGTTGCGTTGTGCATTGGACTTGCAGTCTCAACACGTGGCCAAACCATTTTTTCTATTGTTTCTTTATGCATTCCATGGCGCGAATTGTTCCTAACTTTTTCTGAGTTTCTCTTTTTTTTTTTTATTGTATCTCTCAAGCTGTTTCAGTCTTGCGTCGAACATATTCCATCTTGGTAGTGGTTACTTTACTTTTTGTTCTTGAGTCTAGAGTCCAAGTCTGGCATTGGTTGTACAAAGTTGGGATGACGATTGCATTGTAGAGTGCTCGTTTTGCCTCTAGAGGTATTTCCTTGTTGGAAAATAATGATGATAGCTGCCCAACAATTTTGACAAGCGTTTTTGCTTCTTCAGTCTATTTCTGCTGTCTGTGAATTGTCGTTTGTTACTAGAAATCATAGGTATTTAAATTCCTCCATGTGTTTTAATTGGTTCCCGTCTATAGTTATATTGATGTTCTGTTTCTCTTTTGCGATATTCATAGCTTCTGTTTTGTTGATGTTGATTTTCATGTTGTATTGAGTGCCTGTGCTGTTGAGTTTATTTGTGTCTTCTTGTAGGTCTATGTATTAGTGTTTAATCGTCTGCAAATAGAAGCTCATTAATCTCCTGTCTTTGAAAGCATGGCTATCTTACTTGTTGTCCATGTAGGTAATAAACAATAGGACAGATAGTACGCGTCCCAGTCTTACTCCTAACCTACCTTCGAAGTGGTCAGTGTAATTGCTGAAGTTCTAACTGTGCAACATTGCAACTATAGCAGCATTGAGTTATTGAGTTATTTGCGGGTCATCATCATTGCACTCCGAACATGTCCATAGGTGCTCAGATCCCATCAGCAATTCCCCAGTGTCCAGCGACTGACGACTCCAGTTCTATGTTGGTTGATAAATCTTCTTACACGGCCACTAAGTGTCTCATTTCTGGCTGTGCCCAACTTAACTCCTATTTCCATCATCCGAAGAGGTGACGTGGATCTGTGTTTGTCGAAGTCCTGTGCTCTTCCCACATCTCGGAGGGCATTGATGATGTCCGCCCGATCCATTGGTTGCCCGTCCTCAACGACAGCGCAGCTAGGCAACCTGTCCGCCCTTTCATTTCCCCGTACTCCCACATGTTCAGGGACATAGACAAAGGTGACCTTACGTATTTTGGATTTCTGCAAAGACTCTACCCATTGCATGCGTACAGAGCCCGCCTCCACTTTTTTATCATGCTCATCGAATCACTCAGTATACATGCGTGGGTGTAGTCTTGTGACTCTAACCATTTGAGTGCCTTGGTCACTGCCATCGCCTCCATTGTCATGCTACTCGTGGTCACGACGTATGCACCACTGTCTTCGTAGACTATTCTGCCTGCCGAGCGTGCTGTAAATGCCCATGCACTTCTTTGGTGTCGTCTTACAGATCCGTCTGTATAGATGACTGCATCTTTCTCATCGGTGTTATCGCAGATGAGACCGTTGACCTCAGCATTAACCACGACCGGGTTCTGTTCCCTACTTTTCCTGTCGAGTGTGACAATACACGAGAAAGTCCCTTTGAAATATGTAGGCACCGGTATCCACTCCTCACCAACGCTGATATTGGTAAGCCCACAGACCTGTTTGATGACATCTTCTGCTCGGCCCACCCATGATTTGCCTCTTGTAGCCTGTCACCTTTCTCTGTATTGAGCACGTGGTGCAATGGATGCTCTGTATCTGTACTAATCTTCAGGTATGCTCGTGCTCTCCAGATCTTGATTCTGTCATCCATGGTTGGAAAGTCAAGAAGACACCTCATTGCTACACAGGGAGTGTCCCTCGTACATCCCAGGATAATGCGCATGGCTTCATTTTGTATTTTCTCCAGCCTATCAATTTGAGTCGTACTGACAGTAAGAATTGCCAGGGCATATTCGATAGGTGCGAGGACTAATCCCTGGAACAGAAGAGTAAATAGCCTCTGCTCGATGTTGGCAGCTGCCATGACTTTCAAGGCGGCTAATACTTTGCGGGATTTTGTTATCACATGGTCGACGTGGTCCCGAAAACACAGGCTGCGATCAAACTTAACTCCAAGGTATGTCATCAACTTGTCCCTGGTCACCTCATCAGCTCCCATTCGTACTACCGGTGTGGTCGTATGAACGATATGATCGTTAAGGGAGAACCATGAAACTGATGCTTTATTAGGATTAACCACGGCACCTGATACCCCACACCAGGAAGAAATGCGATCGAGTTCGTCTTGCATTGTGGAAGCGATTCCCCGTCTGTCTCTTCCCTGTCGATATACCAGAATATCATCAGCAAAAGTCATAGTCCTTCCCCTCCCATCCAGCTGTTGTTCCGTGATCGTTATTGTGTACACGTTAAATAGAACTGGTGACAATGGTGAGCCTTATGGCAGCCCTGGGCAAATGGATGTTGGCTCGGAAGACCAACTTCCACATCTGAGTAACACCTTCCTCTGAAACAGTGCCGCGGAAGGGGTGCACCGTCAGTTTGTGGAGCATATGCATGAGATATTCAAATGGTACCCTGTTGTATGCATCCTCCAGATCTATAGCAGCAGCACGTGTCTCCTCTCGTCTGTGGAAGCCTTCGAAGACGTCATAGACAAATACTGCCGCATTGAGCCATGTCTCTTTGTTATATCTATAACCTCCAAGTGTGGGTGGGAATACACGTTTCTGTTCAAGGTGACAGATGGACACGGGCAACTATTTTCTCCAGCATCTTGCCCGCAGTGTTCTTCATTGTGATGATTCTGTAGCCACTGATCTGAGAATGGTCCTTGTTTGGCTTCGGTAGCGGCAGTAAGTAGCTGTGTAGCCACTCCTCCTTAATCTGGCCACTCCTAATGCTGGCATTAAACTCATTGGCCAGTTTTGTCAAGTCGTCGTCAGCTAAATTGCCTATGTCATCGTACCGAACATCATCTGGACCAGGAGCAGTGTTGTGTGACCTTTTAAGTGTCGTGCGAATGGTATCGGTTGTGATTGTGAGATCTTCTTCCAGCCCTACATCCTTACACAATTTTGACAGCGACCCCCTAATCCTCATTCTTATAGCCTCATTTCTTTGGTCCGTCTGATCAATGTAGCGGGCAAGCAGGGCCTTCCCTTTGCTCTCATCAGATTTGTGCCATATCAGGCCTGTGCTCTGAAAGTCTGGTATGCCTCTGTGTCGTGGTGTAGCAGCGTAGTTGTTGTCAGTCCAGTCTCTCAAATGCTTGTAATCAATTGAGTGTAATAAAAAAAATAATCGTACATGTTATGCAGATCTCTTTAGTAGACAATAAACGGTATGTATACCGACGACTCCAGTAGCGCACTGATTGATATTTGCCTCAAGCCTCCTCTTACACATCATTTTCACCCTTTAAGCTATTATTATAAAATTCCGCTGTCCGAGAGTGACAGACCCATCATTTAGTGTCATACTATCCAAACGTTAAAATTATCTTCTAATACCTCAATCATCTCTCCCCTAATTATCAAGTAAGACTGCTTTTTAGTTAATTAGTCAGTCACCTTGGACATATTCTTAAGCATTCAGGTTCCTTCAGTATATCCCTCAGGGGCTGATGGCACCAACTCAATGTTGGTTTACTAGTCGTGTTTGACTCACTGCTGTACACCCTTGTCTTACTTTTTGCAAGTATACAATCACTAGTTCAATTGATTACTGGCTCTGCCTCCCTGATGGCATTTAGAATGCCAGCATGGTCCATTCTTCTTCTTCTTTTCAGTTCAGAGTATAGATCTTCAACAAACACTTTCCAAACCCTTCTGCTTTTTGCTTTTCTCTTAAGGTCGTTTTATGTCTTCTCACCCTCTTCTGCTTCCACCTGTTTTCTTAAAGTACATTTTAGTCTTCCTCTTTGCCTCCTCCGCCGGAGATTAAAAAAAGGTCTTGTCGCGTAATGTTCTCAGTTGGCTTGCGTGGTTCATTGTTCGTCCATCATTTACAGCAGCAGTATCTCCAAGCCATTCAGAACGTCTGTTACCTTACACCCATGCGCTATGACACAAGAAAAGGAAACATATTTTACCTTACACCCATGCCATATGACACACGAAAATGAAACATATTTTACCTTACACCCATGCTATATGACACAAGAAAAGGAAACATATTTTACCTTACACAAATGCGCTATGACACAAGAAAAGGAAACATTTTACCTTACACCCATGCGCTATAACACAAGAAAGGAAACAAATTTTACATTACACCCATGCGCTATGACACAAGAAAAGGAAACATATTTTACCTTACACCCATGCGCTATGGCACAAGAAAGGAAAACATATTTTACCTTACACCCATGCACTATGACACAAGAAAAGGAAACATATTTTACCTTACACCCATGCGCTATGACACAAAAAAAGGAAACAAATGTTACCTTACACAAATGCACTATGACACAAGAAAAGGAAACATATGTTACCTTACACCCATGCGCTATGACACAAGAAAAGGAAACATATGTTACCTTACACCCATGCGCTATGACACAAGAAAAGGAAACATATTTTACCTTACACCCATGCCATATGACACACGAAAATGAAACATATTTTACCTTACACCCATGCTATATGACACAAGAAAAGGAAACATATTTTACCTTACACAAATGCGCTATGACACAAGAAAAGGAAACATTTTACCTTACACCCATGCGCTATAACACAAGAAAAGGAAACAAATTTTACATTACACCCATACGCTATGAAACAAGAAAAGGAAACATATTTTACCTTACACCCATGCGCTATGGCACAAGAAAGGAAAACATATTTTACCTTACACCCATGCACTATGACACAAGAAAAGGAAACATATTTTACCTTACACCCATGCGCTATGACACAAAAAAAGGAAACAAATGTTACCTTACACAAATGCACTATGACACAAGAAAAGGAAACATATGTTACCTTACACCCATGCGCTATGACACAAGAAAAGGAAACATATGTTACCTTACACCCATGCGCTATGACACAAGAAAAGGAAACATATTTTACCTTACACCCATGCGCTATGACACAAGAAAAGGAAACATATTTTACCTTACATCCATGCGCTATGACACAAGAAAAGGAAACATATTTTACCTTACACCCATGCGTTATGACACAAGAAAAGGAAACATATTTTACCTTACACCAATGTGCTATGACACAAGAAAAGGAAACATATATTACCTTACACCCATGCGCTTTGACACAAGAAAAGGAAACATATTTTACATTACACCCATGAGCTATGACACAAGAAAAGGAAACATATTTTACCTTACACCCATGCGCTATGACACAAGAAAAGGAAACATATATTACTTTACACCCATGCGCTATGACACAAGAAAAGGAAACATATTTTACCTTACACCCATGCGCTATGACACAAGAAAAGGAAACATATTTTACCTTACACTCATGCGCTATGACACAAGAAAAGGAAACACATTTTATCTTACACCCATGCGCTATGACACAAGAAAAAGGAAACATATATTACCTTACACCCATGCGCTATGACACAAGAAAGGGAAACATATTTTACCTTACACCCATGACTATGACACAAGAAAAGGAGACATATTTTACCTTACACCCATGCGCTATGACACAAGAAAAGGAAACATATTTTACCTTACACCCATGCGCTATGACACTAGAAAAGGAAACATATTTTACCTTGCACCCATGCGATTTGACACAAGAAAAGGAAACATATTTTACCTTACACCCATGCGCTATGACACAAAAAAGAAAACATATTTTACCTTACACCCATGCGCTATGACACAAGAAAAGGAAACATATTTTACCTTACACAAATGGCGCTATGACACAAGAAAAGGAAACATATTTTAAATTACACCCATGCGTTATGACACAAGAAAGGGAAACATATTTTACCGTACACCCATACGCAATGACACAAGAAAAGGAAACATATTTCCCCTTACACCCTTGCGCTATGACACAAGAAAAGGAAACATATTTTACCTTACACCCATGCCATATGACACAAGAAAAGGAAACATATTTTACCTTCCACCCATGCGTTATGACACAAGAAAGGGAAACATATTTTACCTTACACCCATGCGCTATGACACAAGAAAAGGAAACATATTTTACCTTACACCCATGCGCTATGACACAGGAAAGGGAAACATATTTTATCTTACACCCATGCGCTATGACACAAGAAAAGGAAACATATTTTACCTTACACCCATGCGCTATGACACAAGAAAAGGAACCATATTTTACCTTACACCCATGCGTTATGACACAAGAAAAGGAAACATATTTTACCTTACACCAATGTGCTATGGCACAAGAAAAGGAAACACATTTTACCTTACACCCATACGCTATGACACAAGAAAAGGAAACATATATTACTTTACACCCATGCGCTTTGACACAAGAAAAGGAAACATATTTTACCTTACACCCATGAGCTATGACACAAGAAAAGGAAACATATTTTAGCTTACACCCATGCGCTATGACACAAGAAAAGGAAACATATATTTACTTTACACCCATGCGCTATGACACAAGAAAAGGAAACATATTTTACCTTACACTCATGCGCTATGACACAAGAAAAGGAAACACATTTTATCTTACACCCATGCGCTATGACACAAGAAAAAGGAAACATATATTACCTTACACCCATGCGCTATGACACAAGAAAAGGAGACATATTTTACCTTACACCCATGCGCTATGACACAAGAAAAGGAAACATATTTTACCTTACACCCATGCGCTATGACACAAGAAAAGGAAACATATTTTACATTACTCCCATGTGCTTTGACACAACAAAAGGAAACATATTTTACCTTACACCCATGAGCTATGACACAAGAAAAGGAAACCTATTTTACCTTACACCAAAGCCATATGACACAAAAAAGGTAACATATTTTACCTTACACCCATGCATATGACACAAGCAAAGGAAACATATTTACCTTACACCCATGCGCTTTGACACAAGAAAAGGAAACATATTTTACATTACTCCCATGACTATGACACAAGAAAAGGAAACATATTTTACCTTACACCCATGCGCTATGACACAAGAAAAGGAAACATATTTTACCTACACCCATGCGCTATGACACTAGAAAAGGAAACATATTTTACCTTACACCCATGCGCTTTGACACAAGAAAAGGAAACATATTTTACCTTACACCCATGCGCTATGACACAAGAAAAGGAAACATATTTTACCTTACACCCATGCGCTATGACACAAGAAAAGGAAACATATTTTACCTTACACAAATGGCGCTATGACACAAGAAAAGGAAACATATTTTACCTTACACCCATGCGCTATGACACAAGAAAGGGAAACATATTTTACCTTACACCCATACGCTATGACACAAGAAAAGGAAACATATTTCACCTTACACCCATGCGCTATGACACAAGAAAAGGAAACATATTTTACCTTACACCAATGCCATATGACACAAGAAAAGGAAACATATTTTACCTTCCACCCATGCGTTATGACACAAGAAAGGGAAACATATTTTACCTTACAACCATGCGTTATGACACAGGAAAGGGAAACATATTTTATCTTACACCCATGCGCTATGACACAAGAAAAGGAAACATATTTTACTTTACACCCATGCGCTATGACACTAGAAAAGGAAACATATTTTACCTTACACCCATGCGCTATGACACAGGAAAGGGAAACATATTTTATCTTACACCCATGCGCTATGACACAAGAAAAGGAAACATATTTTACCTTACACCCATGCGCTATGACACAAGAAAAGGAAATATATTTTACCTTACACCCATGCGCTATGACACAAGAAAAGGAAACTATTTTACCTTACACCCATGCCATATGACACAAGAAAAGGAAACATATTTTTTCTTCCACCCATGCGTTATGACACAAGAAAGGGAAACGTATTTCACCTTACTCCCATGACTATGACACAAGAAAAGGAAACATATTTTACCTAACACCCATGCGCTATGACACAAGAAAAGGAAACATATTTTACCTTACACCCATGCGCTATGACACAAGAAAAGGAAACATATTTTACCTTACACCCATGCGCTATGACACAAGAAAAGGAAACATATTTTACCTTACACAAATGGCGCTATGACACAAGAAAAGGAAACATATTTTACTGTACACCCATGCGTTATGACACAAGAAAGGGAAACATATTTTACCGTACACCCATACGCTATGACACAAGAAAAGGAGACATATTTCACCTTACACCCATGCGCTATGACACAAGAAAAGGAAACATATTTTACCTTACACCCATGCCATATGACACAAGAAAAGGAAACATATTTTACCTTACACCATGCGCTATGACACTAGAAAAGGAAACATATTTTACCTTACACCCATGCGCTTTGACACAAGAAAAGGAAACATATTTTACCTTACACCCATGCGCTATGACACAAGAAAAGGAAACATATTTTACCTTACACCCATGCGCTATGACACTAGAAAAGGAAACATATTTTACCTTACACAAATGGCGCTATGACACAAGAAAAGGAAACATATTTTACCTTACACCCATGCGTTATGACACAAGAAAGGGAAACATATTTTACCGTACACCCATACGCTATGACACAAGAAAAGGAAACATATTTTACCTTACACCCATGCGCTATGACACAAGAAAAGGAAACATATTTTACCTTACACCCATGCCATATGACACAAGAAAAGGAAACATATTTTACCTTCCACCCATGCGTTATGACACAAGAAAGGGAAACATATTTTACCTTACACCCATGCGCTATGACACAGGAAAGGGAAACATATTTTATCTTACACCCATGCGCTATGACACAAGAAAAGGAAACATATTTTACTTTACACCCATGCTCTATGACACAAGAAAAGGAAACATATTTTACCTTACACCCATGCGCTATGACACAGGAAAGGGAAACATATTTTATCTTACACCCATGCGCTATGACACAAGAAAAGGAAACATATTTTACCTTACACCCATGCGCTATGGCACAAGAAAAGGAACCATATTTTACCTTACACCCATGCGTTATGACACAAGAAAAGGAAACATATTTTACCTTACACCAATGTGCTATGGCACAAGAAAAGGAAACACATTTTACCTTACACCCATACGCTATGACACAAGAAAAGGAAACATATATTACCTTACACCCATGCGCTTTGACACAAGAAAAGGAAACATATTTTACATTACACCCATGAGCTATGACACAAGAAAAGGAAACATATTTTACCTTACACCCATGCGCTATGACACAAGAAAAGGAAACATATTTTACTTTACACCCATGCGCTATGACACAAGAAAAGGAAACATATTTTACCTTACACCCATGAGCTATGACACAAGAAAAGGAAACCTATTTTACCTTACACCAAAGCCATATGACACAAAAAAAGGTAACATATTTTACCTTACACCCATGCCATACGACACAAGCAAAGGAAACATATTTTACCTTACACCCATGCGCTATGACACAAGAAAAGGAAACATATTTACCTTACTCCCATGACTATGACACAAGAAAAGGAAACATATTTTACCTTACACACATGCGCTATGACACAAGAAAAGGAAACATATTTTACCTTACACCCATGCGCTATGACACTAGAAAAGGAAACATATTTTACCTTACACCCATGCGCTTTGACACAAGAAAAGGAAACATATTTTACCTTACACCCATGCGCTATGACACAAGAAAAGGAAACATATTTTACCTTACACCCATGCGCTATGACACAAGAAAAGGAAACATATTTTACCTTACACCCATGCACTATGACACAAGAAAAGGAAACATATTTTACCTTACACCCATGCGTTATGACACAAGAAAGGGAAACATATTTTACCTTACACCCATACGATATGACACAAGAAAAGGAAACATATTTCACCTTACACCCATGCGCTATGACACAAGAAAAGGAAACATATTTTACCTTACACCCATGCCATATGACACAAGAAAGGAAACATATTTTACCTTCCACCCATGCGTTATGACACAAGAAAGGGAAACATATTTTACCTTACACCCATGCGCTATGACACAGGAAAGGGAAACATATTTTATCTTACACCCATGCGCTATGACACAAGAAAAGGAAACATATTTTACTTTACACCCATGCGCTATGACACAAGAAAAGGAAACATATTTTACCTTACACCCATGCGCTATGACACAGGAAAGGGAAACATATTTTATCTTACACCCATGCGCTATGACACAAGAAAAGGAAACATATTTTACCTTACACCCATGCGCTATGACACAAGAAAAAAACATATTTTACCTTACACCCATGCGCTATGACACAAGAAAGGGAAACGTATTTTACCTTACACCCATGCGCTATAACACAAGAAAAGGAAACATATTTTACCTTACACCCATGCACTATGACACAAGAAAAGGAAACATATTTTACCTTACACCCATGCGCTATGACACAAGAAAAGGAAACATATGTTACCTACACCCATGCGCTATGACACAAGAAAAGGAAACATATTTTACCTTACACCCATGCTATATGACATAAGAAAAGGAAACATATTTTGGTTTCCTGGCATCTTCAGAGACTCTAGTCTCTACATTCTTGCCCAGCCCATTTTGACCTTCCTGAGTTTACTCATAGAGTCAGTGAAAGAAAGATTCCTATACAAAGAATTGTGTTTCTTGTTGAGCTATAGATTTCGTTACTGACCTCCAGATGTGTTAAATACTTATAGTCACGACGAAAGCTCTTCTGTCCCTCCAGTCTCGCCAGGATATATATTATATTATTATTCAATAGGATTATATTATCTAATTATTTTTTTTTGGGGTGGGGGGGGGTGTTGGAGGGGATAAGAGATGGCAGCGCATCTATTCTTTCATTGTCACAAAAATGACATGAGTTTCCAAACATTTTGGAGTAGAAGTCGCCGAAACAAGAAGAAAAATATAGAAGACGCAGGATGGCATATGCATATTCTGGATGCAAAAGAGTAAAAATAAAAACCTAAAGGAAACCTAAAAAAACCCATCCTTGGAAAAACAAAATGAAAAAGAGTTTTTCACTTTTATGGAAGACCACTTCTAAAGTGTGAAAGTATTTCTGGACACCCTGACAATAAAGAAGAAAATATTTGGAGGCTAAAGAAGTGTGATTTTATAATTTGTATACGAATGATGTGACTTCAATAGGCTGCTACAAATAGTAACCATGACATTCCAGCTGCATGTTTGTATAACAATTGCAATGGTTGGAGAATAGAGCATTTTCCTCCCTTTGTTAATCCGTCCTCTTCTTTTTTAATTCTATTCTTCATCCATTCATTTCTTTTTCTGCTTCGTTCAGTTTCCTATCCTCTGCAAGCGACACAGTGAGAGGAATCAACTTCAAAAATCTATAACCAGAGAGTAGTTAAAATAATAACAAGAGAAAGAAGTACAAGAAATGAAAGAGAATAAAGAAGAAAAGGAAGGATAAAGAGAAGTAGACACCCTATAAAGTGTGATAATATGTATTTATTATATATTTATATAGGGAGCCGCGATAGCTCAGTGGTTAGTGAACTGAACTACAAAGGACAAAGGGTATGGTTCGATCCCAACCGACGGCTTTCGGGTTCACCCAGCCTTAAATGGGTACCGGATTTTTTTTCTGGGAAAGTAAAGCGGCACAGGCGTAATACCGACCACATTACCCCAAAAAAATCATGTGCCGAAGGTCTGTAAAATTTATGGTCACTAACGCCATATTCCATAAACACCACTTGGCGTGACGGGGGCTCTTTACATTTTTAAAATATATATTTATATAATGATAATATTTGTTTTATATTTGTATAATGATAATATTTGTTATATATTTATATAATGAAAATATTTGTTATATATTTATATAATGAAAATATTTGTTATATATTTATATAATGATAATATTTGTTATATATTTATATAATGATAATATTTGTTATATATTTATATAATAATAATATTTGTTTTGCCACCATTTTCGAGTAGCATGCAGGGAATTAGTGGTGTTAAGGTAAATCGTCGGCCTCAACTAGATGGTTAAGGGTTCGAATCTCGGCATAGACAGTTGTATTTTTTCCATCCGAATTAGTGAGGTTGCCCTGTTTGGCGCTGGATAAGACACACATACTGCGGAAGCCAACTGAGAGTATTACACAACAGACCCTTTTTGGAATCCTCAGGAGAAAAGACAAAGAGGAAGACCAAGGAATTCTTGGAGAAGACAGATAGAATCAGAGATGAAGATGACGGGAAAGATATGGAACGATCCTAAAATAAAGGCAAAAAACAGAACGACTTGGAAAGTGTTTGTTGAAGACCTATGCTCCACTGGGAGCTAAAAAGGTAGAAGAAGAAGGAAACCCTGTCTCGACTTCTGGATACTGAGAGCTGAATGAGTAGCTCTCTCGGAAACCCGCTAAAGATTGGAGTTCCCTTATGCACTCTGCTCAAATGAAATAAAGAACAATTGGCAGTTGAAATACAAGTAAAAGAATGGGCTAAATTTGCTCTGCCAGGGGAAAGTAATTGTTAAGCAATTAAAAATCCAGCAATGCCCAAGGTAGATATGTCGGACTAAAAGGAACGGGTGTCGTGACGTTCCGTAAACTAGTGACGTCACGCATCCAACCACCCCCACCCTTTTGGGTGACGATATAAAGAAGTATTGAGGTCAGCAGTGCGGGCAATTCATTAATAAATCAAAGACACCATTTCAGTGCAGAGAAGCCAAAATGGAACTACAGATAAAAATTGATTAAATAAAGATAATGAAAAGTAACAACATATACCACAACCTAGTATACATTGAAGGAACGTCAATTGAGGAAGTGGATTATTTTACATGCTTGAACAGTGTTCTCGGCAAAGGTGGTGGAGCAAAAAGTGGCATTAAGCAGAGAACAAATAAAGCAAGAATAGATGTCTAATAAAAAATACAAAAGTGAAAAAAAAAGTAAAAAGACACGTCACGTCAAGTGCCGTATAGGGAAAATGGTGTTAGTAACCACACTTATTTTTATAGACCTTCGGCACATGATTTTAGAGTAATGTGGTCGGTATTACGCCCGTCCCGCTTTTACTTTAACAGAAAAAAATATGGTACCAATTTAAGGCTAGGTGAGCCCGGAAGCCGTCGATCACTTGCCCTTTGAAGTCCAGTTCACTAACTCCTGAGTTCTAATAAAATATGGGCGTCAAAAAAAAATAAAAACAGGCGCAAACATAAGATTATTTAATACGAACGTAAAAACAGACATCTAAAATGGCTGAGAGACATAATGTTAAATTATACAACTAAACAACAATTACAAACATTTGTAAACTTCTGGCTGAGGAAAGTTCTGGACATCAGAGGGAATGACCAGATCAGAAATAGAGATATCTAGGAAAGATCTAAGCAAGGGTTAGTAGATTATGAAAAGAAGCTGGAGATGATTTCGACACACGCTAAGAAACCAGCTTTTCAAGACAGGTGCTGTCATGGAACCCACAAAGAAAGAGTAAACGAAGAAGCCCCATGAACACATGGAGAAGAGAAGCCAAGGAAACCATTAAGAACATTGGCCTAGACTGAAGAAAGATAGAGAAAATGTTCCAGAACATGTCCGTGACCTGTGCTCCAAGTAGGAGTCTAAAGGGATTTGATTTGATAGAAAATCCAGAACACGGATTTGGATCGTGCAGACTAAACGTCGGTCAAAACGAAACCTGGATTAAACAAAAACGAGTTTGGAAGTTGAGAACGCTATACACCGAGCCAACCCTCGAGGGGGAAAAAAAAACACTCCTCCAAAATAAGTTAATTTGTCGAGCAGTAAATTGCGTCTGTTTCATTAGCTTATGAAATGAATAATGGCAATTGCGCAACTGCGTGGTATATTAAGGTTACAAAATATTAATGTCGCAGATGTTATCATGGCCGCAAAGCTAATAATTAGTAATTATACACAATTAATTATGAGAGAAGTAACATTAAGAACCATAATCACATGAGAAAATGTTGACATTATGTTTTTATTATTAATGGCGGAATATAAAATCGTTTGACCACATTCAGTGAACTTCCTTATTTTTTGTCTGATACGCTACACTAGTTCGTGTTTATATTCTAATCCAATGTAGTTACAGAGGCAATACTTGTTCGCAAAAAATATTAGTTATTTGTCAAAAGTGTCCAATTGTGACCAGGCCTATTATGTTTGTTCGTAAGCACCGGGTTGACCGGTTTCATAAAAAGTTATTTTGATGGAAAAACACAGTTCTCTCAATGGCTATGAGTTTCTTCATCTTCTTAACTTTCAGCCCCCAGTGGAGCATATGTCTTCAACAAATACTTTGAACTCCCCGTGGAGCATATGCCGTCAACAAATACTTTCAACCCCTGTGGAGCATAGGTCTTCAACAAATACTTTCCAAGCCGTTCAGTTTCTTGCCATTCTTTTAAGATCATTCAATGTCTTCCCCATCATCTTCATCTCTGCTTTTATCTGTCTTCTTCAAGAATATCTTGGTCCTCCTCTTTGTCTTTTTCCTTGGGGATTCTAAAAAATGGCATGTTGTGTAATACTCTCAGTTGGCTTCCGCAGTGTGTGTCCTATCCAACGTCATCGTCTTCGCTGTATCTCTTTATCCACGGGTATTTGACTGGTACCTTACCATAATTCTATGTTAGTGATTTTGTATTATGCGTAAGCATCCATTAATGAAGGTCTGTATCATTATGACTGTCTTTTTTGTTGCTTTCCATATTTCATAGTCATATAAAAATACTGACTAAACATTGGTGCTGGTCTTTTGGTATCATTCTCTGTTCTTCCTTTGACCGGATTGTCGACTCATCTTCTGTCTGCCAGAAATCCCCCAGAACTGGCACCTGGAATGTACATAATTTAGATGAACAGGGAAAAGCTGCACAAGTAGCAGCTGAAATGACAAACTACAAAATAAATATTCGGGAAATGTGTGAAACAAGATGGTTAGGCTTTGAATTTGATGCACTCAAAAATTGACTATTGTCAAGTCACATCACATCATATAATGAAATGGGAAATAGGCTCACTAACACCATATTTCCCTATACGCCACTTGGCGTGACCGGTGTACTTTACTTTTTACTTTTTTTAACATGTAATAAAATAAAAATAAATAAAAATAAAATACATGGTAATACAATATACCAATATAAATCGATGTAATTTAAGGTAAAATCTTAGTTTAGGTACGTACATTATTTCGTAACGAGTGATCTCCCCTTAGTTGATATCCCAACAAAACTGCAATGGTTCACAAATATTTAAATTTACGTTGGAGTTTAGGGTTTGGATTAGGGTTTGGGTTAGGGTTTTGGGTTAGGGTTAGGGTTTCGGGCTAGAGTTTCGGGTTATGGTTTCAAGTTAGGGGTTTCTGGTTAGGGTTCTGGGTTAGGGTTTTGGGTAAGTGATTCGGGTTAGGGTTTCAAGTTAGGGTTTCGGGTTAGGGTTTCAAGTTAGGGTTTCGGGTTAGGGTTTGGGTTAGGGTTTCCGGTTAGGGTTTCAAGTTAGGGTTTCGGTTAGGGTTTTGGGTTAGGGTTTCCGGTTATGGTTTCAAGTTAGGGTTTCGGGTTAGGGTTTTGGGTTAGGGTTTCGGGTAAGAGTTTCGCGTTAGGGTTTCAAGTTATGGTTTCGGATTAGGGTTTAGGATTAGGACTTTACTCTCGCGTTCTTCCTCTTTTCTCTACAATTAGTAGTCTTCTAATACAGATTATAGAACTCTACTGAATAAAGTGCAATGCTACTCAAGGGGACGTTACTCTGTCGAACTTAAATACGTAAACTAGGACTTTACATAATATAATACCACCTCCTTCTAAACATCATATCATATTAACCCATTCCACATACACTGTCATATAGCATCGATCATGTACTCATTTTTTTCTGTATTGAGTTGTCAAGTGTTTTACTGTATTGCTTTGTAGTGTGGTATATTGTGTATTGAGCCACGTTAGCTCAGTGCTTAGTGGACTGGACTACAAAGGACAAGGGGTAGGGTTCAATCCCAACCGACGGCTTCCGGGTTCACCCAGCCCTAAATGGGTACCGGATTTTTTTCTGGGAAAGTAAAGTGGCACGGGCGTAATACCGACCACATTACCCCAAAAATCATGTACTGAAGGTCTGTAAAATTTATGGTCACTAACACAATATTCCCTATACGTCACTTAGCGTGACGGGGGCTCTTTACTTTTTTACTTTTATATTGTGTATTATTAATATTATTATGTTATATTTATTATATTAAATTTGTAGATTTTAGTTCTTACGTGATTGTCTACAGTTTCTTACATAGTCGCTGCCAACGGCGGGTATCCAGAGGAAGCAGGACCACTCTAATATTTGATTAGAATACCACATAACACAGCCACATTCCAGCTCCAAGAGTTAAATTCAAATGTCTGTTTACAAGCGGTCACCGTACCCAGTCGGCCGTGATATAGCTCAAGTATTTCAAGCCGTTACCAAAAGATAAGCTTCAATGTCTGAAAATCAAACCTACTATAACCGTAATATAACCGACATCTACCGACCTTGCAAAGTGTATGAAAACTATAGGTAGGCCATTTCAGAAGCTGCTTCCCCGTTACTATAGCAACAGTGATTTTAAACTAATAAAAAGGCTTACTTTCTTTTTATTGTAACTTATACAAGTTTAGGCAGGACAGGAGGAAAACAATAGAAATCGCTCCGTTAGATCAGTGCGCTACGATTTTATACACAAAATGTAAACAAAGTTGTAAGAAATGCAGCAAAAACATGTGTTTTTCATAACTTACAAAACAAATAACTAAGATACTATGATATAATTATAATTATGATAATCGTGTACAATAATTGAAAGAAATATTTTACATAGCCTACAATGCGTACTCTTTTGATGCAAATTATCAGGTTAAAGGTCAACCTAGAAGTTTGAAAGTCCGTATGGAAGCAAATCGTGCGTGAGTTGCTGGAAAGAACTGCAGAGTAGTATTAATGCAAATAATATTATTTAAAAAAAAAGAGATTGGATATTATCTTTTCACGACGAAATGATATTGAAAGCCGAATTATATTTCAACTAGAACATTTAAATATAATTGGTACAATCAATACAAATGGCTTTCTGGTGGGATAACTAAGCGAAGTCTATTTTGCTATAAAGAGAAAGGATCGATAGTTGAATTTGCTCTACAAGTAACAGGCTAATGTAAGTGTACTAGTGGTCTAAGTATTTTGTTGCGACCACTCATCACATCCTGGCCACCTCAAGTTTCAAACTCACCGTTCGCCGCTGCACATGATACTTCGGGAAGTTTTGATATATCAGATTGAAAACCTATGATGCAAATTATGATGCGACTTCCGCTTGGTGCGGCGGGCCAAGATGGCCGCCCAGTCAAATCAGGTACGGGATTGGTTGGATTCATTTCGTGTTCGTTTTGCAAGCGACAAATCGTTTAAATACTGTAAAATATATTTTTATTTCTTCTACCTTCAGCTTCCTGTGGAGCATAGGTCTTCAACAAGCACTTTCCAAGTCGTTCTGTTTTTTGCCATTCTTTTAAGATCGTTCCATGTCTTTCCCATCATCTTCATCTCTGCTTCTATCTGTCTTCTCCAAGAATTCCTTAGTCTTCCTCTTTGGCTTTTTCCCTGGGGATTCCCAAAAAAGGGCCTGTTGTGTAATACTCTCAGTTGGCTTCCGCTGTGTGTGTCCTATCGAGCACCATCGTCTTCGCTGTATTTCTTTATCCACTTGTATTTGACTGGTATATTTCCATAATTCTATATTAGTGATTTTGTCCTGCCATTTCCATCCTTTTATTCTGCGTAAGCATCCATTAATGAAAGTCTATATCTTCGTGATTGTCATTTTTGTTGTTCTCCATGTTTCACAGTTTTATAATAAGATTCATTCAAGGGGACTTTCTCGTGTATTGTCACACTCAACAGAAAAAGTATGGAACAGAACCCGGTCGTGGTTAATGCTGAGGTCAACGGTCTCAGATCTGCGATAACACCGATAAGAAAGATGCAGTCATCTATACAGACGGATCTGTAATACGATACCAAAGAAGTGTATGGGCACGCTCGGCAGGCAGAATAGTCTACGAAGACAGTGGTGAATACGTCATGACCACGAGTAGCATGACAATGGAGGCGATGGCAGTGACCAAGGCATTCAAATGGTTAGAGTCACACGACTACACCCACGATTGTATACTGAGTGATTCGATGAGCATGATAAAAAAAAGTGGAGGCGGGCTATGTACGCATGCAATGGGTAGAGTCGTTGCAGAAATCCAAAATACGTAAGGTCACCTTTGTCTATGTCCCTGGACATGCGGGAGTACGGTAACATGAAAGAGCGGACAGGTTGGCTAGCTGCGCTGTCGTTGAGGACAGGCAACCAATGGATCGGGCAGACATCATCAATGCTCTCCGAGATGTGGGAAGAGCACGGGACTTCGACAAACACAGATCCACGTCACTTCTTCGGATGATGGAAATGAGAGTTAAGATGGGCACAGACAGAAATGAGAAACTTATGGCCGTGTAAGAAGACTTATCCAGCAACATAGAACTGGAGTCGTCAGTCGCTGGACACTGAGGGAATTGCTGAGGAGGGGATCTGAGTACCTATGGACATGTTCAGAGTGCAATGATGATGACCCGCAAATAACTCAATAGCTGAATAATAAGACTGACTTAACATGTGAGTTAAACATTTTTATTTTAGTATTTAAGCTAATTTCTTTGGACTGGGAATATGTTTTCCAGTGCAACAAATGCTCATTTTCTGAAAGAATCATTTTCTGTTCCTCCCTCTTTGTCTATATTACTGTCTAGATATATGTAATATTGTACATCTAGTAGAAGTATTTCTCCTATTTTTATTTGGATCTTGCCAACTGCATTAATTCTCATAATTTTGGTCTTATCGCTATTTATCTTTAGTTCCATCTGTTGTGGCCTCTCATCAAGAATGCTCATTTAAAGTTGCATCTGTTGATGGTTGTGTGATAGGAGAGCTATATCATCAGCAAAGTCTAAATCACCAAGTTGCTTGGTCGGTGACCACTGGATTTTCCATTTCTGTTGTTTTGAGTTATTTTCATAATCCAATCTATGGCCAGTAGAAAGAGAAATGGAGATAGAAGGCATCCCTGCCTTACTTCTGTTCTTATTTCAAATGCTTTTGTAAGCTGCCCTTCATGCGCCACACTACATTTTGTTCCTTCATACATTGTTTTTATCAGGTTAATAAACTTTATGGGGATTCCGTAATGACTCAGCAACTTCCAAAGCATTTCTCTGTCTAAACTATCAAATGCCTTTACGTAATCTATGAATCCAATATAAAGACGGGACTGTAGTTCTAAACTTTGTTCAGCTATTATACGTAGAGTAGTTATTTGATCAGCACATGATCTGTTCTTCCTAAACCTGCTTGTTCATCGCTCAAATGTTTCTCTATAGCCTCTTTTAGTCTCTCCAGAATGATTCTGCTTAATATTTTTCCTGGCACTGATAGTAGCATTATTCCCCTATAATTTGTGCTCTCCTGTAAACTTCCTTTCTTTAGTACTTTTATAATATAACCTTCTCTCCAGTCTTTAGGTATTTCTTCCCTCTCCCAAATTTTATCTAGTAGATTATGTAACATCTTGGTAGAGGTGTTAATATCTGCTTTGATGGCATCTGATGGAATTTCATCTGGTCCTGTGGTTTTACTATTTTTTAAAAGCTTGATGTCTATCATTATTTCATCCCTGCTTGGTTTTCCACAGTTAACGTGTAACACTTCTGCTGGTAGTATATCTGGAGGATTATTTGAGCCGGGTCTATTCAAAAGTTCTTTGAAGTGTTCTTTCCATCTCACCATTTGTTCCCTTATATTACTAAGCAGATTTCCTTTCTTATCTTTAATAAAGGCATTGATCTGTTTGTATTTTCCACTTAATTTCTTTGTGCTGTTGAACAGTCCTTTCATATTCCCTTTATTTGCGGCTTCTTCTGCCTCTTTACCTAGTTCATCAATATATTTCCACTTATCCCTTTTAATGCATCTTCTTACTTCTTTGTTCACCTCTGTGTAAGCTTCTTGTGTCTTGACTTTATTACTTCTTGTTTTGCTTTTATTTATGTCTGTTTTTTTATTCTTTCTTTCTGTAATGTTATCCAGCGTCTCTGCTGTGCTATATTCTGGCGTTCTCTTTTCCCCAGCGTTCATTTCGTGTTCGTTTTGCAAGCGACACATTTTTTAATTACTGTAAAATATATTTTTATTTGTAAGACAATAATTATAAAGACGGACTGGGGGGCAGACAGCAAAATTTTGAAAAGACTATAAGTATGAAGAGTCAGACCAGTTCTAGAGTATGGAGTCACAGCCTGCGCTATGACTTCCAAATCACACCTTAGCAAAATTAACAGATCACAGAACCAAGCTGCCCGTATTATCACTGGTGCAATGAAATATACATCTATCAAGACTCTAGAAACAGTAACAGGTTTACAACCCTTAGAAGACAGACGGGTCACTAAAGTATTGCAACAAGCGGAGAAATATAGAAGGCTCCTTAGATGACAGACGGGTCACTAAAGTATTGCAACAAGCGGAGAAATATAGAAGGCTCCTTAGATGACAGACGGGAGTAGTATATATTCAGTGATAGGACCGTGGAAAGTGCTTCCATCTGCAGCCAAATCGCTGCAGCCGGGTTGTTTTTTCTTATATAAATAGTCTACCTGCAGATGGAAGCACATTTTTTCCTTATATGAGAGTCTACCGTTTTTCCTTATATGAGAGTCTACCCGCCCATTTTTGTTCCGGTGACCTCTCGTGGCGGTGGTGGTGACCTCCCGGTGACCTCTCGTTGACCTCTCGGGTGAGCGCTCGTGGTGACCTCCCGCGGCGGTGGTGAAGGGGTGGTGAAGGGGTGGTGGTGAAGGGGTGGTGAAGGGGTGGTGGTGGTATCATAAATCTATTATATTCTTTGTACTTTCAATGGTTCCGTAACTTTCATAAATCTATTCTTTCTTTATACTCTCAGGCAATAAAAAACAGTGACAAGTTTATTTATTGTTTTTAAAAACTTCCTTTAGAATTAAAGGTAACAGCTTAGGCCGTTACACACGCTACACGCCAAACACTGTGTTTAACGTTAAGCGAGAGATCAAAGAGCTCGGTACACGCGCAGCCGCGAAGACGTGCAGCGAAGACGCGCAGCAAGGGGCCGCAAGATCAAAGAGCTCAGTAGACACGAGGCGACCTCACGCAGCGAGGGGGCCGCGTTTAACGTTAAGCGCGATCAAAGAATCCGCCTCCCGTATGAACATCAAAGAATCCGCCTCCCGTGGTGAAATATCCGTCGCCGGTAAGTGTTCATCAGGAGAGTCATTTAACAGGGGAATTTTACGATACCGATGTTTTAATGTGAGACGCTTGGGGGTAATTAATATCTTTGCGCTGGTTCGTGTTCAAAGACCGTGTTTCGCTGTGAAAAGTTTTGATTGAATGTTTGAGTGCCAGACTGGCCAGGGCTACGTTAATGACTTTTTATCATCTGAAGATTAGAATACCACTTATCAGGGGAATTTTAGTGGGTGGTTGATTTAATGTGGGATGTTTAGGGGAAAATTAATATGGTTGTACTGGAGTGTACTTGATCGATCAAAGAGGTTAGAACTGTATATAAGTAGATCCAAGCAGCCAGGATTTTATTCTCACTCTCTGAAGCAGTTTCAACGAGTGTCTTGGCTGTAACTCAAGCAAGAGTGTGCTTGGCTGTGCAAGTAAATTTACTTTACAAATCGTAAGTAGAACCTTATTTCATAGATTCTATACTGTCATTTATTTTAATTTAACAAAATAATTTAAAATTAAATAAATTAAAACAACTCAAATAAAAAACAAACAAATATACTCTTTTTATAATGTTTATTTTCACAATGAAACATAAATTTATTTCAATACATCAACGTGGACAACACATGTTACACATTCAAATGTTTATAATTGAACAATGATGATTTCAATAGTACAAATATGAATTCAAATCATCTGAAAAAAGTACACAAATAACATAGTCATGTATAAGTAATAAAAAATGTCACTGTCCCACTGCAGAATTTAGTAATTTTACTCGTCTCGGCTTCCTCGCTTTGTTGGAACTGTCTGTTTGGGCTAAATGGTTATCAAACACTGGTGAATACGAAGGTTGATTAGAGTTCAAAACACAGCCACCCTCCATTTTGACAAAGCCTTGATCAAAGACGGCGTAGGTAATTGGCGACTGAGTGGAAATTGAATCACTCGAGGCATACATATTTCTTGGTTCTTTCGGTTGCTCAACAAGAGGCGTAGTATAGTTGATGTTATCATAAGTTGCTAAAATGTCATCTCGCATATCAACTAGCGTGATAAATTCATCTCTCGAGAGTGTTATTCCAGTTCTGGTAGGAAACTTAAGAAGACTCTCACCACGATATGACCTTATGTTTATCAATGGTCTGTTATGAAAAGCAGAAACTGAGACTGTCTTAACACCATCTTTGGACAGTGGAATTATATTCTCATTTCTACGAGACATGAAAATACGTTGATCACATACATCAAATGAAGCTGGCATATTAACGCTAGCCGATTCCATGTTTGAATCACACGACTTGGTAGCAGGGCTCTGAGTTTCTGTATGTAGTAGAACTGAGAACGGCTGACCTTTATACCCTGTAACAAGTGGGGCGTGGCCAGCCTAATTATAGTAACCAATGGAATACGTTCTATTTATAGTAACTGATGCAATACGTCATCGGACGTGTTGAGACATGTTCAGAGAGCCGCCATCTTTGATGAGTCATGGGAAGTTTGTTCCACTCAGTCGATGGATCCAGGGCGTCATCAACCGATAAATGATACGGTCGTTAATATGTTGTTTCGTTGAAAATGGCATGAGAATTCTGTTAATGCTCGCACCACGACACTTTAAAATTATATAATAAACACAATATAGACCACACGTGTTGCTAAACAAGTCTTGTAACACTCGTGAGTTGTAGACGAATGGAACATGTGAATTCCTCTCGATAAAGTTTAAAATATCAATGTGCCTGGGAGGTAAACCGTAGGAATCAAAATACTCTATTTGGCCGAGGCCATTGTAAAAGATGGCCACCCAGTGTTCACCAGGTTTGTGGGCAGGGTCGGTGTTTACGACAAAGGCTGCAATCTTGGTTTGATCGATGATGGGTGGTAAGTGGTTTCGTGGGATGACACTAACAAGGGCGCAACGTCGAACAAAAACATCGGACATCAAGAGACTGTAAATATCCCCCGTGTTCATTTTCTCAAATAGCGTAGTCTGTTAGAACCTGTCTTGTCTTGGACACTTCCAGTACTGAATCCAACTCGGCGTAGACAATAACTTGTAGGGGAGTTGTCGTGGGAGCGGCGAATTTGAGCTCTATCGACAAGGGTCCACTCGTGGCTAGCTCAAACTGGGTTCCATCTAGCAGACTGGGTGAGAGGTCAAAACCAAATAGACAAAAGCCATCCTTGAACTGATGATAATCAATACCATTGCCAGCATCTCTACCAATCAAACCCATGGCCAAATTTGTACCAAAAAAGGCTCGCGCATAGTGATTGTTTTCAAAATCCATAGCTAGGGGCTTTCCGGATACACATCTCCCGTCAACCATCAGGTTCATATAAGTCAAACCAAAGTGTTGAAAATTGAATGGGTTAATGTTATAAACTCCATTAAAACCACCGGCGGTAATCAGACCTATCACTATACGTGTTGGCGTTTGAGATAGGAATAAATTGTCTTGGTTGTGGGAATACATCCCACGAGCAATGGCAAATGTTTTCAGGGTAACCCGCTTGATTGGGTACCGTGCATTCCCACTTAAAAACGCTTTTTCGTGGGCCAGAGAAATTGCTGGGTTTAGCTTGGCTTTCCTGACCACGAGGGCAGCATAAGTGATTACACTCTTATAACCCACAGACTTATCCTGAGCCATGATGTTGAACACGTCCTTAGAGGGTGTGAGTTTAATCTTTACATCCACTCTGTTTAACATGTAACGGTCCTGCACAAAGAGATCAGAGTGCAAACGACCCATCATTTCAACCTCTTTACTATCCGAAGTCAAAGCACGTCGTATTTTAAATCCCTCGTTAGCCTGCATATCATCGTGGTGTCCTGCTGTATCTTTGTAGAACAGAGCAGCCGTCAAGTGCCCCGTTTTCGCATCCTCCCCATAGTTTAGTAAAGTCTCGAACACTGCTCTAAATGGATAGGTATTCTCAGATGGTGTAATCAATGTATCATTCAGAGAAACATCGACTTGAGAAAATAGACTGTGAAGATAATTGTTGACTGGTCCTACCTCGGCATCCAACGGTAAACTTTCACCATTGGGGAGGGTGATCCTGGCCCGCAGATGTAAAAACGTGTTGAAAAGATCTAGATACTCTTCAGTGTTTCCAGAAATGAAAAACTCTATGGGAGCCCCATGAGCTAACGAGGCAAGAGGTCGAATTTCAGTAAATTGACCCGAGTCTACAGCAGTCTGAGTTGGTGGAACGCTAAATAAATCCAAACCAGAATGAAGACATTCACATGACTTGGGGTGAATGAGAGACATCATTAATCAAATATATCCTTTGGTACCGACAGCTTAGTTCGCCTCTTGTTTGTGGAATGAAGGGGGAACAGTCTAGCTGATGGTTTTATTCTCTTCGTAACGGGTTGGCCAGGTGGGGCTGCCTTCCCGATTCGCTTTCTGATTCGTCGTCGTAAACCACTTCCTGATTGGTTGTTACCCGTCAGGTGGTCTACGGCCCCGTCTAATAACCGCATGCCGGCCTCCTTAGCTCGTGATTTGAAAGCATCGCCGATATTTCTTCCAGCTAAGGCGTCCTGCGCGACCTGCAGACCGGTCCCCACGCCTTCTCTGAGTAAGGCTTTACCCCCTGTTTTTAGCCAAGGTAAAATAGCCCTCCCGATTCCACCAAAGAAACTACCGATTCCTCGTCCTCGTTGATTTCGACCTCCTATAAACACAGGCATCCCATCACCCGCCTGACAGCAATAAAAGTCTTCGTATAACCTGGCATTGCGGTGAAAGGGTGTATGTCTCACCATTATACCAGCTCGAGATGTTTCTTCACTCGAAAGTGTACCGTTAGCACCGACGTCCCACTGGTGAATGGAATGGTTTTTCCGTGTTCGTTGGCTAAAAGGATTTCCACGGTATCGAAGGAAAATCTACTCAGGGGCAGGTAGTGAGGCTTATCGTAG
This sequence comes from Megaustenia siamemsis, assembly GCA_032433765.1. NCBI lineage: Eukaryota > Metazoa > Mollusca > Gastropoda > Stylommatophora > Ariophantidae > Megaustenia > Megaustenia siamemsis. The sequence continues at coordinate 52,528,313 of JAVIAB010000091.1, read as the reverse complement.
ATCTGAAACACCGAGGTGTGATTTCTATTGAGAACAGGCACGCTCCTGAGGAGAGGTACCATCACATCCCCGACGGGTCTGGGTGAAACGAGATCGCAGTAGACGTAGACATTTTTTGCAACACTTTCCAAATCCATTACACCCACGCTGAAGATATCGGGAGCCATGTCTGATATAGAGGTCGTGGGGAAGGCTAACATGTTTTTCAAAGTATCGCTTATGGTAACACTGACTCCTTTTTCGTAAAGTTTCAAGATGGCTTTATTCACCTCTTTTGCGTAAATGAATCTCATTTTTTTCCCTTTCACATCCCCGTTCGACTCATCCTCTGCTTTTATGATCGACGCATTCAACGCGCCGATGAATGCATCGGGTTTCGTGTATAACCCAGGCTCCAATGTCACGTTGAAATAAAATCTAGCGTCGCAAATATCGTCGTTAGCGAGAGATTCGTATCGAATCCAGACATCACCCTCTATTACATTGAAATAATTTAGCGGAAACTGTATCTCGACCAGCGCAATCTCATATTGTGTTGTAATATCAATGGTCTGAGGAAGCTTGACGAAAAAGTGACCGGGGTTATTTTCCTTAAAAATATCCATAGAAGCATTGCTGGGTAACGTGACATAAAAACTCATTTTCCTCTATTCACCTTTTCGTCTCCAACTTTGGATTCGGGAGCATGTAACCTAAACAACTGCTCAGTAGGGCTATCCACAGTTTTCCGTCCTTCGCGTCTGGCTTTTCAGTGGACAGATTGAACAGCGAGACCGCGACAACGGCATATATAACAAGCATTTGACACATAAAGACAATCTCTAAACGGGGGAATAATTTCCCAAATACTGGCCAGAGCGAGGTTCTCTCCACGCCAGAGCTCAGGGTTCGCAAAACAGGATCTTCAAACGATTCACCTTCTTCCACCATCTCTAGTTTTTGTATCGGACAATGTCCTTGGTCGGTATCCAACTGTTGAATGAGGAACCATAACCAAACCACTTGACTAAACTCTCTTTTCGTCCCAATGACGTGCGACGTTGGGTTATAACCCTCTCGACCCTGTACTCATTCTTGTCTCCAACCTTTTGAATTTCTTGTGTGTAAAATGACCCCTCTATTTCATCACCCTTATCGTCTTTCAGCACATATGTAACGGGTTTTGTTTCAGTTACTCGACTGATGGTAAAGAGTTCCTCCGTCCAAGCTGGGGCATAACCCTTTTTAAAATTAGCTCTGCCCAGGACCATTCTAACTCGATCACCAGCCTTATATAGGGGTCTTTCAAATTTCAAGTTGTGTTTGCTATACAACGTGTTCCACACTTGTTCTTGATTGTCTCTGCTAACGTCGACCGGTGCCATTTTTATACTTCTGTGGTACGAATGATTATAACTTCGAAGTAGGGCGGGTAGCACATGTACATAACAAAGTCGATTGGATTTCGTAAAATATCGCCACATCCTTTGTTTCAGAGTCCTGTTAAAACGTTCCACAACAGCAGCCTTAATATCTTCATTCTGGGTGGTGAAAAAGTGAATATTGTTGTCTTCGAGAAATTTCTGAAATGTTTTGTTCAGAAACTCTGACCCCTTGTCGGTTTGAAGACTCGCAGGTTTCCCATCGATAAATATTTTACCAACAGCCTCCACTAATGATTTCCCCGTTTTTGTTCGTATTGGGACGGCCCACGCTAATTTACTGAAAACATCCACACAAGAAACCAAATAGGAGTACCCATCATTGTGTTTTTTTCAAATGTCTTAAATCGATTAAGTCTGCTTGGTATTGTTGTTTGGGTCCACTCGTTATAATGGGACGCCGTTCAAATTTATGTCGAATCGGTTTATGAAGGGTATAGGTATCCTGGTGACTCAACCAACGATTGATCTCTTTAATTCCTACTTTGGTGTTACGTTGCAAGGCTCTTGCACCACTATACGACCCTGGTTGATTAGGGTCATAGTAATAACGTCTCAATACTTTGACCACCTTTCCCATTTTGGTGTTGGGATTTTGGACTTTTTTCTTTTGGACCTCAATTTATACGAGGTTAGCCGTGAATTGTTTTCATTACTTGTCTTTGGGGTTTCGGGTACCTTGGCTTGTTCTGGTTGCACATCGACGGGTGGTGGTGAAGGTGGAGGAGAAGGTATTCTTTCTGTTGACGAGTTATGTTGAATGAGATCGACTGATCCCAAAGGACGTCGTTTATACTGCTCCATTCTAGTTAAATACTGTTGCAAAGTACGTTGGTACACTCTGGCCTTATCAGCAGGGGCTAAATCGTTACGGTCTAAGATACGTTGCATTTCATCGTCTAAATCTCTCAAGTTATCATTGATCGCCTCGGGTGGTGTATACGTGGAAGTCTGTTTCAAACCCTCTAATAACCGAGGATCCATCAAAATCATTTTCTTGGCCATGTTTACAGACCTAATACACCGCCTAGAACACTTAATATAGGCTTGATCAAAGCACCTATGAATCCACCAGTTTGTAGAATTGCTTTCCTCTGCGTAAGATTCGGTTTCTTTTTAGTGAGGAATCTCAGCTTGTTCTTGTGTCGACGTAGCTCGCACTTCTGATGCTTAGTGAGTCTAACATTACCTTTTAATATGTTATGACAACACTCACATAAAAAGCGAATGAGTTCTGGAGAGGCCGTTTTCAATATGGCTCTTAAACCACTCGGCGTAGCTGAGCGCAGACATTTCAACATTTCACCGTGTCGTCTAAGTGAAGCTTCCATTCTATTACTTTGGAACGTAGACGATTTGTCTCTCCCCTGGAAATATCTTTGTTCTCAGCCTCAGATGATCCGGTGTTTCCTGTCGAAGGTCTACCAGCAAATAACAGTGGGGAGACGCTGTCGCGTCCTTAAAACTCTCTTGGAGGTACGCCACTTGACCAGGGTACATTTGCTTAGCCAGATTTGTAATTTGACTTCCGTCTCTTGGATTCTTGAAAAGGACTATATAATGAGTATTGAGGCTTATAGTTCGATGTTCCTTATTTTTTCCAAATAGATTTTGAACAATGTAGATCACGCTCATATCTCTGTGATGACTACCTTTGGTGAATAATTTTGTCACCCTCTCATCTGTTTCTGACATCAAGTCGTCGAGGATGATGAGTCTTCTCTTCTTACCCCCTTCCAAGTTATCGATATCTGGTAGACCCTCGATAAATCTCACTTTCTCCATAGTCTCATATATTGGTTGCCATTCCCCGTAACACCATATAACTTCCTCGGGTACGGGGACAACTAGCTCTTGTAGATTCTGTAGAAACTTTTGAACAAATACAGTTTTTCCACAACCGGTGGGACCAGCAATAAGAGCAGTGAAGGGGTGTTTCCACCGAGGGTCCATCGTCACTAATGACACTTTGATTGAGTATTATCACATTTAAAGTATTTTTTATCATGTACTACATGTTCTGTCCCTTTCCAAATATTTGTGATGTGGTTTTCTTATATTGCAGATTCCCGTAAAATGGCATCTATCAGACCTTACATCCTATTTGACAAGGTGTTGTGCATTCTACAGTATCAACCATATGACTATTGTAAAGGGTGTCAGGTGAAACATGACAACTCGTTACCTCACTCGTGTCATCTAGAGTTTGAGGAACGCCTTAGCGCGCAAATAAATGATATTTTATATCATGAGTTCACGAAAGAGGATGTAGTCTTCTTGTGTGGAGAACATTTAGCCCAACGAATAAAGGAATACATCAATTGGGAAGGAGTTGACTCTGCACCACCCTCCCCTGTCAGTTCAACTAACTCACCACCCGCATTACTTGACCCCACCACTGAACCCACAGCCACTACATATAACGCGGAGGATGATGAAATTTTACCGCCACCACCCCTATTTGCCGACCCCACCGATGAACCAGAGTCGACGGCCTGTCAACCGGGAAATGAGGTCAGTATTCACCCACTTCTCTGATTGGTTAATCTAGCTGTCAGTCATTTCTTTGCCCCGCCTCCTATACTAATACTCTTCTCTGATTGGTTAATCCAGATATCAGTCGATGTTTTCATAGGCACTCGCTGATTGGTTAAAATCTTGTACCAGGATATATTTAAACTAGTCTCATGTGAGAATTTGTGTCATAAGTTTGGTTGCTTCAAGGAAAGTTACTGTTCATTCTAGCGGAGTTTTGCACTGTAAGTTGGATTGTTTTCTCTTAAAGTATGTTAAGGGTTATCGATAATAGGTTATATTCAGTGTAGATACTTGAGACTATATTTTGCGTTATAAGTTGGCTTGTTTTCTATTAAAGTATGTTAAGGGTTATCGATAATAGGTTATATTCAGTGTAGATACTTGAGACTATATTTTGCGTTATAAGTTGGCTTGTTTTCTATTAAAGTATGTTAAGGGTTATCGATAATAGGTTATATTCAGTGTAGATACTTGAGACTATATTTTGCGTTATAAGTTGGATTGTTTTCTCTTAAAGTATGTTAAGGGTTATTGATAATAGGTTATTCAAGGTGTTTAATGTAGGTATGCTAAGTATTGATTAATTCCTTCGTTTATTTGATGATTAAACTAAGTATTTTAACTCTTGCTATTCGATGTTATTAACATATTTAAACCTAGGTATGTAAAGTATCATTGACAAAGGGTTATTTATTTTTTCTACAGATGGTTTCTAACAACGAAGTACCTTCAGGCGAATATCAATGTCCCTTGTGCCCAAAGATGTTTAAATGGCACAAAAATATGTTGCAACACACTCGCGCTGTACATCGTCATATACGACACGTGTGTGACATTTGTCAACGTACGTATACGAGTCGAAGTTCTTTAGCCAGCCATAGAAGACTAAAACATTCTACAACAGCACCAGCTTCATCAATGGCTCCTTCTAAAACACCCACTTTACCATCAATAACATCATCAGCAACTGAAATAACATCACCCACTTCACCATCGAACTCTTCTACAACAAACAAACGAAAGATAGATGCAGAACATTCAACTCCAAGTAAAAAATTCAAGGACGATGACCCATTAGCAATACTGCCTGATGACGTACGGGCTGTATATGAGCAAAACTGGGCAGCTATAAACACCCATGCTACAATCAACAAGACAGTTTCAACATATACATTTTTCCATTCACCAGCACGTCCATTTATCACAGACTGGTCTGCTCTTTTAAGAGCTATGTTTGACAGTCAGACAACCAGATTCAAAATTAACTATGGTCGCCACCTGATCCTTAGACACCGGGACACCGGTGATCTACGTTTCTTCCACTCTTCCCTCAACAACTCGGCTGTTCTAGAATTTCCCCAATTAATCAATAATCTTGGAGATTTCAACAGCTTCGTTGATTCTCTAAACGAACAGAACCCTGTAGACATTGCCATGATCAACAGACCCGATACTAAGTGGATGGTGGAGAGTATTCCAGCAACTAGTTTCTATTTATTCCACATACGTGACTTCCCCATTGGGTGTTGTCTAGAGGAATTACCATCATATATCACTAACAACAAGTACATTTACACCTTGCAGAAAAAGAACTATAGTTCTATTTCTTATAATGACAACCTATGTTTTTTCCGCTGTTTGGCGTTATTTAAAGGGAGCGATATCGACAATCTAGAATTGACCACTCGTCATCTCGTGAGTCAGTGGCACTTGCACTGGGACATTCTTTTCGTTGACACTTTTCCAGGTGTGACGTTACAACAACTACCACACTTGGAAGAGTGTTTCAATATAAATATCGATGTATTTGAATTCAATGATGAAGAGGTCCTCTGTCCAAAACTCCGAAGCAGGGGATCACATGATGATACTATGCGGGTCTTGTTTCACAAGGACCATTTCATGTATATTAGTAATATTAATAAAGCAGCTAGTGCTTTCTCTTGTCCACAGTGTGGGAAATTATCGAATCGGTTTCTCAATATGAATGTCCATGAAAAAATATGTAATGGTGGTAAACCTAAAGATTATTTTAGAGGTGGAATTTATACACCTAGCGAGACTATTGGGGATGTAATAGAGGAAGAGGGTATTGACGTACCCGGCGGTTTCGTGTATCCCTTTAGGGCCACCTTTGATATGGAATGTTATTTTGTTAATACCAACTTGCCCACCATCAAAGGTACCTCTGCTAGTACACATTTTTTAGCAAAACATGTCCCTCTGTCTGTATCTGTGGCGTCTAACGTTCCTGGGTTTGAAGATCCTGTCTGTTTTGTCAGCGAGGGAGATCCTCAGAAATTAGTAAATAAAATGATTAAGTATCTAAAATCTATCTCGAAGGAGGCGTATAAAATTTTAAAAGAGGATTTCATAGAACTGTTTGAAAAGCTGGCCGGATGTGCGCAAAGGCGTGATCGGAAGAAATCTGACCCAAGAGGTCGTCTAAAAGCTTACTTGAAGCAGCTCCCAGTGATAGGTTTCAACTCGGGCAAGTACGACATAAATTTAATAAAGCCGTATTTAATACATTACTTCGCTGCCGCCTCCGTACCTGAAATAGCTGGAAAGGGTAACAACTACATTGAGGATAGCGATCAGGAAGACGAGGGAGAGGATGAGGAGCACGAGCAGGAAAGTGTGATACAGGATGCTGAGGAGGAGCGGATAGAAGAAGAAGAAAACCGACTTGGTGAAATAAATTTTATAGTTAAACGAAATAATAACTTTATGTGTATTGCAACACAGAATCTAAAATTCTTAGATATAGTAAATTATTTAGCCCCTGGGTTTAGTTATAGCAAGTACTTGGCAGCCTATAAAGTAGAGGAGACAAAGGGTGTTTTCTGTTATGAGTACGTAACAGATTTAAATAAGTTGAATGAGAGGGAGTTACCCCCATACGAAGCGTTCTTTTCGAAACTAAAAAATTGTAATATTTCCGAGGAGGAGTATGCTCTGTGTCAAAAGGTCTGGAAGGACAATAAAATGACGACCCTTAGGGACTTTTTAGTTTGGTATAACAACAAAGATTTAGTCCCCTTCTTAGAGGCCTTAGCACAACAGTTTTGGTTTTATAGGAAATTAGACATCGATATGTTTAAGAATGCGATTTCGGTCCCCGGAATAACTCTGAGGTATCTATTTAAAACTCTCTCCAGGGATGTGGGTTTTTCCCTGATTGCAAAAAAGGAAGCCGATTTGCATCATACCATAAGACAGAATATTGTCGGAGGCCCCTCTATTATCTTTCATCGGTACCACGAGAAGGATAAAACCTTTATTAGGGGCGGAAAAGTGGTCAAATCCATTAAAGGCTATGATGCCAACGCCCTTTATCTATGGGCACTTATGCAAAAGATGCCCACCGATTATACGGTCATACGTAAGGCTGAAGATGGGTATAAACCCCTTAAAATGAACTACTACACGCGTCAGTGCAGAGAGTATCTGACTTGGATTGCCCACCAAAACCAGGTTCATTTGAGAACCCAGTTTAATGCTCGCGAGATCGCTTTGGGTGAGCGCAAGATTAGAGTGGATGGGTGGGATAAATCCAGTAGGACCGTGTATCAGTTCCATGGCTGTCTCTTTCACGGTCATCCAAACTGTGACATCACCAGGGATCGAGAAGTCAATCCGGTGAATAATATACAGTTGGCTGATTTGTACGCGAAAACCTGTGAAATAACGGCTTATTTAAAGAGCCTCGACCGTGTTCGCGTAGTAGTTATGTGGGAGTGTGAGTGGCAACGGTTAAAGAAAACAACGCCAGCTATTCAGATCTTTATAGATGAGAACCTACGTGGTTCTAAACCATCTTTTGGTAAATATAAACCAATCACTGATAAAGCCATTATAGATTCAGTTTCAGACGAGACGTTTTTTGGGCTCGTCGAGTGTGATATTCACGTTCCCGACAAGTTAAAAGAGTATTTTAGTGAGATGACCCCATCTTTAAAAATGTAGATGTAGGTCTAGATGATATCGGTCCCTTTATGCGGGAGTACGCCACCAAAAACAAACTATTACGTACCCCCAGACGTACTCTCGTGGGTAGTTATAGTGGAACAAAGATTCTGTTGGCCACACCACTGTTAAAGTGGTATTTAGAGCATGGGCTAGAGGTAACAAAAATTTATCAGGTGGTAGAGTACCTACCCATTAGTTGCTTTAAGGAGTTTGGGGACAAGGTCACAGAGGCGCGTCGGGCTGGTGATTTAGATCCAAGTCAATCTATAGTAAGCGACACGATGAAGCTCTTAGGAAACTCGGCCTACGGGAAGACCTTGACGAATATGGCGAAACACGTGGACGTCTCCTATGTTAAAGAGGGGGCTGATACAACCAAGTTGGTAAATAACCCACGATTTAAAAACATGACATCTATTGGTGAGGACCTGTACGAGGTATCGATGGGCAAAAGAGGTATCATGTGGGATCTTCCTTCGCAGATTGGTTTTTTCGTCTACCAGTACGCCAAATTGCGGATGTTGGAATTTTATTATGACTTCCTCGATAAGTTTGTAGATAGGTCCAACTTTCAACTCTGTGAGATGGATACCGATAGCCTGTACTTGGCCCTCAGCGAGTCATCGTTAGAAGAGGTCGTTAAAACCGATAAGGTAGATGAGTTTTTCTCACAGTACGACAAATGGTTCCCTTCAGAGACTTGTGAAGTCCATCGGGCCGATTTCATTCAACACAGGGGCGTAAAGTATGACTGTTCAGATTGTAAGGCCAGACAGTTATACGACAAACGGACTCCTGGTCTGTTCAAGTTGGAATATTCGGGGGATGGGATGATTTCCTTGTGTAGCAAGACCTATTACTGTTTTGGGGATTATGCTAAAGTTAGCACCAAGGGTCTTAATAAACGCCACAATAAGTTAGATAAGGATACATTCACAGAGGTTCTAACCAAAAAACAAGCCGGGGGTGGTAAAAACATAGGGTTTAAAACATACAAGGGGTCGGTATACACATATACACAACATCGGAACTCACTCTCCTATTTCTACATCAAGCGACAGGTCCATTCTGACAACGTGACCACCTCCCCTTTATCCATTTAACACTATCATGTATTACTGTTTGTAAATAAACTACTTTGTTTTCTATATATTAAATACGAGTATAATGTACATTAGTTAAAGAATACATTTTTGTCAAAACCATGTGTTATCGATTGTTCAATATATACGAATGTAACAATAAACTTCCATTCTGATGTGACCACCTCCCTTTATCCATTTAACACTATCATGTATTACTGCTTGTAAATAAACTACTTTGTTTTCTATATATTAAATATGAGTATAATATACATTAGTTAAAGAATACATTTTTGTCTAAATCATGTATTACTGCTTGTAAATAAACTACTTTGTTTTCTATGTATTAAATATGTGTATAATATACATTAGTTAAAGAATATATTTTTGTCTAAACCATGTATTATCTATTGTTCAATATATACGAATAAAACAATAAATAAATAAACTTGTCACTGTTTTTTATTGCCTGAGAGTATAAAGAAAGAATAGATTTATGAAAGTTACGGAACCATTGAAAGTACAAAGAATATAATAGATTTATGATACCACCACCGCCCCTTCACCACCCCTTCACCACCACCCCTTCACCACCCCTTCACCACCGCCGCGGGAGGTCACCACGAGCGCTCACCCGAGAGGTCAACGAGAGGTCACCGGGAGGTCACCACCACCGCCACGAGAGGTCACCGGAACAAAAATGGGCGGGTAGACTCTCATATAAGGAAAAACGGTAGACTCTCATATAAGGAAAAAATGTGCTTCCATCTGCAGGTAGACTATTTATATAAGAAAAAACAACCCGGCTGCAGCGATTTGGCTGCAGATTGAAGCACTTTCCACGGTCCTATCACTGAATATATACTACTGACGGGTCACTAAAGTATTGCAACAAGCGGAGAAATATAGAAGGCTCCTTAGATGACAGACGGGTCACTAAAGTATTGCAACAAGCGGAGAAATATAGAAGGCTCCTTAGCCACCCCATGCACCAAAGAATAACTGGTTCCGGAATTCTACGACTAAAGAGGAGCAACTTCGCTGCAATTGCTAATGAACCAACTACTGGAGACCCAGTACTTTCTCAAACAATATCGAAACCCTTGGGCCCATCTGATATGTCTCCTCATGGAAAACATAAAATACCAGAACTTAAGGAAAATATAACAGGAATTATGATAAAAAAGGCAACCAATCAGACACAGAGGGGGAGTTGTGTTCTTGACGCTGAATAATCAGGACGAGATCACCAAGTCAATAGCTACTGGAAAATTCTCAAACAACTTTAAATCAGAAACTGAGGCCATCAGAGATGCTGCAACACTGGCTACTCAACACAAAAATAACATGCACAATAAATTGGTTATTCTGACTGATGCACTGTCAGTACTATCAGCTCTAAAAAGCCCCAAGAACAATGAACTAGGTGACTTGAGAACAACTCTGGACCAACTATGCAATAACTTCCAGAAAGTAGTCATTCAGTGGATACCATCACACTGTAATATACACGGGAACGAACGCGCAGACAGATTAGCTAAAGAGGGAGGGAGATTACCACAAGAGAACCATCCGCTCAGTAATGATGAAGCCAAATCCATCCTCAAGGGTCAGTTCCAAGTAAAATGGAAACGAGAACACCCAAAGCATAACGAGAGGGACGGATACCATAAACTATCAAGGAGGATCAAGCCATCATACCTCGCCTACGCATTGGCCACAATAGAATGAGAAATCATATGTTCACCAAATTCAAAATAGGTACAACCAGCCTATGCCAATGTACACTGGACAATTTGACTACAAAACATGTTCTACAGGATTGCCCCCAGTACACAGACCTGAGAAGAGCAATGTGGTCCACGCCCACCTCCCTGGAAGAAAAACTATATGGGGCAATCGATTCGCTTAAACGGACAGCTGACTTCATGAGAGAGTCTGGAATCCTACTCTGATTGAGTCTTGATCGCAGAGAGAGAGAGAGAGAGAGAGAGAGAGAGAGAGAGATTAAGACGACAAGAAAGGTGCCGCTTTAAGGAAACATTATTACCTGCATCATTTTAAATTATAAAGTCATGACGTCGTGGAAAATCTAAGACTGCAGGCACAATTTATTTGCCATCTATACGGGATTTTCGAGATATTAGATACATTTTAAAAGCACAAGTTTTCAAATTCACTAAAGGAATTATTCACAGTATAGGGGCATACAGTCTACTCCTTTCGATGATAAACTGGCATAATTTCTTTCATGTCTTCATTTGGAAAGTGGGCTCTGCGTTCTGTCGCATGACTTCGAAAAGGTCGACAATTAGGCTCATATACCCGTGGATGAAGTGTCACTGAAACCAACTCGATCACAGAATTGTAACCTTTCAGCGAGTTTTGAACACACTGTACTTCAATAATGGAGACAAATAATAATATATGGCTATTATTATAGAGAGAAAGCTGAGTTAGTCGAGTTGGCAGTGTTTCTTAGCGTTTGGTTTCTTGTGGCAAGGCGCTGTGCCAAGGAGTACGGGTTCGATCCTGCTTAGGACCCTATATTGTTCTTTCTTTTTTTCTGTTGTTGATTATTCGTCATACTTCTTCCTCTGAATTGATTCGTTTACTTCAATAATGCTTAGATCTTCTGGGAAAATATACACTAGAAAAATATGTTACGAAAACAAAAATATACGCTTATATATATATATGTATGTATGTATATTATATACATACATATATAAACATAAAAATATGTAAACACTTCCTCTCGTTCTTCACTTCCTCTTGTAGCCATTCGGGTATCTAACGAAGGAGATGCAAAGTTCTGGTTCTCTCCCTTCTGGAAGTTTAAACTATTATCAATTGATGTTCTCTGTCCCTCTTCCACGGTGCCTGTTTCTTATTCTTCCTTCTCAACATTTATGTTTTGTGTAGTTAGGAATCTTATAACATTTTTACTAACAAAAATTATAAACTTTATCAATTATATCCTTGGGAAATATATTCTTTATAAAACATACATTTTTAGAAAATATACAATTGGGAATATGTATATATATGTATGTTTTGAAAAAATAGTTGACTAGTTATGTATTAAAATTGTGTGTCTTGGAAGTCGGTCGCCTTGTTAACAGCAATTGATTAATGGGTGAAATAGATAACTAGTTAGCTAACTAGCGAAATAACTAACATTTTAAATTAACTTTTTAACTAATTCATTAATCAAATTACTATTTAATTAATTAATTAAGAAATGACAGTTTAATAAATTTACTTTTTAGAAAGCTTAGTAATTTCAAAATTAACTATCTCCTAACTACTTAATATATTATCGATTATTTATCAATTAATTAATTTATTAATCGATTATTTTAAGATCCATAAGGGACATGCTTGGAATAACAATTGGAGGTCATAATATAAATAATCTAAGGTATGCTGATGATACAGTCTTAATCCATAAGAGTGAAAATAAGTTACAAGAAATGTAGGACATTACAGTGAAGGAAAGCAAAAAAAAAAGGACTCAGCCTTAATAGCAAAAAGACAGAGGTAATGGTAACAACAAAGGAAAAGACATCACCTCAGTGCAAAATAAAGACAAGTGGAACAATATTAAAACGGGTAAATGAATTTAAATATTTGGGAACTTTGTTAACCTCAGACGGAAGATGTGCAAAAGAGGTGAGATGCAGAATGGCACAGGCAAACGCAGCTTTCCAAAAAAATGAGGAAGATACAATGCAATCCATTTTTGACAATAGAAACAAGAAAAATAGTTCTTAAATGTTATGTAGAGCCAGTCTGAACATATGGATGCGAATCATGAACAATAGGACAACAGGCAAGAAAATCACTGGAGTCTGTAGAAATATGGTTTTACAGAAGAATGTTGAGAGAACCAAGGACAGCTAAGAAGAGTAATGAAAACGTTCTGAAAGAGGTCAAAGCAAAAAGAGAGCTAATTTTCAATATTAGGAAGAGACAATCATAATTTTTTGGCCATGTAATGAGAAGAGAACAACTGGAATATATTGTAACAACTGGAAAAATTGAGGGACGAAGAGATAGAGGAAAGCAAAGAGAAAAAATAACAGACAGCTTAAGAGAATGGCTACGCAGAAAGTCAACAGCAGAAATGATAAATAACTGTCGAGATCGAAAATTGTGGAGAGACATGATCACCTACGCCAGTAGGCACGGTACTTGATGATGATGAACTACTTAATCAGCGTACTCATTATGGCGTGCCGTCTCTGTATCGAAGGTTGGCTACCATGGAGCGCCATTCCGTTCTGTCTCTTGTTTTTATAGTGCAGGCTGTCATAGGCTGACTTGTCCAGCTTTTGCTGTTACGCGTAAATGTTAGTCTTGGTCTGCCTTTGTATCTTTTAACTTGTAGTTTCCCTTCCAAACTTTGTTTTTAGTAGGCTGTTGTCTTTCAACATGCCGCAAAAATCTCTTTTGTCTGGTTTGAATTGTGATTAGTAGTTTTTTTTTTTCATTTTTAATTGTAAAGTTTCATTTATTTTATTTCCATCTAATCTTCTTATTCTTCTATAAATCCACACTTCAAAGGCTTCAATTTCTTGTTCTGTTTAATCAGTTTACTACTAAAATAATTATATTTCATAACAAGTTCTTTAATTTACTAGTGGGCTGGGTGGTCTAGCTAGCGATAAGTCATCGGGAAAAGGTCTCGGGTTCGAATCCCACCACAGATGGAAGGAATTTTTGAAACATCGAATCAGTGGTTTCTTAGTGGCTTTACCATCCGCTGATATCTTAGAAATAAGAATCCCACCACAGTTGGAAGGAATTTTTGAAACATCGAATCAGTGGTTTCTTAGTGGCTTTACCATCCGCTGATATCTTAGAAATAAGAATCCCACCACAGTTGGAAGGAATTTTTGAAACATCGAATCAGTGGTTTCTTAGTGGCTTTACCATCCGCTGATATCTTAGAATAAGAAGCCGATGTTTAGCCCTCTTGGATAATGTTGAAATACAGGAGGTTCCATGTGCGCTGGGTGCACGTCAAAGAACCTTTGAATTTAGCGTGGCACGAGTATAAACGTCTGGCTTGTTTAACTGAAAATGAAAATGCACTCGCAGTCCTTTACCATACACTGAAAGTTAGACTCTGAGTCAGCGATTCTACAAACCAACAATAAATAAAGTTATCATTTCTTACTACCGCCCCCAAAAATAAGTAGATGTAACAGAAACGATAGATCTTTTACCCCGACTCCCCCGTCCAGGCTATTATGTAATAACAAAACTAGCAATATCAGAATATCAAATGTGAACAATCACCAACCTCTAGTCATCGCCTCATCTACATCCATTTATCTTTGTTCCTACAATTATCGTATGATTAAAGAGTAATTCATTGTACTTGAATAATTCATATTATTTGACGGTTATCAACAAAATAGAATAATTGGTGTGGCAAAATTAATGGCCTTTAATTATAAATGAATATTTTATCCTTTTTTTACCGACGGCAGGCGTGTATAAAACTGGGAAGCTTCCCAATAGAACTTCACTCTCCCAGCTAAAGAAGAACAAGTCTTTAGACTTTCGACTCTAGTCTCGGTAAGCAATTGTGATTTATGTATTTGTTATATGGATGTTTTCGTTTTGGTTTTTTAGCTTTATATTGGTATTTGCTGTTATTAAAATTCTTTATTTCGTGTTCTTTCTTCACTTCTCTTGTAATGTATTCCCGTATAGAAGGAGATACGAATTTCTAGTTTTCCCTCTTCCAGTTGCTTCAGTCATAGCTAATTGATGTTGTTGTAGCCAGTTTTATATATTGTTGATCCATCTTACTCCGGACCTGCCTCTGACCCTTCTCCCTTCTACTCTTTTAACATATGTTTTATAAGGTAAGGAATGACATGGTATTCTTACTAGAAGGGCGAACCATTTTATTTGTGCTTCTGTTAGCAGTCAGTAGTACAAGAATTTAACAAGGGCAAAACACTGCAACTCCTTCCCTCGAAGCTGAGAGCAAATGAAGAAAGAAAGCAGAACCATTAATATGTGGTTACCATAATAGCTATCTAGTGGTAGTGTTTGTGTTTTCTGTTTTGTTAGCTTTTTGCATTAAATACCTGGCCGGTACATGCTGCTGGGAACTATTCGCTTAATCAGAAAAGTGATCTGGGATTTCTGTCGGACAATACATGACTGCTGTTATGACGATCATGGACACAGGAAAAGAAAAAGAAATAGATCCTTTATTCTGTTATATAGGAGCGAAAGGGAGCAAGACGTGGAAAAGTCAGCGACTCACAGCTGACTGATGTCCTCATTGTCAGCGAAATATTACTAACAAAGGTTACACGTCCCCTCTGTGTATTATGTCCCTGTAACAGGGAAGGTCATCCAAGAAATGTTATATCATTGTTCTTGTGACAGGGAAGGTCATCCTAGATTTATTTTATCACTGTTCCTGTGACAGGGAAGGTCATCCTAGATTTGTTCTATCACTGTTCTTGTGACAGGGACAGTCTTCCTAGATTTGTTCTATCACTATTTATGTGACAGGGAAGGTCATCCAAGATTTGTTCTATAACTGTTCCTGTGACAGGGAAGGTCACCCAAGATTTGTTCTATCACTGTTCCTGTGACAGGGAAGGTCATCCAAGATTTGTTATATCACTGTTCCTGTGACAGGGAAGGTCATCCAAGATTTATTCTATCTGCATTTATATCATCATTATCATGTGCCATACTGGTAGGCGTAGGCGATTATGTCCTACAGTTTTCTATCCAAGGTGCATTGTATCAATTCTATTATTTAATATTTTCCGTGCCATGACACCATGCTATTTAGTATCTTTGTCGCTCGTTCGCGATCTCTCTTTCCCTGTATTGTTCCAGTTCTAACCAAGTAAATAGAACACTTGGTCACAATACTGACATCAGTGTTCTGAAATTGAAATTTCTTATTTCATTTGTTGTTTTTGTTGTTTGAGTTGACCAGCCTTATATCTCTAGCGAAGTTCCGAGGGCTGAATTTTGCTTGAATATCACTTTTTCCTATTTCTCACACGCGCAACCATATGTTCAGGTGTCTCCCGCCATACAGGCAAATATTCTCCGATTGTAGAGGTACTCTCATATTTTTATCAGATTTTTCCTATCAATTTTGCCCGGGCTGCGGACATTTTTTGGCCTACTCTTTTTTTCATTTCGAGCTGCCGATGATTCCTTAACGTGCGCAGAATGCACACGGATCCTCCTGTTTTTGTTTTTTTTCCAAGAGGGAAACACATCGGATCTTCCTACCCAGACACCAGGGGAGGATAAAGCCACGAATACGATTTTATTTTATTTTTTAATTTTCCACCACCTGTGGTGGTAATGAACCCGGGACTTCCTTGTCTAGAGGCTGACGTCTTACTTCTTAGACCGCCAAGCTCACTGTCTGAGATTAACAAAGTCCCTAAAGACATCAAGAGTAACAGAGTCTATTTTCTATAGTGGACTGGTGTGAAATGTCTCTCCCCACAACACAATCACTGCCATTTTGTTCAACTGCTCAGTGACGCAACAACCGATGTTGACTAACAAAGATACGCCAGTTGTTCGACTTTTATCCTCTGCTCTAGTAACTACATATTTTTGCTGTCTGTCTATTTA
Source organism: Megaustenia siamemsis (assembly GCA_032433765.1). Lineage (NCBI taxonomy): Eukaryota > Metazoa > Mollusca > Gastropoda > Stylommatophora > Ariophantidae > Megaustenia > Megaustenia siamemsis. The sequence goes on along the minus strand of JAVIAB010000091.1, from coordinate 52,511,656 downwards.
ACAGCTTTGGTGCTGCTCATTATTAAATATCTACTGTTGTATTCATCCGGTATACATGTAAACATAAATATTCTTCTTTCCTTCCCTATTTGCCTCTCAACGTTGAGGAGAGATATTATGTGCGATCTTTTGCTCTTCTGTTGATCTCTCTTGTAGTACTGCTATTATTTCGCCAATCCATCTTATTTTCATTGTCCTTGAGTCTGATGTTCTCGCAACCTTTATTAAAGGACCATTATTTTATATTTCGATCTTTCCCTCATATCACGTGGCCAAACCATTTTATCTCTTGTTTCTTTATGTACTCTAAAGTGGGTATTTTTCCTAGTTTTTTCTCACTTCTTCATTGATGATCTTATCTCTCAGGCTGTTTCCGGTTATTCGTCTAACATATTTCATCTCGATAATGGTTATTTTTCTCCTTGTTAAATCGAGTCTAGGTGTATCACTGGTAGCACAACGTTTGGATGAAGATTGCCCTGTAGCGTGCACTTTTGTCCTCCAGTGTGATTTCCTTGTTGGATAGATTATTTGCGAATTGTAGTCTATCACTGGATTTCTCAGACTTCATTTTAGACATATCTGTGTGAGTGTTTATATAAATGTTTTTTTTTAAACAGCCAAAGTCTGCACAATGTTTATAAGCGGTGTAGTTGCGACGGTTCTCGTGTTCTGTCTAACGGCCCAGCTGTCTCATGGTGGATCAGATTGGAATCAAGAAACCAGAGACTATATTCTTGAGATCCACAACGATCTGAGGAGGAAAGAGGGTGGCTGTCAAATAAATAAACTTGTCTATGGTTTGTATTGTTTCCATTTGCTCTGTGTAAATTAAATGGTTTAACACTAATAAATATATTTATGTTAAATGTAGCATACGGAGTAATAGGGTATATAGTTTAAAATAGTACATAGTGTAATAAAGTATATAATACAAAAGTAAAGCAATAACATCCAACTTCTACTCAATTTCTATTTTAAAAAATGGTTATTGGATAACTTTATTCTGGGAACCGATCACATCTCCCTAAAAATGTGCCATTGGTTATGGCCAAAAGTGGGTAATTAACACTATATTTCTAATAAACCTATCATACATTGGAATGGAGCCTTCATTTTTAACTTCATTGTACTTTAAGAACAAATGTTCACATCAACATGTACACAATGTAATTAATTTTAAAAAAAAGCAAGCACGCCAATAGATATATTAACATTAAACGTAATTATTATAACAAAATATGTATTTATATTAAACGTTGAGAACCTGCCTTACTTTTAGAAACAAAAATGTTCACTAAAACGTAAACAAACTGACGACGAGTTTCCGCCAGTATGAATGAACCTTTTTGAATGGAACAATGCATATAAAACACAACAAAATCTATTGTTTACTCACTAATTTATCTCGTTCAAGATCAACATTTTCTCTATTTAATTTTACATTTATTAGAAATTGCATTAGTTTTTCAAGAACGGTTCTCATCCTGATAATTCTTGGGACTTTTTATAATTTCCTTATTTCACTTTCTCTTCTGATTAAAAAAAGAACATTTTCTTTCTTTTTTTTTTTTTACGTTTTCAGACCAAGAACTTGAGAAGCAGGCCAGGTATTGGGCTGAAAGGTGTGTGTTCAAACACGAGAATAAGGAAGGAAGGGGTGAGAACTTGGCTTGGGACAGCAGCCACAAACCAGAGAAAGAATTAATCAAAAGCGGTTCAGATTCCTGGTTCAATGAGAAGAATACGTACAGCTATGGCCAAAGAAGCTGCGCTACCACAGGCGCATGTCACTACACACAGGTCAGATTCCATTAATATATAGTCAGCGTTTTAATTGTTCAAGTACGCACAGTTACATACAAACAGGGAAATAAATAGAAACATTTAAGTAGAACTATTAACAGAGAGGGCTTAACTAAACAAGGCTTATCAGTTAAACGTCAGACTCGCAGAGCCATATTTCTGCCTTATATATTGTCTTCGAAGCAGAAGGACCTGCATAATACAATCATAACAATTGTTGGAGGCCATAGAAATGTGGTTTAACAGAAGAAAGTTGATAATATCATTAAATTCATCATTATAATATGCCATATCTATTGACGTAGGCGATCATGCTCGTCCACAACTCTCTGTCCACACTGAATCGTATCAACTCTGTTGTTGACAATATACTGTTCCACGACAAACAAGCTATCTAGTACCTTCTTCTGTCGTTCACGATCTCTCTTTCCTTGTGATTTGTCAGTTGTGAACAAATACTTTAACGTTCCTCTACTCATGATGTGCCCGAAAAATGCAGACTTTCTTTTTTTTTTAAATTGCTCTCTTTTTTTATTGGGTTCGTTGAGAATTTTTTTCAGTTGGTCGTTTAGACTGTCCAGGGAATTATCAATATTCTTCTGAGAAATTTCATTTCTGTGGCTTCTATTCGCCGTTTTACTTGTTTATCTACTGTCAAAGATTCATTTCCATTTGTCAGAATTGGATGTACATGTCACTGATGAACATTCATTACTAGAGAGAGAGGAAATCATGGAGATCTAAAAATGATTCTTTTAAAAAAAGAAAAACAAAGAGCTTATTACCAACATCAGGGAGAATAAGAGAAAAATCATTTGAGGAAAGAGAAGCTAAAGAGAATATATCTACTGTCCTGGTCACTGAACAAGTCCACGTCAATAAAACACCGGTCTTGTTTCCAGGCGCCTGTTGTTGGAACTTTCAACTTGTTGAGAAGGATTCCATGGATTCATATCTGGTGTATGGTTTTTATTTTGACGTCTTTTTCATTGGTCTACTGTCTATTGTGTCCGCATGTGGACAAAAGAAGCGTTTTAAAAATAATGCTCAGGACCTCATTAAAGCCTTGAATATTAATCTTGTCATATGGAAAAGTATGGCGCAAGAAAAGACAACTTGGTACGCGTGTCTTTTACGTGGAGAACAAATAATGAGACAAACAATAGAAAAGCAACCGTACAACAGAGACAGGCTAGAAAAATTCATAAAACACATCCCAAATCAGCAGCAACTGTTATATGGTCATAATGTCCTAGAATATTACGTCACACAATGTGCACAACAGTCATATTTGTACACATAGATTGATTATCAACATTGGATGATATAAGTGGTCTTGATAATCTAACTTCTTCCATTGACTCCCTCTCGACCTGTCCTGATGCTTTGGGGCAGAAAGTTCTTGATATTGTTTCATTCTGACAAAGTATCCGAACCAAAGAGGAGTAAGACAGGGGTGCATCCTATCACCAAAATTGTTCAATCTATACTTGGAGCAAATCTTTAAAAACATCACAGAGATGCCAGGCCTAAACATTAAAGGAATGATAATCAATAATCTAAGATATGCCGATGATACTATATTACAAGCTGAAAATTCTAAAGGTCTGCAACAATTACTTAATAAAATAAACATGAAACGCCAAAAAAATATGGATTTGATATAAATATCAAAAAGACTAAAACTATGATCAAAAACAAAGATAACACTCAAAAACTACAAGTGGATATCAAAGTTGAAGACCAGATTTGGAGACAGTTCAGAGCTACAACTACCTTGAGCATATTATAACCCGTGATAGAAAATATAAAACTGAAATAAACAAATGAATAGGAATAACAAAAATTAATTTTAATGTCATGAAAAATATAATAACATCAAAATAAATAACACCAGAGGTAAAACAAAGAATAACAAAATGTTATATTTTCTCAACATTCTTGGATGATGCAAAAACATGTACATTAGACAAGAAAACAGAACAGAAAATTGAAATCTTTGAAATGTGGATTTATATAAGAATAGAAAGAATTGGGTGGAAAGAAATAAACCAAATGATGAAGTCTTAAAAGAACTAAAAATGAAAAAGGAACTACTAAACACAATTCAAACAAGACCAATGAGATTTTTGGGGCATGTTAAAAGACACAACAGCTTAGTAAAAAGTAAATTTGGAAGGAAAAATATAAGGTAAAAGAGACAGAGGCAGACCAAGACTAATATGGACAAGTAACATGAAACGATTTACAAGTCAGCCAATGACTGCCTTGGGAGCCGCGATAGCTCAGTGGTTAGTGAACTGGACTATAAAGGACAAGGGGTAGGGTTCGATCCCAACTGAGGGATTCCGGGTTCACCCAGCCTTAAATGGGTACCGGCTTTTTTCTGGGAAAGTAAGGCAGCACGGGCGTAATACCGACCACATTACCACAAAAATCAAGTGCTGAAGGTCTGTAAAATATAGGGTCATTAACACCATATTTCCCTATACGCCACTTGGCGTGAAGGGGGTACTTTACTTTTTTTTTTTTACTATGAAAACCTGCACCATAAATGCAATAGACAAAGCTGAATGCGCTCCCTGGTAGCAAAACCATCGATGCGAAGACGGTACTCAATGATGATAATGATAATGACAATGATATAAGCACCGTTTAATTCCGATCTGTTCTCAGATTTTCACATTTGGTACTCGATCTATCTTTGTTTTTTTTTTTCCTCAAACACCTCAGTGTATAATTCTCTAATGTCCTATCACAGAAATGTATTTGTTTCTACAGTTGGTGTGGGCAGACACAAACAGAGTTGGTTGTTACAGCACTCGATGCCCAAATCTTCAATACGCCTACAGAGATGCCTGGTACTTGGTGTGCTTTTACACCCCCAAGGGTAACTGGAACGGAGAGAAGCCTTACCAGAAGAGTTGTACCACACCGTGTCTGGAGGGTCAGACCGAGGAAAATGGATTGTGTGTTGGCGAGGGCAAGAAGGTCGTAATCTGCGAGGATGACTCGCCTAACTGTCAACAATGGGTCGCTAACGGACAGTGTCAGGCTAACCCAGGCTACATGAAAGCCCACTGCAAAAAGGCGTGTAAAGAGTGCTAAGACACCAGCCCTCTCTGCATCGATTTGCTATTTGTGAAAGTGCATTGGAAACCCATCTTAAGTGGATCGTGATTGTTAGAAGTTTTGAGGGAAATATTAACAAATACATTTCAATATCGGTAGCGTAACTATATACTATATATACTCAGAGGGGCCACGGAATATTGCTTATCAAAAGAGGCATTTCTAGTTAATATTGGCATTTGTTATTTATTGTTACGAACTAGCGAAATTAAAATTAAATGATTTTGAATTAAATGAAAGCAATATCTTACTGTGAGTGATATGTATACAATTCTATTGCTGACTTCGATATTTAAAAAAAAAAAATGAAAATCAGTAGATTTTTACCGTAATGTGATAAGCTACATTTCGTTCCAGCTAAAAATAATAAAAAAGGGGGTGGGGGGTGTGGAATCTAGAGATCAGCTTCTATCAATTCAAACTAAACAACAATCTCTTAAAACTCATGGGTTTACTCACAAGTGAAGTTGAGAAAAAAAAACCCAGCTTATTTTATGTTTGTCCCGACGCAGCCCTGAAACGTTGGTTACGCCACTGATAAGAGTACTCATCATCAATCAGCAGATGTCACTATATTTTTAGCACAAACATAATAGGTTTATCTTTAAAATCTTTATAAATAATTTTTCTCGTATTTTAAATTAATTCTTGTTTTATAAAAAATAATGTAAGAAAAATTAAGAGTGAAACTAACAATATTATTATAAATAGTACGGTACGCAATGAAAACTTCACACAAGTTATGAGTGTGCTGTAGTGTATGGCATTGAAACACGCTAATTAATGTCCTGTAGAGAACATATATATGTCATCGACACGCTACTATAGTTCTTAAAAATACATCAGATTGTAACCTTTAAATTATTTGACAGAATATATGAAGTTTTACAGTAGTTAGTTGATAAGTTCTACTATATGCAACGGACAAATAAAGACCAAAGTTAGAAACAAAGACATCTTGGAGAATTTCTTTTACTAGAAAGTTATATTTTTTAGCTCAAAATAAGGAAAACGACTTTCGATGTTTAGTTGTTCTGTCAAAGCCATAACCTCAGCAAAAACAAGAATATATTTTAAAATGCTGCTCTCAACTTATTTCACATGTTGCCAAATGTATGGCACAAATTTTATTTTTCTAACACAAATGACAAATTAAAGAGATTAAATAAAATATTTATGCAAGAAACAATAGTTTGTTCAAGAGTTTACTTTGAAAAATGTTTGTTATTTTTGCTGTGTTTGTGTTTGTATTCATTCTTATTGTAGGTCTATACTTGGGCTAATGGAGTTCATGTCATGGGATGAAATATCATCCTCCCAACGTGGAACGAGAAAACTAACCCTCCTCTACTCTCACTTTCCTCTCATTACCACCCCGATCAAATAATATATTAGAACCCAAAACAATTCGTTTATCAACGACACTTGATGATGACAACCGCGACATTTCTACTATTTCTATTTCGATATTTACCAATTTTTTCTTAGATTTTGTCTTTTATGTCTATGTTTGTATGTCTTTCTATTTTGTGTGTGTCTCCAGTGTCTTTCTGTTGTAAGTTCATTTCCATCATTCCGACACCTTGTGTGTCTTTCTTCTATCAGTTTCTTTTGTTTTGAGTTCTGCGTTTTTCTGTTTGGTATCTCCCTCTATATTTTGATAAACATGCTATCCATTTTGTTAGCCAAAATCTTTTCTGTTTTTCTTTTATAAATCTGTTTATATCTATTGATATACTTTATTTTATGTTTTGCTTTCTTTCCCTTCCGTTCTGATGCTTCGTCATTCTAATAAGCACTCTTCAACACAATCTTCATGCCAACGTTGTGCTGCCCATGCCAGACCTGATCCTGGACTCAAAAACAATAAGAAAAATAACCTCTACCGAGATGAAATGTGTTAGACGAATGACAGGGAACAGCCTGAGAAATAAGATCAGAACTGAAAAAAAGCTGAGAGTAATTTCCGCCAAAGAATACATTAAAAAACAACAGATAATATGACTTGGCCATTTGAGGAGACATTCGTTTTATTAATTGAGAAGAAAACAAACTGAAACGTGGAAATTGAAAACTGTAGTCCAGTGAGGTTCGGAAACAATTTGAAGTCATGCATCCAACATCAGTAAGGAACGATAGAAGGGGTACATGAAGTGTAGTTTATAACATGCAAATACTGATACCATCAGCATTCAGCATGCATTCTTTACTCAGATTATTAGAGGACTTAAACTAACTATTTAACACACAGACAAATAAAATAATAAAGTAGTTAATTAATTAGGCAACATGCAAACTAATCAGCACCCTAACCAATTATCAAACCTATTAAGCGATTAACTAACCAATCGAATCGCTATCAAACAAATCAACAGACTGACGAATTAGACGATCAAATAAGTAATATACTGACCAACAGAAGTTAGTGAGAATAACCAACCAATTAATGAACTAATAAACTAAGTATTTAACTAACTAACTAACTAACTAACTAACCAACGAACAAATCTAATAACTGACTGCCTAACTAATTTAAAAACCAAGTAAATAACCAAATAACTTTATTAACTAATTAAACAACACATTAACTAATCCAATAACTAACCAACTGACTGACTAATTGACTAAATGATTGACTAAATAACCAGTCAACTGACTGACTAACTAATTAAACAACACGTTAACTAATCCAATAACTAACCAACTGACTGACTAATTGACTAAATGATTGACTAAATAACCAGTCAACTGACTGACTAACTAATTGACTAACGGATATACTAATTAACTAGCCAGTTAACTGACTAACTAACTAATTTACTGGTAAGATACCTGATTCAATTAACTAGAAACGAAACAAACAAGTTAATTAATAAACAGAAGATAATCTAAGTAAATAAGTAATTCTTACAAGTCAATGAATAAATGAAGGATCACACAACAGACTAACCATATAACCAGCTGTTACAAGCAAGCAGAGAAAATTGTGAAATAAGTGTCTTCTCCATGACAAGAACAGAATTATAAACCCACAGAAATAAGGTGAATCAATTTATGAACGAAAATATCGATGCTCTCTCATCACTGCCATTTTTGGAATTGGAATCTCTGGTCTTCTTTGAATACAGTTAAAAGAGAAGTTTGCATATAAATAATAGAGGTGATAAACAAAGACAAACTGAGTGGTCGAAGTACTGAAGAATACTTTCTCAACTCATAAGATTAAAATTATTATTAATGACACGTATAAATGAGATCAGGTAGATATAACTTATAACCAGTGGGTCACGGAAATGTAGTACCGACACAATATTTAAAGAAAACGATGGCTAGTTTTTGGTTGTTCAGAGTGCATTGCGGTCTACTTTACGAACAAGAACAAAATAATGAAGTAATTATTTTGATTTGTACCTCAACGCCGTAGGCCACATAATAGCGAGCACATAACATTATTAGGAGTTGTTAAAAGTCGTTACATAATAACTACACTCAAAATTATGAGAATATGTATGCACTTAAGTGTGTGATATTCCGAGTTTAGGGCCATTTACCTTTCCCGCTATAATTAACACAGGGAACCAAGTGTAATTACCTCCTTATGAATCACTCCTTGGGTTCGCGTCAGCAAACAAGAACGAGTAATTACAGCAATAAGAGAATGGGCAGTAATCATTTCTGAAAAATTTTACACACATTTTTTGGAGGTAAAAAAGTATAAAAACTGGAAAGCTCACGACAAAAATCACGTTACAACGAATCACTTTATTAGACTGTCAACTCAAGTTCTGGTAAATTTTGTGGCTGTTTCTTTTAATTTCTTTTATACTTATATTTACGCTGTATTTTTAAATGTAATATTCTATTAATATTTTATCATATATCTTTCAATTGCTATTTTAAATATTTGTTGGTATATTAATTTTGTGTGTGTGTTATTTGTATAGTAGATTTTCTTTACTTTTATCATTTCGTTATTCTCTGAGTCTGCACTAGTCATGCGCAAATTTCTGCTTTTTGGTCGATGCTATAAGTGACGAAACACACTACCCAGGAGGTTTGGGTAACTTTAATTCGTTATCACTGTATGTTGATACAAATGTGTGTTACGCTGACTGTTTCTCTTGTCACCTAATTTCAAATATATTCACTGTTTTCTTTTTCATTTTTTTTTACCAGTTCAGTTTGTGAGAAACGGTTAGTGTTGACATGAGCTCATGGACAATTGTGACATTTTTGTGTTATTATTTTCCTGGTCATGAGAAAAATAATTTGTTCATATCAAAATCGTCGAGTTGCGTGTCCTTTGCAGAGATTTGCACACACTATAGCCAGTCTGAAAGAGTCTTTGTCTCTAGCTAGATCTGCCACTACTTCTGTTGTCATGTTAACAATCTCCCTGATGTCGTCAATGTACCTTCTTCTTGGTCTACTCCTGTTTTGTCTTCCGGGATCAACACCTTCCATTATTGTTCTTTCCAGCCCAATTTGTCCATTAAGGTGACTATCATATTTTAATTTGCTCTGTAAGATATAGTTTATAAGGTAGTTCTATTTAGACTTGAGGTCTTTTTTATGTCTTCATTGCTCTTTTTCATTTTCCAAAGTATTGAACAGTTTATTTCTGTAGCATTGTGTTACGAATGAACTAATAATCTTCACTGTCTATATTTCACAAGTATATGTTGCTTTATGGTAGATACGTGTCCTCATAAGTTTTAAATTCACTGCTTTGTTGGTATTATATCATACGTTCTACATAACATTTAATTTTTGTGTTGCTATGTTATGACCAGTCTGCTATTGATATATTTCTTTCAGTCGTCATTTTTAATTATTACAGATACTGGAAATCCACATTTTGTTTACATTTTAAGTTCTTCATTATTGTTGATACTTGTTTATAATGATGGTTTTTTGTTGATGTAGCCAATCAAAATGATTTTGACTGCTTATAACAGCTGTTAATCCCTTACAATAGAGCAAACTTGATAACAGCTTATGTATTTTAAACACGCATCTATTTCTTCTCTTCTTTCAAGTAAGGTCTTATAGACATGAGAGCAAACTTGATAACAGCTTGTGTAGTTTAAACACACATCTATTTCTTCTCTTCTTTCACGTAAGGTCTTATAGACATGAGAGCAAACTTGATAACAGTTTATGTAGTTTAAACACGCACCTATATCTTCACTTCTTTCACGTAAGATCTTATAGACATGAGAGCGTCGATTGGGATACAAGGTTTTAGTTCTACATCTTACGACAGTCACAAGAATTGTCACGTGATGTTGTAGAATTTCCTCGCTGCTGTTATTAAATATAACTCTGAGTCAGCCTTTATCTCCGTCTCTTTCTCTAATCTTTCAATATGTCTTGTATAGTATGGAGCCATAATACGTTCTACAGTGTCTTCGAAAAGAATATACTTTTTTCAATAAATTATTGTCTCCCCCCCCCCCCCAATGTGAAATGAGGATCATTTTATACTAAAGGTAATGTAATATCTAAATGTTTTTTTACCCCACCTTACACATATTCCATGTGGGTGCCTTTCGTGACACGACCGATATCTTGACGATAGTCCATTTCCTCCTACGCTCGACTCAACATATTTCTTGTAACAACAACAAAGGCTTCATTGTTCAGATCTCTCATTTTCATACAAATCTGTGCCTATAAGTACGGCTGATATTTCACCTTCAACTTGTATGTTTCAGTTACAATAGGTGATTCTTACATGTCTCTTCACACACTGGTCATCTGGAAAATAAAAATACAGAAACGGATAGATTCTTTTACGAACACCCTGTATTTGTGTGGTCAAACCATTTACTTGCTATCTTTGTATATATTCCAAGGCTTGTTCTTTGTCGACTCCGTTTTATGAGTTTATTTCTAACTTTGACTTTTCTGGTCATTCCAGTCGCCTTCATTCTTTGTTTTTTTCCTGTTCGTCCAAAATACACGGGCACTCGTGTTTCTGGATCAATATTTCATCTTTTATCTCATTTTTCTTCTTCAACCTCTGATAACGACTTTAGCGTAAAGCAGCTTTAACAAACCATACAAACTTTAAAGGAAAGCTGTCTATCATAGCACACAAAAAGTCATTTCAGTCATATCTATTACCTTTACAGCAGCTACACAACTCTATCTCAGTCCTCTATTTCACCATACATTGCTGGCTCCCACATCTGTGCAGTTTCAAGATCATAGTTTCATCAATAGTTGTACCATTGCTCTTCTTATTATCATAATCATCGCCCTTCTATACATTCAGCTGCCGCCGCATTCCTTCTAATTCACATTCGTTTGCCCTTAAAGAGGACGTGAAACGGGAGTAGTTAAATTGTTCCGTTTAGTCGTTTCGGTTCTCTCCGACCTCAGAGAAACATTTTTAAGTAACGGGCTGTCTTCTTTCTTCGATTCCTGCGAGCTTCACCAGACGTGTTATTCTACTTCCAGGAACACTGCAGGAAGATGTAGTAGGATCTTTATAAGTTCTGGTTTACTGATTCTGACGCATACCTCCAGATATGAATCTCTGGCTGCTTTCGGTACAAGTGCTGAATGTACGTTCTCGTCATAGGATAGTGACCGTCAAATCATAGCTGACCTTAACCTTCACACTAAACAAAGAAGAGCCGACCATGAATGACCCACTTCCAGCTCTGATCGCGACAACAGACCACTCATACTGATCAGTGTATGACCGATCGACAAGTAAACAATAAATTAATAGGAACACAATAGCAAGGCAAAACCAATTCCAAAGACTGACAGCTGCTACGGACCAAAAGACAAAATGTCCTAGATTAATGTAAACAAAGACACAAAAAGCAGACATTTTCTTTTCAAAGTATATGTGGTTCTCAAACCAGTCATATTATTAACTGGTATCAGCAGTCCACACACTTCACTGTGTCGAGTTACATCATGATAAGACGATTAATTATCATTAGAGCGTGAACGGCCATTCAATCAAGAGTATTTAAGAACGATACGTAGAAACAACCAGCCACTTAAAACTGTTGTCACTACAGAGGACAGAGCTTAATGTTATAGGTGGAGGCTGTGACAGATATTTGTGACTGGGTGTTGGCAGCATATTCGATCAGAAGTTTTAGACCAGAGCCTCTTCTATTATATGTGCAGGATATTGTGTAGATCAGTCTCTTCTATTATATTTGCAACATATTGTGTAGATCAATTTTTTCTATTATATGTACAACATTTTGTGTAGACCAGAGTCTCTTCTATTATAAAAAAAAAGTAAAGTACCCCCGTCACGCCAAGTGGTGTATAGGGAATATGGTGTTAGTGACTATACATTTTACAGACCTTAAGCACATGATTTTTTGGGTAATGTGGTCGGTATTACGCCCGTGCCGCTTTACATTTCCAGAAAAAAAATCCGGTACCCATTAAAGGCTTGGTGAACCGGATCCCGTCGGTTGGGATCAAACCCTACTTCTCGTCCTTTGTAGTCAAGTCACTAACCAATGAGCTATCGCGGCTCCTGCTTCTATTATATGTACAACGTATTCTGTAGATCATTCTCTTCTATTATATGTACAACATATTATATAGATCAGAGTCTCCTCTATTATATGTACAAAATATTCTGTAGATCAATCTCTTCTATTATATGTACAACATATTATGTAGATCAGAGTCTCCTCTATTTTATGTACAACATATTGTAAACTTTCAGGAAAATATGAGCTGCATTTAATATACATGATGTTTCTATTACAGACCAAGAACCACTGCAATGTTCTCATTGTATCACAGAGGTTTTGTGGCGACGGTTCTCGTGTTCTGTCTAACGGCCCAGCTGTCTAATGCCGGGTCGGACTGGAATCAAGAAGCCAGAGACTACATTGTTGAGATCCACAACGACAGAAGGAGAGCCGAGGGTGGCTGCCATATAAATAAGATCGTCTACGGTTTGTCATGTTTGTGTTCTAAGATTATCATTAAGTACTGCGCCTGCTGCCATATATCAGCAATACTAAAAACAAAAAGGAGAAAAAAAGTGGTATAGTGACAGCTTTACGTGGTAATAGACAAAACAAAAGTCGACATTTCAGCCATGTAGGCCTTCAGCTGGCAACCTTCTCTACGCATCTTGGTGCATCTTGATGCTTTTACTTCTGCCATATATCATCATTATCATCATGTTTCTTCACATGCTCCTATCTCTGTAGTAGTTGCTTTTCTCTTTTGTTGATGGCTTCTTGTTACGTCGTTCTATTCTTCTTCTTCGTCAGCGATCGCAAGTTAAATGGGCGTTAATGCATTAAGTCGCTAGTTTACGACAGGTAGTCAACGATATCTACACATTTCGACCTGATGATTTGTCTTCAAAACACAGCACAACGAGCCTTCAACAAACGTTGTGAGAACACCAGACCCAATGGTCGACCACGAAAAAATGGATCGATGGAATATTAGAAGCACTAGGAAACATAGCAGCAGCAGAGGCGAACTGAAAAGCAAAAGACCGCAAACTATATATCCCCTCGACGCTGAAAGGCAGATGAGGAAGGAAAGAAGAGGAAGAAAATTCGTCTTCATGGCACTCCATCAAGCTGTCTGTATTATCTTTTCTTCAATTTGTCTAGTTGATCTGTAATATTTTTTCTTCAATTTGTCTAGTTGATCTGTAATATTTTTTCTTCAATTTGTCTAGTTGATCTGTAATATTTTTTCTTCAATTTGTCTAGTTGATCTGTATTATCTTTTCTTCAATTTGTCTAGTTGATCTGTAATATTTTTTCTTCAATTTGTCTAGTTGATCTGTATTATCTTTTCTTCAATTTGTCTAGTTGATCTGTATTATCTTTTCTTCAATTTGTCAAGAAGAGTAATGAAAGCCTTCTGAAAGAGGCTAAAGCAAAAAGAGGGCTAATTTACAATATTTGGAAGAAACAATCGTTATTTGGCCATGTAATGAGAAGAGAACAGCTGGAATATATTGTGACAATTGGGAATGATGAAGGGTGAAGAGATAGAGGGAAGCAAAGAGAAAAGATACCAGACTGCTTAAGAGAATGGATTGGCAAAAGGTCAACAACAGAAATGATAAATAACCGATTGGATTGAATGTTTTGCAGTGACATGATCACCTACGCCAGCAGGCTTTGTAATGATAATTACACTACTCTTTAATTAGGTCTCATGCATTAAAATCAGACCAGCAAACGTACAGTTTATGGATCTCAGCCTAAGTAACGGAGTTCGTGCACTTATTATCAGGGTTCTCTTCACACTTAAAGTTTCATAAGGAACGTAGTGGTAGTTCGCACAATTTAAAATTATGAACAACTCATTTTGATGAGTTTCCTTAATCTGATCAGTATCACGCCAGATCGTCTTACATTCCCAAAAGAATATAGAGAACCTATTTTCAGAAATTGGGAAAACCCCTGTGACCGTGTCTGTTGAAAAAATATTCTCCACATTTGAGAACCAAACGAGGGCCCTTCATTTATCACTTTTTATTAATATATTTATCATACCTATTGCTCCACATTTCTCTCTGCTACGCCTTTGCCAGAAAATAATGCTGTTACATGTTAACAAATTTCCTTAGATCAAGAGCTTGAAAACCAGGCAAGGTCATGGGCGGAACGGTGTGTGTTTAAACACGAGCTGAAAGAAGGTCGGGGAGAGAATCTGGCCTGGAACAGCAACAAAGCTCCAGAGAAAGATTTAATGAAAACCGCGGCTGATTCATGGTTTGACGAGAAGAAGACATACAGCTACGGCCAATACAGTTGCAGCAACAGTGGATCTTGTCACTACACTCAGGTAGGTTGAGTTTTCAGTTAAATTCATTGCTTTACTCAATCATTTTTAGATTACGACTTTGTGGCATATACATTTCATGTATATATAATCTGCAATATTAATATCAATATTTCATCATCATCATTGGGTGCCTTCTCCGCATCGAAGGTTGGCTACCATGGACAAGTGTCTGCAACGCAAGTATTCAGCCCTATCCTATCCGGGAGATACTTGTCTTAACAGGAAAAATATTTCAGAGCTGTGATCGCAGCCTTATGCTATAGTTATGGGAAAGCCTTCGCGAAAAGACATTGCCTACGAAGCTAATTTTTTAGTTAGCTGAGTGGCAGTATTCCCTAGCGTTTGGCTTTTCGTGGCAAGGCGCTGTGCCACTGAGTACGGGTTCGATCCTGCCTTGGTCCATATTTTTTTCTGTTGTTGATTATTTGTCATTTTTTCCGAATGCTGCAAACATACCTCTTCCTCTGCATTGATTCACTGATTATCGCCTCGGAAGTTTCCCTCTATAATAATGTTCATTTATTATTATTTGTCTCCCGACACGAGAGGTCACGGTCAACTCCGGTGGTAGACCGGCGGTAGCGGGCGGCAGATGGGGTATACCTTTATATGAGGAAAAAATGATCCGGCGGCACTCCGACGGCACCAATTTTGCTGCCGCTGGCGGCATGTGTAACTCAGAAATACGGTGCATTTCTCGGCATCATCACAACTAGAATGACAAGGTACTGCACACACGCTGCAAAATTTGCTATGCGAATATTAACAGACGCACGCAAGAAGTGGAGGCTAGGCTCCTGACAGCAACAGAGCTGGAAGTTGTCAGTGACTCATAGCTGATGGATTGCGCCAGAATCAGTGAGCCAGAATCATTCAGACTCAACGCCACCTCTTCGCTGTGCCTCTAGAAAAAGACAAACCTGTCTAGACTGGTCAAGCGAGTATGGATAGAAGAGGAAAAGCATCCCGGTACTCAACAATGCAGTGCTGAAGCCGGATGTGTTGGGCCGAAAGCCGCAAATATCAAAGTTCTACTATAAATCTAAACACAAGATCTGACCCACCTTTTATTTAAATACATCTAATACAAATCTTTGTGAAATCTTCAATAATTAAAAAAAAAAACTATCTTTACGACACATAATACCATTGCTGGTGTCGGGGGGGGGGGGGGGGGGGGAAGGGAGGGGGCACACGAAAGAACCTGAGGGATAAAAGGCCGCTTGGTTAAAGCAGTCGTCACGACGTGTAAGACTCAGGATTTCGTATTTCACCCCCGATAGAAAAAAATAATTTCTGTCTACTGCAGGTTTAACGCCGTACGACGGTTTTCGGCCAGCGGAACATGAAATCTTCAATGGGCAAGCTAAATAAGAGGATTTAAAACAGGAATCGACAACGAGTGGTAATTAAATGTTTGTCTAACTGAAGTCATAAATAGTCGCAAAGAGGAAAATAATAATTTATAATTACGAATAACTGTCTTATTGTCTCTTATGCAATATTTTTGTTTCCACAGATGGTGTGGGGAAATACAAACAAAGTCGGTTGTTACAGCACTCGATGCGCAAATCTTCAATACGCATACCGAGATGCCTGGTATTTTGTGTGCTTTTACACTCCCAAGGGTAACTGGAATGGAGAGAAGCCTTACGAGAAGGGGTGTCCCTCAAAATGCCTGCCTGGTCAGACAGAGGATAACGGGTTGTGTATTGGCGAGAGTGGAAAATATCAAGGGCCTAACGACAATGGTGTCTGTGACGATGAGGTCGGCAACTGTCCACTGTGGGCTAAAAATGGAGAATGCAAGAACAACCCCAGTTATATGAAAGTACACTGCCAGAAGTCCTGTAAAATATGCTAAAACATCAAGTCATGCAAGGACCTTCACGATGTTGTTGGGAGTGCTGGAGAGATCCATCTTGTCTGGAAACTAATCAAAGTTGTGCCAAAATATTAACCGAACTGCTATCGCGATTTACACTTAATGACTTTACATTGCTCTTCCGTGAGTCGTCAAGATCTTGCGACTCAGCTGATCCCAAAAAGTGCCCATTGTAAATTATATTCCTATTTGTAAACACATTCATTGACAGTTCATGGATATCCGAAGTAAAAATGTGCAATATTTTAATATCAATAAAGTTATAGCATATTTTGAAAAAAAAAATTATTATAAAACCTGTATTTAATTTTATTATTATACTACAAGAGGACAGCTAATTGTTTAGGTCAGTGCGCTTCCAAAACAATTGATACGCCACTGCAGTTTTCAATATTACATAGACGTATACTATGTTTTGAAATAAAATATACAATTACATATTTTATATTTATAACCTTTCTAGACTCATTCTTTGGGTTTACATATTTGTTTCAATATTGATAATGGTATATAAGCAGCAAGCTAGCCACAATAAAGATGAGATGTTTAAGAAAAGCGTTTGGAGTGACCACAAGAGACGGAAATGATTTCTTAAGAGAGAGATTGAGCATTGAATAAATTCTATCTCACAAAAAGAGACAACTAAAAAGGTTTGCTCGTCTGGAAATGATGTCAAAAGATGCCATAGCATTCAGAAGGTATGAAGAGGAGATGAAAAAAGAGCTCGGGGTAGACACAGAGTAAGATCAACTGACAACATCGGACAAACGTTGCAGCAACATCAATTGATTATAATAGAGTCAGCAAGAAGGGAAAGTACTAGAAATGTCTATCTCCCTCGAAACTCGAGAGGGGTATAAGAGAAAATAGAGAGAGAGAGATAGAGAGAGAGAGATAGAGAGAGAGAGATAGAGAGAGAGAGATAGAGAGTGAGAGAGGTGCAGTAATGTAACATTATTGCTAAATATATGAGCTCTTGTCTTAACATGTTTAAAAACCAACACATATTTACTGCAATGTTCCTGACAAAGTGTTTTATTATATATATATAAACACCCACACACACACGCACAAATTAAATGATTTGAAGGAGTAACAAAAGAGAAACAAAGTACAAACGCTACGAATACAAGACATAAAAGGGGGTTATCGAAACATTTTAAACAGATAGGATTTCCAAGAAAATTAACTCTCCCATCGACGCTGAAAGACAAGTGAGGAAGAAACGAGAAAGATGCAATAATTGTCTCCACTCACATATTTTATATTCGTCTCGTATCAGTATTTTATGAAACAACTTTCTGATCTATCTGAAATTTATATTGACAGTTTTACAATAGTTCCATATCTATATGTCTATCTTTCGTTCACCTGAAGTATCGTCTTTATCTGCAAGGTCGTTTCGTGCATACATTTTACAGTTTTTTTTATTTGGTAATTCTTGCAGTAAAAATTTAAATAAGAGAAAGAGTATCTGGGTCTATGACCTATGGGCCGGTTACGACTCGAAAGGTCAATAGATAGATAGATAGATAGATAGATAGATAGATAGATAGATAGATAGATAGATAGATAGATAGATAGATAGATAGATAGATAGATAGATAGATAGATAGATAGGTAGGTAGGTAGGTAGGTAGGTAGGTAGGTAGATAGATAGATAGATAGATAGATAGATAGATAGATAGATAGATAGATAGATAGATAGATAGATAGATAGATAGATAGATAGATAGATAGATAGATAGATAGATAGATAGATAGATAGATAGATAGATAGATAGATAGATAGATAGATAGATAGATAGATAGATAGATAGATAGATAGATAGATGGATGGATAGATGGATAGATGGATATATGGATAGATAGATAGATAGATAGATAGATAGATAGATAGATAGATAGATAGACAGACAGACAGACAGACAGACAGACAGACAGACAGACAGATAGACAGATAGACAGATAGACAGATAGATAGATAGATAGATAGATAGATAGATAGATAGATAGATAGATAGATAGATAGATAGATAGATAGATAGATAGATAGATAGATAGATAGATAGATAGATAGATAGATAGATAGATAGATAGATAGAATTCGTGCAGTGGCCCAAATAGTTTTGTCTGTAGTATTGTATCTATGGCCAATGAGTTTTCCGCAGTCTACTATATTCAATACATTCTTGAAGTATGTTCTCAGTCTGGGACGCCTATCCACATGTTCATATGACTGTGGAGTCGATTGTGTCCTCTTCTGATGCGTATAATGATAACCTGTTTCCATTTATTCATATTATGAATGGTATCTTGATTTGGAGCTTGTGGTCATTGATTTAATTACTCTTTTTTTTTCTGATGCTAAGTAACTGGCGCATCTGGCGCGAGATGCGCCAGTGCGCCTACCTTTGCCATATGGTATGCTTTCTCGTTTCATGGTATTCCACAATAAGATGGGATCCACTGCAAGGTGACCTTGTAGTGCTTGTAGAGTTCAGTCAGGAGCCAAATAATAATAAATGAATATTATTATAGAGGGAAACTTCCGAGACGATAATTCAGCGAATCATAGGAGGAAAAGGTACGTTTTACAGCACTCGGGAAAAAAGAACAAATAAACAACAACAGAAGAAAAAAAAACCGAAGAACAATATATGGTCCGAAGCAGAATCGAACCCGTACTCTTTGGCACCGCACCTTGCCACAAGAAGCTGAACATTAGGGACCACTGCCACTCAGCTAACTAGTTCGATCCTGCTTCGGATCATATATTGTTACTTTTTTTTTTTCTGTTGTTGTTTATTTGCCATTTTTTTCTGAGTCCTGTAAAACATACATCTTTCTCCTAGAGTTCAGTCGATAAGGTCTGTAGATGTGGCCATTTTTTGGATTGTAGTGTCTGGAGTGCTGATCTTGCATCTGTCTAAAACACTGCATACTGGGGACTAAAACTACAGTCCTCTGTTTTTCTATTGCCAACTTTATAGCTTGGATTTCTGCATCGTAATTGTGACAATATTTCCCTGTTGCGATTTTATTCATATCCCTAATTCTATGCAGGTACTCTATGTATGCTCCTGCTCATCAAGTAGTTCTTTGATACGTTATCATTACTAGCCAAGAAAAATAAGACCGTCGCCAGAATTAACTGAATTTTCGGGATTAAGTTTAAATAATACGTTACATGTTGGTGTCGCAATTATTGTCGCTCTTGTAGCGATGAATACAGGAATATGCAACGATGGATACAACTAATTCCATAATATACCAATAATCCTTCTGTTTTAGTATCGACAAATTCTACTCTTGATTGATCTGAACAAGAAAAAATGTAGGAAAATTTCCTCACATCAATAAAGCTGGGTTTGGCCCTTTAACTGACACACACTCACAATTGTTTTTTTTTTTGCACCTTTTTCTTATTTACTACATTTCTCCTGTTCACATTAGTTCTGCTTGCATGCTATTCTTTAATGATGTATCCGTCCAACATCGCGCTATATTGTTTTGGACTAAATTAAGAAATACCCCCCCCCCCCACACACACACACACACGCATACAAACACATGCATAGACATACTGAATTCATATGCTCGTTAGAAAGCAAGAATTGATATGTCGTGATACTGCTGCTCCATACGTATTTCATATGATGCCAACATATATGGCGAGATCTATTTTTAAAATTAAAATGATAATATAATATTTTAATAATTAATATCATTAAATATTTGTGCAAAAAACAACTGTTTTTGTTGACATTTTGCTTAAATGTAGTTGGTTGTTATGTTTTTGGCTGGACTGACTTCAGTGTGTTCGCGTGTCACGGAGTTCGTGTAATATACTACTAATTATATGTCGCTTGACATGGGAACTCTACAATACTGGGTTACTGTTGCCTTTTTTTTTTACTACCATAATCATAATTTGTTGTCTTTACCTGCTGAACACAAACTTTAAGAATGTACTGATTATAGTAGACGGGAAAACTCATTGGTCCATAGATAGAACAATACAGACATAACAACACTGGCACTGCAAGAATTTCAACAACAAATATCCCACTAACATGTATGCATGAAACGTCATTGCAGATATAGATAATACTTCAGGCGAACGATAGATAGACAGATAGATAGACAAATATATAGACAAGACAGACAGACAGACAGACGAACGAACGGACGGACGGACGGAAAGATAGATAGATAGATAGATAGATAGATAGATAGATAGATAGATAGATAGATAGATAGATAGATAGATAGATAGATAGATAGATAGATAGATAGATAGATAGATAGATAGATAGATAGATAGATAGATAGATAGATAGATAGATAGATAGATAGATAGATAGATAGATAGATAGATAACGTGTTGTGTTTGCTGGTAAAGGTTTCTGTCTATATAGTTATTTATCCTTTGTCTTGTCGGTTTACTATTAAACTTGACTCTGTAACTGTCTGATATCTTTGTGTGTGTGTGCTTTTTTTTCCCCTCTATAACCTTTTGTCTCAATTTTTTGTTCAGATGTCACAATATATTAGCTGTTCCCTTCTCATGAAATGGTTGAAAGTTTGCAATTGTTCAGCTATTTACAAATTGTATAAATGAACACTACATGGAGTATAACTGGGGAAAGGGGGGGGGGGGAGACTGTTAATTCCACTGGATATGGCAGCTGTTGGTGGTGATAATGATGATTATGATGATGATGATGAATACTAACAACAAAACAAATATCAACAGGGCTGAAACTAAGAATGGCAAAATGTTACATCTTCTCAATATTCCTGTATGGTGCAGAGGAGAAAAAGAACAGAAAATTGAAGCCTTTGAAATGTGGATTTATAGAAGAATAGGTAGAATTGGATGGAAAGAAAAGATAACAAACGATAAAGTTTTAAAACAACTGAAAATAAAAAGAGAACTACTAAATACAATTAAGACAAGACAAATGAAATTTTTGAGGCATGTTAAAAGACACAACAGCCTACTAAAAGTAATATTGGAAGGAAAAATACAAGGTAAAAGAGGCAAAGGCAGACCAAGACTAACATGGACGAGTAACATCAAAAGATGGTCAAGTCAATCTATGACAGCCTGCACCATCAAAGCAAGAAACAGAGTAGAATGGCGATCCATGGTAGCCAACCTTCGTTGCGGAGAGGGCACACGATGATGATGATGATTATGATGATAATGATTATAATGATGATGGTGGCAACTGCACTAGACTTTTTACACCAACAAATACCAGACACAGAGCGGCACACTTGAGGTTTTCACTGGTCCACCATAGTTAGTTGTGCATGTTTCTATGGCTGTAAAAGTCCGTGCAATGAAAATAATATGCCAATAATTAAATTATCGATGAATTATCTGTCTATCTGTTTGTTTGTGTGTACGTCTGTCTGTCTGTCTGTCTGTCTATATCTATCTATCTATCTATCTATCTATCTATCTATCTATCTATCTATCTATCTATCTATCTATCTATCTATCTATCTATCTATCTATCTATCTATCTATCTATCTATCTATCTATCTATCTATCTATCTATCTATCTATCTATCTGTCTGTCTGTCTGTCTATCTATCTATCTATCTATCTATCTATCTATCTATCTATCTATCTATCTATCTATCTATCTATCTATCTATCTATCTATCTATCTATCTATCTATCTATCTATCTATCTATCTATCTATCTATCTATCTATCTATCTATCTATATGTCTGTCTGTCTGTCTATCTATCTATCTATCTATCCATCCATCCATCCATCTGTCTGTCTGTCTGTCTGTTTGTCTGTCTGTCTGTCTGTCTATCTATCTATCTATCTATCGTTCTTTTGAGCCGAAGACGGCACATAGAGCAGACATTCTAGACGCTCAGTGTTCGAAATCTTCGTTATCAAGTGTCAGACCTTGCACACGTACTGCCTTGCATCTAGCCACACGGGTTTGTTATGGGCGAGCTACTCAATCTCGGGGAGGGAGCTGATGCCTGTTGTTGTTGTCTCTCGCCTCAGTGTTTTTTTGTTTAGTGTTTCTCTAGGTTGGTCTCTTTTTTCTATAACTTGAACTAGCTATAGTGAGTGAACTGTACGGCTGGAATTTTGTTAAAAAGGACGAGCCTTCTGTCGACTGTACGGCTGGAATTTTGTTAAAAAGGACGAGTCTTCTGTCGACTGTACGGCTGGAATTTTGTTAAAAAGGACGAGCCTTCTGTCGACTGTACGGCTGGAATTTTGTTAAAAAGGACGAGCTTTCTGTCGACTGTACGGCTGGAATTTTGTTAAAAAGGACGAGCTTTCTGTCGACTGTACGGCTGGAATTTTGTTAAAAAGGACGAGCTTTCTGTCGACTGTACGGCTGGAATTTTGTTAAAAAGGACGAGCTTTCTGTCGACTGTACGGCTGGAATTTTGTTAAAAAGGACGAGCTTTCTGTCGACTGTACGGCTGACGGTCACCGAAGTTTTGTTTTGTTTCTTCAATATTTAGGGAGAGTAAATGTTGCCAATCTATGTTTGATCTTAGATTCTGGTTGAAAATAACGAGCCATTTAGCATTGATGTACTAGAGTTTACAAGATCGTCTTTCATTTCGGGGGTTAGCTCCTTTTGTATTTATTTATTTATTTTTGTTTCTGCGCTCGCCAGCTTTTACCTCTGGTGTTGTCCCTAGACCATAGAAACTGAATTTTTCTTGTGAATTCTGTTTGTCACCAACAACCGTGTGCACAGCGGTCCTTCGTTGGACAGGCAGTTAACTCCAACTGAGAGGTAATGTTAAAGTTGATGAGTAACTGACGTTGTAAACCGGGCTTCACTGCTTAGATCAGGAGTGTTTGCTGCAGAAATAAATCACAAATTAAAAATCCCAACCGGTGCAGCCGGGACATGATCTCACAATGCCTCTGTCTCGAGATCGGCATCTTGCCTTGTGTTTCAGAATGTTAAAGGCTGCGTCTTATTCAAACTTTGATTGGACTACTGCTAATTATGTTGATAAGGCAGGTTTCACATAGATCACATCACAACTTTTTGTCATGAGTCGTTTCTTTTCCATGTTTTGCCAGAGTAAAGCCTCAAATTATGTAATGCCATTCCTTATACAGGCTCTCAATGATGCGCTATCTCTTGCCAGATGTTCCCAGTTATTTTCATAGATGGTGAAGTCATCCAGAGATGATTTGCAAGTATCTCTAGATTGTAGATTAGGTCTGCCGATCTGTCTTTTCCGGTGTATTAGTTCTTTTTCTTTTGCTGTTACAATATTTTCTATCTATTGTTTTCTCGATAAATGACCATTGCTAATGTATATGGATTTTTATTAGTGAGACAATAACAATTGATAATCGCCAGACTTCCCTGTGTAGCCTTATAGCATGCTCCAATTAATCTGTTGTTTATCAATTTCCATTCAATAAGGGTGTTAGCGACTGTGGTGGTCTTCATAATTCCCATACTTTCATGATGGTTTTTGTTCTGAATAAATTATTGATTTTATGCCATCAGTCGATCTATGTACCGCCGACCACAGCTGCAGGTAATGAGGAAACAAAATATGTCTATAACAGACAACAAGTCTAATAAATGGCATCACACTAACAATGGCGGATTTTAAAACTAAAGTCGTCGGGTGAAAGACACAAGAAGGTACACATCGTAGGCTAGCAAAGCCTGAAACTAGAGGCAAGGGAGAAGATAATGACTTTATGTCTCAGACAATGACTTTCTGTCTCAGACAATGACTTTCTGTCTCAGATAATGACTTTCTGTCTCAGATAATGACTTTCTGTCTCAGATAATGACTTTCTGTCTCAGACAATGGCTTTCTGTCTCAGACAATGACTTTCTGTCTCAGACAATGACTTTCTGTCTCAGATAATGACTTTCTGTCTCAGACAATGACTTTCTGTCTCAGACAATGACTTTCTGTCTCAGACAATGACTTTCTGTCTCAGACAATGACTTTCTGTCTCAGACAATGACTTTCTGTCTCAGACAATGACTTTCTGTCTCAGACAATGACTTGGTGATAATAAACATAATGCTTAAGCAATACCAGCGAAGACCTTAAATATTGACATCGCCATAATGTGACATACCGGTTGACCTAGACGCTCGTATCTTTCCACACCTCTCTGTCTGCAGTGCATCGTACCAGTTCTGTTTTTGACTCGTTACTGTGCCACGACACCAAACTATCAAATATCATCTCTTTTCACCGATTGCGATCTCTATTTCCCTGTATTTTGCTATTTGTAACACAAATTTACAACTTTCATCTTCTTATGAATGTGTCCGAAAAATGTTGATTGTTACTTTCTAATATTATTTACTCTGAAAGGCTGCTTTAGAATTGACTCTATAGAGCACCGATACCCTTTCTCACTTCTATTGACATAGACTTGTTACAAAGGATGTTCTATTTTCTGAAAAGCTGCCACAGTTTGTCTTGTGTGCTTTTTATTTCTCTGGTGTTTCTTCCGTTCTGATGTTATTATTGAGCCTAAGCATATGGCGTTCTACACTTGTGTTACATTTGCCCGCATATTTTTATGTTGTATGATGGTGCTGATTGTTTCTTCGTTATGACATCACCTTAGGAAAACAAATAATCAAATAAATTACATTCTTGTACGGAGAATAGGGAGATCAATGAAAATGGCAGAGGAAACCTTGCTAAGTGCTGACTGTGATACCGCCCATCAATTACTTGTACGCTGCAAAATTGAAAATAAACTTATTAAATTTCTTAAAAATCTCAATACCTTTTTGAAATGAGACCAACACAATAAACAAAGAGTACTAGAGTATTCATTCAATAAATGAAATATGTGCAGGAAGCGTCCGAGCATGTTGTTGATAGAACACGTCAGAACATATCAGAGCATCATATGAATTTTGGACGAATTCTCGCAGATGAGGGTCTTGAATCCTGCATTAACCATAATCAGGTTCTTCTCTCTGCATCTTCTGTTAAACGTGGCAATAACAAAAATGGTGGTACTGAATCCTGGAATCACAGGAGCGCAATCTTTCCCAGTATTAACATTAAACAATCCGCATATATTTAGTTTCATATAATATGGTACGGCCTTCGCGAGCATAACCAGGAGGTGTCAGGCATTCTTCTTCTTCTACTTCTTTCCTTCCTCATCTGCCTTTCAGCGTCGAGGGGAGATATAATTTGCGGTCTTTTGCTCTTCTGTTCGCCTCTGTTGCTGTTATGTTTCCTAGTGCTTCTAATATTCCATCGATCCATCTTTTTCGTGGTCGACCCTTGGGTCTGGTGTTCTCACAACGCTTGTTGAAGGCTCGTTGTGTTGCGTTTTGTTCTTTCTGCCTTGTCACGTGGCCGAACCATTTTATCTGTTGTTCCCTTATATATTCTATGGCTGGGGCTATTCCTAGCTTTTTTCTCAGTTCTTCATTTCTGATCTTATCTCTCAGACTGTTTCCTGTCATTCGTCTAACACATTTCATCTCTGTAGAGGTTATTTTTCTTATTGTTCGTGCATCTAGAGTCCAGGTCTGGCATTGGTAGCACAACGTTGGGATGAAGATTGTATTGTATAGTGCTCGTTTTGCCTCCAGAGTTATTTCCTTGTTGGATAATAGTGGTGATAACTGTCCGATGATTTGACAAGCTTTGTTGCATCTTGATTCTATCTCTGCTGTTTGGGAATTGTCGTTTGTCATTAGACTTCCCAGGTATTTGAATTCCTCTACTAGTTTTAGTTGTCTGCCTTCCATAGTTATGTTGATGTTCTGTTTATTTTTGGCGACATTCATGACTTCTGTTTTGTTGATGTTGTCAGGCATTCAAGGGACATAATTACTTGACACACGGTTCTAGATGAGTTTTACATTTGAGAACATTCCTAACATTTGTAATGTCCATGACAATATTGAAACTTTGTACTACTTTCATAAAGTTCATCAACAAAGTCAGAATGTGCTTGTAACATAATGCCCCCATTTTGACATTTCAAAATACCATAACCATATCTGGAGAAAAGCCAAATCTTAAGTCAGATTTATTTATGTTAGTTTTAGCTTCGTAAGTTTTGTTTTCTTAGCTACCCAACTAAATGCGCATTATTCTGCAACACCTTGCATATGGTCTTGTTTACAGTATTTTAAAGTGTTTATACAAATTATGCTTATTAATAACATAGTCCCTTGCATTTTTCCTCACATTTAGTTTAATAGGAGGCATGATAATCGATATTGTAAACAAAGGAGAGTTAAGAAAACGATAAAATAAATTGGGCGAACACTGGGAAAGAAATCTTTTGTGATAACAATGGAAAGTTGAAGTGAGCTCAAGCAAAGCTAGTGTAACAGCTGATGGAGATATACTTGTCTAATTAGTGACAAGTCCTACGATTTACTTCAGATAAATGAATTCTAGTGGATTGTTGAGAAAACATGAACACAAAGTAGAGAAAACATGAACACAAAGTAGAGAAAACATTTCTAGCATGTGACTGCTTTCGTGGCCTATTAATAAATAAATAAATATTAAGAACATCAGGTAAATACGGGACTTGAGTTTAGAGAAAGCAATGTCGGCTCTATCATATTAGAAAGAGCGTTGTATAGATACACGCAAATAGTATAAGTTGAAAAAAACATGCTTCAAATAACAAACAACCTCCGACGGTCCCCCCCGGACACTTTTATGATAACAATTCGAAAACACCGGACACTCCTTGATATGTGAGCTAGTAGGGATGGAGCAATAAATGCAAGCCATAGCTGACCGAATTTTGGCGGGATGTGTCTGGTTTTGGGGGAACGTGTTTTTGGTGGGTTTTCTTGGTAAGGGGAGGTAGATTCAAATTTTACGGAAATTGCCGGTTGGGAACTTGGTGTGATTTTAGGGCTGGTGGAAAAAAAATAATTGAAGCTGCTCTATTGTATGTGTTAAGGGGCAGGTAGTGAGTGGCGGTAAAGATATAATAATTGAAGGTGCTCTATTGTATGTGTTAAGGGGCAGGTAGTGAGTGGCGGTAAAGATATAATAATTGAAGTTGCTCTATTGTATGTGTTAAGGGGCAGGTAGTGAGTGGCGGTAAAGATATAATAATTGAAGCTGCTCTATTGTATGTGTTAAGGGGCAGGCAGTGAGTGGCGGTAAAGATATAATAATTAAAGCTGCTCTATTGTATGTGTTAAGGGGCAGGTAGTGAGTGGCGGTAAAGATATACTAATTAAAGCTGCTCTATTGTATGTGTTAAGGGGCAGGTAGTGAGTGGCGGTAAAGATATAATAATTAAAGCTGCTCTATTGTATGTGTTAAGGGGCAGGTAGTGAGTGGCGGTAAAGATATAATAATGAAAAGTAGATAATGGAAGAAAAATATGATGAGAATGGAGCAGAATTGTAGATGAGTTTACGTCCCTGCTGTAAAGGTTCAATATAGGGATATATAAAACAACTATGTAGTGTGATCAAAGTGATGAAGTGTGATAGTGTGATGAAGTGTGATAGTGTGATGAAGTGTGATAGTGTGATGAAGTGTGATAGTGTGATGAAGTGTGATAGTGTGATGAAGTGTGATAGTGTGATGAAGTGTGATAGTGTGATGAAGTGTGATAGTGTGATGAAGTGTGATAGTGTGATGAAGTGTGATAGTGTGATGAAGTGTGATAGTTTGATGAAGTGTGATAGTGTGATGAAGTGTGATAGTGTGATGAAGTGTGATAGTGTGATGAAGTGTGATAGTGTGATGAAGTGTGATAGTGTGATGAAGTGTGATAGTGTGATGAAGTGTGATAGTGTGATGAAGTGTGATAGTGTGATGAAGTGTGATAGTGTGATGAAGTGTGATAGTGTGATGAAGTGTGATAGTGTGATGAAGTGTGATAGTGTGATGAAGTTAGATTTGGCTAACTTCACAAAGGTTTTTTTTTGATGAAATTTTCGGATGGTGAAATGGGAGGGGGAAAAAACACTTGAAAAGTCATGGCTGGTATTATTGTCCACAAGGCGATTTCTAAATTTTTTTTTTCACATACACACACACATGCACGCACGTACGCACGCACGCACGCACGCACACACACACCCAAGGAGTCATACGAAAGATAGAAACGCTGAAAAATGTAATAATAAGCGGGGAGGTTTATTTAATTCATTTTTAAAATTCCACACTCTTAAATAATAAAAAAACAACATAATTACATTATGAATGTCCATCATCATCATCATCAAGTACCGGGCCTACTGACATAGGTGATCATGTCTCTCCACAACTCTCGATCTCGATAGCTATTTATCATTTCTGTTGTTCACCTTCTGCTAAGCCATTCTCTTAAGCTGTCTGTTATTTTTTCTCTTTGCTTCCCTCTATCTCTTCGTCCCTCAATTTTTCCAGTTGTTCTCTTCTCATTACACGGCCAAAAAATGATGATTGTTTCTTCCTAATATTGGAAATTAGCTCTCTTTTCGCTTTGACCTCTCTCACAAACATCTTCATTACACTTCTTAGCTGTCCATGGTACTCTCAACATTCTTCTGTAAAACCACATTTCTACAGACTCCAGTGATTTTCTTGCCTGTTGTCCTATTGTCCATGATTCGCATCCATATGTTAAGACTGGCTCTACGTAACATTTAAGAACTCTTTTTCTTGTTTCTATTGTCAAAATGGATTGCATAGTATCTTCCTCATTTTTTTTAAAGCTGCTTTTGCCTGAGCCATTCTGCGTCTCACCTCTTTTGTACATCTTCCATTAACAAAGTTCCCAAATATTTAAATTCATTTACCTGTTTTAATATTGTTCCACTTGTCTTTATTTTACACTAAGTTGATGTATTTTTCTTTGTTGTTACCATTACCACTGTCTTTTTGCTATTAAGGCTGAGTCCATTATTTTTTCTTTCTTTCACTATAATGTCCAACATTTCTTGTAACTCATTTTTCACTCTCAGCGATTAAGACTGTAATTATGTCTATCATCATCTTCATGTGCCATACCGGTTGGCGTAGGTGATCATGTCCCTCCACAATCTTCTATCTACAGTGCATCGTATCAGTTCTGTTGTTGACTGTTTTCCATGCAAAGACACCAAGCTATCCAATATTTTCTCCCTTTGTCGCCCACGATCTCTCTTTCCTTTTATTTTGCCAGTTGTAACCAAGTATTCCAACTTTCCTCTTCTCATGATGTGCCCGAAAAATGTTGATTGCTTCTTTCTGATGTTTTTTAAGAGCTCCCTTTTTGTGTTGGCCTCTTTGAGAACTTCCTCATTGGTCTTTTTAGCTGTCCAGGGAACTTTCAACATTCTTCTGAGAAATCCCAACTCTGTGGCCTCCAATCATCTTTTCATTTATTTGTCCACTGTCCATGATTCGCTTCCATAGGTCAGAATTGGTTCTATATAGCACCGATGAACTCTCTTTCTCATTTTTATTGACATAGATTTGTTGCATAAGATATTTGTAACCTTCTGAAATGCTATTTTGGCCTGAGCTATTCTGCTTTTTATTTCTGTGGTACATCTCCCATCTGATGTTATAATTGTGCCCAAGTATTTGAAACGTTGCACTTGTTTCAGATTTGTCTCGTTTATCTTAATGCTGTATGATGGTGGTTATTGGTTCTTCGATATAACCATTACTTCTGTTTTCTTACTATTCAGAATGAGACCTTTCTTGTTGCTTTCTTTTACTATTATGTCTATCATTACTTGTAGTTCATTCTCTGTCTCTGCTATTAAGACTGTGTCATCCGCATGTCGCAAATTATTTATGTTGTGACCGTTGACTTCAATTCCTTTTTTGTCTACTATTGATCTCATAATATATTCACTGTAAAGTGAAAACAAATCCGGCGACAGAACACAGCCTTGTCTGACTCCCTACTTTATATATTGGAATTGTCCTGTTTGGTTGTTAATTCGTATAGCTGCTGTTTGTTGCCAGTACATGTTTTTTATGATTCGCAGATCCTTTCCATCAATGTTTAATTTCTCCAGTATATTGATTATTTCCACATGTTTTACTTTGTTAAATGCTTTCGTGTAGTCTATAAAGCACATATATAGATCGTTCTTTACCTCTATAGATCTTTCTATCAATGTTCTTAAGATGTATATTGCATTATTCGTGCCCTTTCCTTCCACAAACCCACATTGTTCCTCACTTATTTCTGGTTTTATTCTGCTCCTCACACGTCTCATGATTATTCTTAGTAATATTTTAGTCATATTGCTCATGAGACTAATAGTGCGATGGTCTTCACAATCAGTGGCTCCTGACTTCTTCGGTAAGGCTACAAAGATAGATTTTTGTAGATCTTCGGGTATGTGTCCAGTGTTATACATGTCATTGAGTAATTTTGTTATGACTTGTACTCCCAGCTCTCCTAATGCATTTATCTCTTCGATTGTTATATTGTCAGGACCTGGAGCTTTGCCTCTTTTCATGTGTTGAATTGCGTCCTCCACTTCACTCTGCATTATTGGTGGTCATGTGTCTTCATTTGAATTGTTTAATTCTGGTCTTTCAACATCATAGAGTTGACTAATATATTCTGTCCATCTTTCCATTGTCTTCTCCTATCCCATTATTATATTTCCTTCCTTTGATTTCACACATCCAGAAACTTTGACTTCTTTTCTTCCTGTTAATTCATTTAACTGATTGTGCATACATTTTGAGTCTTTCTTTTGTTGTTTTTCCATTTCTTCACATTTCTGTTTTAACCATCCTTCCTTTGCTTCACTGCACTTGTTTTGGATCTCTTTGTGCAATATTTTTTATGTCCGTTCTTCTTTCTTATGTTTTCTTCTTTCGTCCATTAGTTGTAATATTTCTTCTGTCATCCATTTCTTTTTGTTGATTCTTTTAGTCACTGGTATTACTTCTTTTGATGTTTGTTGAATCGATTGTTTGAGCATTTCCCACTGCCCCGGATGTCCTGTATTATCTAAATAGCATATCTATTTTGTACTATCGTGCTGTACTTATCACTCATATGTTTATCTACTCTTAGCATATCTAGTTATAATTTTATATTTCATGGTGATTTCTGTGCCTTCCGCAGTTTTATTCTTATTTTTCCAACTACTGGTACATGGTCACTATTGGAATCTGCTCCTGGCCTTGTTTTAATCGATGTTAGCCCATTCCTGAATCTTCTCTGTACCAGTATAAAATCAATTTGATTGTGTACTTTTTTGTCTGGGCTTTGCCATGTCCATAGTCGCCTAGGGTGTTGTTTGAAGCAGGTGTTACCTATAATCATTTCAAGTGTCTTTGCCCAATCTATCAATCTTTCCCCTCTGTCATTCGTCTCTCCAAGGCCATTCCCCCCAGTCACATTTGGCACATTAGCTGTTCCTACCTTTGCGTTGAAATCCCATAATATAATAGTTATTTCTTGGGGTTTACACTGTTCCATGGTTGCCTCCAGCTCCTCGTAAAAAAGAATTATGTCTATAGCAATATAAAAAAAGCAATTATACATATATAAATATATATATATATATATATAAACATGATTTAGTAATAAGTTACATATATATCAAAGTGTACACCGCTATAAACTAGGGTTTGATGGATAACGGGTAAGATTTGAATACCTCATGCACATGTCCCTCAAACCGCGCTTCTTCCTCATTAGATGGATCGCTACAGCACTGTTTCAGAGAAAGGTGAGGTGATACTCAGATGTGGAAGTTTTTCATCCGAGCCAACATCCATTTGTTCAGGGCTCTCCCAAGGCTCACAATTGTCACCAGTTTATTTAACGTGTACACAATAACGATCGCGGAACAACTGCTGGTTGGGAGGGAAAGAATTTTAACTTTTGCTGATGACATTCTGGTATATCGACAGGAAAGATACAGAAGGGAAATTGTCTTCACGCTTCAAAATGAACTCGATCGCATCTCTTCCTGGTGTGGAGTATTATGTGCCTTGGTTAATCCTAAAATGCATCAGTTTTATGGTTCTCCCTTAACAATCATGTCGTTAACACGAAAACACCGGTGGTACGAAAGAGAGCTGATGAGGTGACCAGGGATATGTTGATGACGTACGTCGGAGTTAAGTTTGATCACAACCTGTGTTTTCAGGACCACGTCGACATTGTGATATCAAATCCTACAATGATTCGCCGCCTTGAAGGTCATGGCAGCTGCCAACATCGAGCAGACGCTAGTTACCCTTCTGTTCCAGGGACAGGAAATGTAGAGAACAGAACAAAGTTGGGATCAAAGCGGAGGTCAACGGTCTCATCTGAGATAACACCGATGCGAAAAATGCAGCCATCTAAAGAGGTGGATCCGTAATACGACACAAAAGGAGTGCATCGGCATTTACAGCACGCTCGTCAGACACAATAGTCAAAGAAAACAGTGGTGCATACGTTATAACCACAAGTAGCATGACGATGGAGGTGATGGCAGTGATCAGGGCATTTATTTGGCTAGAGTCATAAGACAACACCCACGCCTGCATATTCAGTGATTCTATGAGCATGATACAAAATTTTGAGGCTGGTTCTGCGCGCAGAAAATGGGTAGAGTCATTGGAGAAGTCACAAGGAACACGTTTCATGCACAGCCTCCAACTGTTCCCGCCGCCTATCCCCATATACCGGTAAGTCACGTCCTCTTGAAAATGATGATTGTCGTAGCACTTGATGATGTTAGGCCATCGTTGATGACTCCAATTCCGAACATATAGACACACAGTCAGTCGTCAAATTATCCCCGTCGCACATCAAACAGCAGACCGTAAGATTTGCGCAATGCCGGTTTAGGGAACCAATATGATGACGTAGCACACAACAATGTCGTCGAACACACAATCTCGCTCCCTTTAGATTTCTGATTACTCTAGTGTAAGCAGCCTACGACGAACAAAACACGAAGCAAATTCCCCAAAGAGACAAAACTGCGGCTGACGAAGTAGTTTACATTAATGTGTAACATGGAAATAACTTGCGTCAAAGAATTCCAACAACGGTCATGAACAATGTGACGTAAAGCGCAGATCAAGTCTAGACGGTGGAAGGTCTCATTCACAACACTTGATTTGTCAAAAACGGACTTTTGTCAGCCTACGACCTCGCCTTAGCGACACAGATGCATTAAGTATATCATCATTTTGACTTTAACGCAGAAAAGTGCAACGGAGATCCGAAATTAATCAGACCCTGGGTGCACTTTCTGCAGCGATCGAGAGAACGTGGACTAGATCTGCCATCTTGGAGACGGAACTGATTTAAAAACCAATCAAAATCCAATGCCTTGAATAGTCACATCAAAGTTTATGATGTAAATTTAAAGATGAATTTTTAAAAAATAAGATAATTTCTGAATAATTAAAGCGTTCTCGAGATTTTATATTAAATTTGTAAGTGCTTTGCCACCTTAGTCTATGACTCCAAAGTGTTCCAATGATGAATGTGAGTTTGGCTCGTTGTAAGACATTATAGTTGGGTACTTTGTCCCGCTATTTTATGTTTATAATCTTTCGAAGGCAACTCACATGAAAGCTTTTTGACCTTTTCTCGTGCCCTTCATAGGTAGTCCAAGTTTCCGATCCGTATAAGAGTATACTAAGACACAACTTTGGTAAATTTGAATCTTAGTCCTGAGTGTTAATTTGGTGTTGGTCCATATTCTAACTTTAAGTTTACCAAATGTGGAAGCTGCCTTTCTTATTCGGGAATTTATTTCTTCGTCAAGGGAGACAGTGGTGGTGGCCTTAGAACCAAGATAGGTGAAGCTTCTCACAGATTTAAGGGGTGTGTTATTTAATGATATAGTTGCGGGACTGGCTACACCTTGTATCATTAGTAGCTTACAGTTTTATCATTTATGTTTCAACATCTTTTGTTTAACTTTTCTTCGTGTATCTTCGATAATTAAACATTTTCAGGGTACTTATTCGCTTAGATATTTTATCAGTTTAAATATAGTTTTCCTCCTAAACTTTTTGAATGTTACAAATATTTCTTTTTATGATCTTAGTACGCAGTGTTACCTTCGTAGTAAGATGTTTTAAATGTAATTCATTTCCTACATTTAATCACAAAGTTTTAATGCTATTTCGAAGTTCTGTGATTACTAATTTATAAAATATAGCGCTCAAGGTATGCTTGAATATATATATATACACACTCAGACACACACACATACACACACACACACACACACAAACACGAAATGCAAGAAAATCACACCGCTCCACAAAGACCCAGTAATAAAAAAAATTCTGTCAGCTATGGTTTTTACATTTATTCTTTAATCTTACCAAACCATATATCAAAGAGTGTTCTAATTTTTATCGCTGAGGTGTCCGGGGGTAGCGTCGGAGGGTATCCATTTTGAGGCGTGTTTTCTCAAACTTATACTACTGATGTTTACATATTTCTTAATGAACCACATACACGTTTCTAGATAACTTTATCATCTACCTAGGAACTATATATTTATCTCCCGATGATTTATTCTTCTCACTTATACCTTTTAGCTCCCTGTGGAGCCTATGTCTTCAACAAACATTTTCCATGAATATTTTGGTTTTCCTCTTTGTCTTTTTTTACTTGGGGATTCCAAAAATGTGCAGGTGGTGTAATACTCTCAGTTGGCTTCCGTAGTGTGAGTCCTATCCATCACCATCGTCTTCGCTGTATCTCTTTATCCACTGGTATTTTTTGACTGGCAAATTTCCATAATTCTATGTTATAGTCAGTTCAGAAATTCACAATCACACCTGAATTAGTTTTGCGTGATAACCGCTTGTTATTTTGGTTTCAAAATTTGCATGAAATCTTAGAATATTGACGACGCAAAGATTTTGGTATTTTTTTTATTCCACAAACACAACAGATTTTGCTCATCAGCGAATTCCTTTGATCTTTTATGACGATATCACACAAGTTGATTCAAATTTTAGAGTTTACAGTAGTCGTGTTAAATTGTCCAGTTTACTGCAATTCTTGTCAGAGGCGTATCTACATAGTGCTTAATTGTGGGTGTTGTTCGTTATGTGTATTTGCAAACATGAATTCAATTGGTTACAATTAGTCTTGTCCTTCGGTCACCATTAGACCCCAGGACGTCCTAACTGCAACTGGAATTCAATTCTTCTTAATTTTAATCATTCCGAGTCTGACGATTCCAAGAGGTTGATAATCATTACTGGCTGGACAAATAGTAATCTATCTCGTTTCCAGTACTCATCTTCCACCCGCAGCACATGTTCAACACACTTCTTCCAGAACGGAATGTCTATTTTTGAGAGAGACTCGCGTGTCAGAACTTCAACATCACACATTTTAAACGTCCTATTCTGTTCTGCAACTTGTCCTTTGACGTGAGCCCAGACAAGTTCGACTGGATTAAGGTGCGCATGATATGCAGGGAGTCGAAGAGAGGTGTGGCCGTATTTCTCAATGATTTTGTCAACATGGTACACCTTTTTCTTATTCGTATTCTTCACAAGTTGTAACAATTCGAGTTTTAAATATGTGTCGTCAAATTTGATATTTTCATTTGCAAGCCATGTCCTAATTTGCTCTTTTGTATTTGATGCAGTAGGCACTTTGTCTTCCTCTGATACGACATTGTGGTATGATGTATTATCCATGAGTAAGCATTAAGGTCTCTCCAGAATTGGTAAAAGATCGTTCTCCAACCAGTGCCTGAAAATGTTTCCATTCATTTCAGTATGGTAGTCCCTACCGTCGGTACTTTTTGATTGAAAAATTATATATTATATAGTAAAAAAGTAACCTTTTGCATAGTTATAAATTTGCATTTCAAACTCATTGTAATTTAGATATAAATGTTGGTATTTAAAGTCAACAAATTGTCTACTGAGTCTTCACAAAATTAATAAAGATACGCCTTCCCTTCGGTAATTAAAGCCAAGGCCGTGGTGCGTCATGTCATTCAATATTCAGTTTTGTGTACGGGATTTTCCTGAAGCTAGTGTTTCTGCAAAAGCCAAACTATTTTACGCGAACGACCGTACCAAATTAATTTATATATCCTAAAATGGTGTCAAATTCGAACAGGGTGAATTTAATATAGCCTAAAGAAGAAAACATTTAAACTAGATCAAATTTCTCAGAGCAAAAATATTTCTATAACGTCATCAATATTCTAAGATTGCATGCAAATTTTGAAAGCAAAATAACAAACGGTTATCACGCAAAGCTAATTCAGGTGTGATTATGAATTTCTGAACGGACTATATTGATTTTGTCCTGCCATTTTTATCCTTTTATTCTACGTAAGCATCTAATAATGCAAGTCTGTATCTTCATGGTTGTCAATTTTGTTGTTCTCCATGTTTCACCGCCATATAATTATACTGACTTAACATTGGAGTTTACAATTGTAATTTTTGTATTGAACTTAATTTCTTTGGACTTCCATATGTTTCCCAGTGCAACGAAGGCTGTTCTTGCTTTTGATATCCTTATTTTGGTATCATTCTCTGTTACTCCTTCTTTGTCTATATTATTGTAAGATCCAGATATATGTAAGATTATATGACTAGTAGAGGTATTGCTCCTAATATTATTCGGCATTAATTCTCATAATTTTGGTTTTATCTCTATTTATTTTAGTCTCAGCTGTTGTGATATCTCATCAAGTATGCTCATTTTATCTTGCATATGCTGATGGTTGTGTGATAGGAGAGATATGTTATCTATCTATCTATCTATTGTCCTTTCGAGCCGAAGACGGCACATAGGACAGAACCATAATCTCAAAAACAGAAACCTTGCGTGCCAAAATGGCACATATTGCGGAGATATGTCATCAGTAAAGTCTAAATCATCAAGTTGCTTGGTCAGGTACCACTGGATTCCATTTCTGTTGTTTTGAGTTAATTTCATAATCCAATCTATGGCCAGTAGAAAAGAGAAATGAAGATAAAAGGCATCCCTGCCTTACTCCTGTTTTTATTTCAAATGCTTCTGTAAGCTGGTTTTCGTGAACAACACTACATTTTATTCCTTCATACATTGTTCTTATCAGGTTAATAGACTTTATGGGGATCCGTAATGACTCAGCAACTTCCAAAGCATTCCTCTGTCTAATCTATCAAATGCCTTTTCGGAATCTACGAATCCGATATAAATTGGGGACTGTAGTTTTAAACTTTGCTCAACTATTATACGTAGCGTGGTTATTTTATCAGAGCATGATCTGTTCTTCCTAAAACCTGCTTGTTCGTCTCTCAAATGTTTCTCTATGGCCTCTTTTAGTCTCTCCAGAATGATTCTGTTTAATATTTTCCCTGGCACTGATAGTAGCATAATTCCCTAATAATTTTTGCACTCGTGTAAACTTCCTTTCCTTGGTAGTTTTATCATATAACCTTCTTTCCAGTCTTTATGTATTTCTTCTCCCTCCCAAATTTTGTCTATTTAATTATTTTAATTTTATTAATTTAATCTACTCGATAGGGAGCCGCGATAGCTCAGTGGTTAGTGAACTGGACTACCACGGACAAGGGGTAGGGTTCGATCCCAACCGACGGCTTCCGGGTTCACCCAGCCTTAAATGGGTATCGGATTTTTTTCTGGGAAAGTAAAGCAGCACGGGCGTAATACTGACCACATTACCCCAAAAATCATGTGCTGAAGGTCTGTAAAATATATGGTCACTAACACCATATTTCCCTATACGCCACTTGGCGTGACGGTGTAAAAAAAAAAAAAAAAAAAAAAAAAAAAAAAAAAAAAAAATCTACCCGATAAACTACCTATGCTATTTATATGTCAAATAAAACAGGTATAGCTTTCTTCGTACCACTCTCTATTTTCATGATCCAATTATGAGGATTACTTTAAGAATCTCCCGATAAACGATTTACATGTCTCTTGATGGTTGGTTTTGCATCTCTCGATGAACGACTTGTTCACCTCTCGATAAGATAAACTATAGCAATCTTAAACATCTGAGACACTTTGTGATCTCTCAATGAATCACATGTACATCTCTTGACGAGTATTTATAAATCTTTCAATGAATTACGTATACATCTCTTGACGATTATTTAGAAATCTCTCAAAGAGTTACTAATACATCTCCTAACGATTATTTAGAAATCTCTCAATGAATTACTTATAAATCTTTTAGATTTTTCTGGAGAACCAGTTCACTATCTCTTGAGTGTTACTGTACAAATAACTTTATGAAAAATTACGTACATCTCTCTAAATTATACATGTAGCCATATCTCGATGAACAACTTTAGTATTTCTTAAAGATCACCTTAGGCATCTTTTCGATGAACTACTTATTTTTCTCCTGATGATCACTTTACCCAATTGTGGATGGACTAATTATATATTTTTTAAAGATCAGTTTAGCCATCTCTTGGTTATAAATCTCTGTATATGATACAGTTAGACATTTAATTATGAATAAATTATAAATCTCTATTACCTAAGACAATATCAATGACGCACTTTTAAAATCTCAATAAGGTTCATTTATCCATCTCACGATAACATCACTTATTTCTCTTCATGATCATCTTAAACATCAGTCGATGAACCAATTATTATTCCGAAGCTCGCTGTCTTTTCTCGTAAACTATAATATCTTATGAATTAACGATAATACAGCTAATTTCATAGCCAAGCAGCAATGTATGAATAAATGTAATCGAATTGGATATAATACATTTGCGCATGGTCTGTGGTGAGGAATCTTAGTTAACGGGCACTCGTATTTTTTAAATGGACGTTCATATTGAGCAACGTATGTGAAATTAATTTATGATTTCACCTTTCAAAATGGTTTGAGCTATCGAAATGCTAAAATTAGCTTTCAGAGAGTCCTATGTAAGTTGATAAAAGACATTTAAAAGCTGAAAGTTGATTTTCCCTGTCAGGGCATACCATTTTCCTTATACATCTAGGAGACCTTGGCAAGTGTAAAAAAAAAGTACCCCCCGTCACGCCAAGTGGCGTATAGGGAAATATGGTGTTAGTGACCCTATATTTTACAGACCTTCAGCACATGATTTTTGGGGTAATGTGGTCGGTATTACGCCCGTGCTGCTTTACTTTCCCAGAAAAAATCCGGTACCCATTTAAGGCTGGGTGAACCCGGAGCCGTCGGTTGGGATCGAACCCTACCCCTTGTCCGTAGTAGTCCAGTTCACTAACCACTGAGCTATCGCGGCTCCCACTAATTTTTAGGGAATTAGTAAAACCCAGGTGTCCTCGCCAGGGAACGAACCCCGGCTGTTGCCGTGGTAAGCCAACCGCCTATCGATTGCGCTAACCGGACACACTTGGCAAGTGTGTAATAAATTATATGCGATAACTAATGTCTGACTGCCTGAAATGTTGCAGAGAAAATTAGGATATTAATGTAATGCAACATCATCCAGAGAAGTGGCCAACAAGTAATTTAAAATTACACCAAAGGTATGCCCCTGCATCCAGGTCTGTCACCAAAAACACATGCTTAGCTAAGCACATCTTCGTTTTAACATCAACAATACTTCCTGTGGCTTGTTACTCTGCGCAATTTATTTTAATCCCATAGCTTAAGAAAAGATTAACATTCACACATATAAGCGGATGTTATTTAAACCACAAGACGAGACAAATTAATTAAATTAACGAAGGCTGTCTTACACGAGAGCTTGTTTCATTGCAAGAACGCTGCAATAATTGTGTACAAGGACAAAGACAACTCTGAAGAAGATCAAATCAATCAGCTGGCAAGCCCACACATTTGCTAAAAACAAGTGTAATCTCGTTACTTTGTAAGCAACCGTGGTTTATTTACCAATAGTCGCTTTAGACGTCTCTCGATGAACCATTTATATAACACCCCATGTATCATTTATACATCCATCAGTGTGACACATTTATTACTCAGAGTATCACTTGTATCTCTTAGTGTACCACGTAGCTATCGCTAGATAACCGTTTATGTATCTCTTCCAAAGTATCCATTACCTATTGTTCAATGAATCATTCATATCACTCGGAATACCAATGACATATATTTCAATATATCAATTATATATATATTTCACAATGTAATACTTAAAATAAAATTAAGTTACCTTTATACTATTTCATTATGGTGTTAGTGACTTGTCATAATTTTCACCAGTGATTTGATGTCCATTTGTGACGTAGTAAATCGGAGACTATTGGATAATGTCGAATCAGTTATTATTTTCCTGGTCTTGGATTTAATTATCTTCATAGCAGATGAGGATGAAGAAAATGGGAGTTAAGATGGGCACAGCCAATAAACGTGAAACCTAGTGGGCGTGTAAGAAGGCTTATCAACAAACACAGAACTGGAGTCGTCAGTCACTGGACACAGCCAATAAACGTGAAACTTAGTGGACGTGTAAGAAGACTTATCAACAAACACAGAACTGGAGTCGTCAGTCACTGGACACAGCCAATAAACGTGAAACTTAGTGGACGTGTAAGAAGACTTATCAACAAACACAGAACTGGAGT
Source organism: Megaustenia siamemsis (assembly GCA_032433765.1). Taxonomy (NCBI): domain Eukaryota; kingdom Metazoa; phylum Mollusca; class Gastropoda; order Stylommatophora; family Ariophantidae; genus Megaustenia; species Megaustenia siamemsis. The sequence goes on along the minus strand of JAVIAB010000091.1, from coordinate 52,470,504 downwards.
CGTCAGTCACTGGACACAGCCAATAAACGTGAAACTTAGTGGGCGTGTAAGAAGGCTTATCAACAAACACAGAACTGGAGTCGTCAGTCACTGGACACTAAGCTTGACTACACTTGCTGAGGAAGGGATTGGAGCACTTATGGACATAATGAAAAGGCAAAGTGATGTCCCGTAAATAACTCAATAACAACTCAAGTCGCAGGGGAAAGGTCCAGGGTTTGAATCCCACCACAGTTGGTAGGAATGTTGGAAAGATCGAATCAGTGTTTTTTTCGTGGCTTTACCCTCCGCTGGTATCTTGGAAATGAGAAGCCGATGTTTAGCCCTCTTGGATTACAATGAAAAACAGATGGTCCCGTGTGCACTAGGTGCACGTTAAAGAACCTTTCGTAGTTAAAAATAAAAAAAGAAGGCCGGTGGTCATAATGACCTCTACCCAGGCAAAAGTTGTTAATAAAATGTAAAGAAACGGGAGCTCTTCGACTCATCTTGTAGCTACATATTTTTAGTGTCTGTCTATTTAACAGTTTCGGTGTAGCACCATATTAAATGTGTCTGATTTTTTATTATTCCTGTATATACATCAATATATATTAATTTGTATTCTTTCCTTCCTCATTTGCCTTTCAACGTCATGGGGAGATATATAATTTGCGGTCTTTTGCTCCTCTGTTGGTCTCTCTGGTTGTTATGTTTCATAGTATTGCTGATATTACACCAATCTATTTTTTTCGTAGTCGGCCTTTGAGTTTGGTGTTCTCGCAACGTTTATTAAAGGCCTATTGTGTTGTTGCATTTTAATCTTTCTGTTTTATCACTTGGCCAAATCATGTTACCTTTTGTTTCTTAATGTACTCTATATTTGGGTCTATTCCTAGCTTTCTTCTCAGTTCTTCATTGCTGATCTTATCTCTCAGCCTTTTTCCTGTTATTTGTCTAAGAAATTTCATCTCGATAGTGGTTATTTTTCTCCTTGTTGTTAAATCAAGAGTCTAGATGTAGCTTTGATATCACAACCTTTGTATGAAGATTGTGCTGTAGCGTGCCATTTTGCCATCTAGTGTGACTTCCTTGTTGGATAGATTGTTGACGAATTGTAGTTTGTCACTGGACTTGTTAGGCTTCCTTTTAGACATGTCTGTGTGTTTGTGTGTTTATATAAAATGTTCTTTTTTTACAGCCAAAGTCTTCACAATGTTTATCAGCTGTGTAGTTGCGACGGTTCTCGTGTTCTGTCTAACGGCCCAGGTGTCTCATGGTGGATCAGATTGGAATCAAGAAACCAGAGACTATATTCTTGAGATTCACAACGATAGGAGGAGGAACGAGGGTGGCTGTCAAATAAATAAACTTGTCTATGGTTTGTATTGTTTCCATTTGCTCTGTGTAAATTAAATGGGTTGACACAGTGATAAATATATTTATGTTAAATTTAGCATAAGGAGTAATAGGGTATATAGTTTAAAATAGTACATAGTGTAAAACAATATACAATACAAGAAAGTATAACGAGAACAGCCAACTTTACAAAAACCAGTGAAGGAGATACAAAGCATATGTCGCAAATTAGGCATCATAGAATGGATCATTGCAAAGTAAATGACCATAACTGGTTCTCTTTCTTTATGAAACCTATAAGCAACTACATAATAGTGTCTACTTCTTTTGGAAATAATTACCAATAGATATATAGAAGTCTCAACTTCTTTTAGAATAAACTACCGACCCATGTACAGAAAGACTGATATTATAGAAATATATTTATGCAGATTTTATATTATTACTTTAGTAATATTTATAGACATCGTGTATTGTTCATTTAGACATATTTACAGACATTGTGTTTTGTTCATTTAGACATATTTATTCAATCTGTAAACTACTTTTGTGTTATTGTTAAGGAGTTTCTGTGACTGAGCGGTTAATGTGCTCGCTTCTGACAAGAGCGGTCCGGGTGCAATTCCAAAATGTTGCGATTTTTTTTTCTTTCCGACCGTCAAGATATTTACTGTTACTTTCTATACAAATGTTACTGGATATTTTTTATTTGTGAAGAAAGGGCGACCTGGCGTGAAACCGACCACATCTTCCTAAAAATGTGCCGTTGGCCGTGGCCAAAAGTGGGTAATTAACACTATATTTCTAATAAACCTGTCATAGATTGGAAGGATCTTTACTTTTAACTTTATTTTACTTTAAAAACAATGTTCATACCAACATGTACACAATGTAATTGATTAAAAAGAACACTTTCCAAAATATTAAAATTAAATGTGACTTTCATAACAAAATATATACGTATTGATGCATTAATAAACTGTTTTACTTTTAGAAAAAAAGTACCGACTAATATATAGACAATCTGTCTTTCTTTTAAAAATCAAAATACCTATTGATACGTAGAGAAATATAATTACTTTTTGAAAGAAATATACTCTCTATTACATTAAAGAATCTCCATTTCTTCTTAAAAGGAAATAACATCTAATAATTAGAGAATCTGCCGAAAAATTCCCGCCAGTATGAATGAGCCCATTTGAGTGGAATAATGATTCTAAAACACAACAAAATCTATTGTTTACTCACTAATTTATCTCGTTCAAGATCAACATTTTCTCTATTTAATTTTACATTTATTAGATACTGCATTAGTTTTTCAAGAACGGTTCTCCTCCTGATAATTCTAGGGACTTCTTATAATTTCCTTATTTCACTTTCTCTTCTGATAAAAAATAACATTGCTTCGTATTTTTAAAAATTACGTTTTCAGACGAAGAACTTGAGAAGCAATCCAAGTATTGGGCTGAAAGGTGTGTGTTCAAACACGAGAATAAAGAAGGAAGGGGTGAGAACTTAGCTTGGGACAGCAGTAAAAACCCAGAGAAAGAATTAATCAAAACTGCTGCCGATGCCTGGTTCAATGAGAAGAATACGTACAGCTATGGCCAAAGAAGCTGCGCTACCACAGGCGCGTGTCACTACACACAGGTCAGATTCCATTAATATATAGTCATCGTTTTAATTGTTCAAGTACACAGTTACATACAAACAGGGAAATAAATAGAAACATTTAAGTAGAACTATTAACAGAGAGCTGAACTATACACGGTTTATCAGTTAAACGTCAGACTCACAGAGCCATATTTCTACCTTATATATTGTCTTCGACACAGGAGGAACTAAGTAATACATTCATAACAATTGTTGGAGGCCATAGAAATGTGGTTTCACAGAAGAAAGTTGATAATATCATCAAACTCATCATTATAATATGCCATATCTATTGGCGTTGATGATCTTCCTCAATTCTCTGTCTTTTTTTGTTGGTTGTTTAGACTGTCCAGGAAATGATCAATATTCTTCTGAGACATTTTACTCTTGTGGCTCGTCTTTTTATTAGTTTTATCTACTGTCAAAGATGCACTTCCATTTATCACAATTGGATGTACAAGGCACTAATGACTCTTCTTTACTACAAAGAGCAAATCAAGAACATCTAACAGAATTATTTTAAAAAGAGCTTATTACTAACATCAGGTAAAATAAAGGAAAACAAAGATAAAAGGCACATTAAGAGAATCGTTTAGGAGGAAGTCAGCATAGGAAATGATAATCTGTTGTAGATATAGATAGCAGTAACTTGATCACAAATGCCAGCAGGCACGGTACTTGATGATGATGATGGTACATGCGTAGAGTGTATCTACTGTCCTGGTCATTGAACCAAGTTCACGACAATAAAACATCTGTCTTGTTTGATTCCAGGCGTCTGTTATTGAGCCAAGTCCACGACAATAAAACATCGGTCTTGTTTGATTCCAGGCGTCTGTCATTGAATGGGTACAAATAATAATACATAAATATTATTATATGGGGAAACTTATCGCTTCTCGGCCTTTTGGCTAAGATCAAAGTGTAGTATCTGTTCTTATCAGCTTAATATCTGATACGTGGCCCATTGGGTCGCTACGATATTAAACTGATTTTTGGATCTCGACGAGATGCCCGGGGCTTGCTCCGCCCTCGTCACGGGTCGACCCGGTATTGCAGTTCTTCCGGGACTGGCCCAATTTCCCCATATAATAATATTTATGTATTATTATTTGTACCCAGTATTTCCCCATATAATAATATTTATGTATTATTATTTGTACCCAGTACAAGCGTTCGGCTTCTCGTGGCAAGGCGCGGTGCCACTGAGTACGGGTTCGATCCCACTTCGGACCATATATTGTTCTTCGTTTTTTTCTATTGTTGTTTGTCTGTCAATTTTTCCGAGTGCTAACACATACTTCTTTGTTCTATTATTCCCTGTCTGTCATTGAACCAAGTCCACGACAATAAAACATCGGTCTTGTTTGATTCCAGGCGTCTGTTATTGAGCCAAGTCCACGACAATAAAACATCGGTCTTGTTTGAGTCCAGGCGTCTGTCATTGAGCCAAGTTCACGACAATAAAACATCTGTCTTGTTTGATTCCAGGCGTCTGTTATTGAGCCAAGTTCCCGACAATAAAACATCGGTCTTGTTTGATTCTAGGCGTCTATCATTGAGCCAAGTCCACGACAATAAAACATCGGTCTTGTTTGATTCCAGGCGTCTGTTATTGAACCTAAAAACTTGAAGAGAATGATTCAATTGATTCATATCCCATGTATGGCATTTATCGTGACGTATTTTTCATTATTCTACTCTCTATTATGTCCGCATTACAGGTGGACAAAAGAATTGTTTTAAAAATAATGGCCAGGACCTCATTAAAGCCTTGAATATTAATCTTGTCACATGGAAACAAATGTGGTGCAAGAACGAAAAAAAAAATAAATAACTTTGAGCACATCTCCTTTACTCGGAGAACAAATAATGAGATGAACAAAGGAATAGCAACCGAACAATACAGACAGGCTAGAAAAGCTCCTGAAACAGATCTTAAATCAGCAGCAACTGCTATACAGTCATATCGTCCTAGATTATTATGTCATACAATGGGTTCAACAGTCATGTTGGTACACATAGATCAATTATCAGCATTGGATGATATAAGTAATCTAGCTTCTTCCATTGAACTACCTCTCGACCTGTCCTGATGCTTTGGGGCAGACATTTCTTGATATTGTTTCATTCTTACCAAGTGTCCGAACTAAAGAGGAGTAAGACAGAGATGCATCATATCACCAAAATCTATACACTGAGCAAACCTTTAAAAATATCACAGAGATGCCGGGCCTACAAATGAATGGAAAGATAAACAATAACCTAAGATATGCTGACGATACTGTACTACCGGCAGAAAATCCTAAAGATCTACAACAATTACTTAATGAAATCAACATGATAATAAAAAAAATATGAATTAGATATAAATATCAAAAAGACTAAAATTATGATCATAAACAAAGATAACACTCAAAACCTACAAGTGGATAAAGTTGAAGGAATAGACCTGAAGACATTTCTGACCTACAACTACCTTGAACATACCAGTGATGGAAAATGTAAAACTGAAATAAACAAAAGAATCGGAATGGCAAAAAAGTAATTTTAATGTAACGAAAAAAATATTAATATCAAAACAAATAACATCATAGCTAAAACTAAGAATAGCAACAAGTTATATCTGCTCAACATTACTGTGTTTAGCAGAAACATTGACATTAGTCAATAAAACATAAAAGAAAATTGAAGCATTTGAAATGAAGAATTATAGAAGAATAGGAATAATTGGATGGAAAGAAAAGAAAACAAACGATGAAGTCTTAAAACAACTAAAAATGAAAAGAGAACAACTGAACACAATTTGGAGAAAGCAAATGAGATTTTTGGGGCATGTTAAAAGACATAACTACATACTAAAAGTAATATTAGAGGGGAGATTACAAGGTAAAAGAGACAGACGAAGACTAACATGGATGAATGACATCAAAATCAAAAGTTGGACAAGTCAGCTTATGACAACCTGCACCATCAAAGCAAGAGACAGAGTGGAATGGTGCTCCATGGTCGGTAATCTTCGATGCGGTGATGACGGCGCTCAAGTATATATATATATATATATATATATATATATATATATATATATATATATATATATATATATATATATATATATTCTAAGCATGGTTTAATTCCGATCGGTTCTCACATTTTCACATTTAGTATTGGATCTACCTTTGTATTTTTTCTTTTCTTAAGCACCTCAATGTATAATTCTCTAATGTCCAATCACAGAAATGTATTTGTTTCTACAGTTGGTGTGGGCAGACACAAACAGAGTTGGTTGTTACAGCACTCGATGCCCAAATCTTCGAAACGCCTACAGAGATGCCTGGTACTTGGTGTGCTTTTACACCCCCAAGGGTAACTGGAACGGACAGAACCCTTACCAAAAGAGTTGTACCACACCGTGTCTGGAGGGTCAGACCGAGGAAAACGGATTGTGTGTTGGCGAGGGCAAGAAGGTCGTAATCTGCGAGGATGACTCGCCGAACTGTCAACAATGGGCGACTGGCGGACAGTGTCAGATTAACCCAGGCTACATGTTAGTCCACTGCAAAAAGGCATGTAAAGAGTGCTAATGCAACAGCGTTCACTGCAGCGGTTTGCCCATTTGTGAAAAATGCCATGGAAACCCATTTTAAACTAATCGTAATTGTTAGAAGTCTTGTTGGGAATATTTTCAAAATACCTTTTACTGTCAGTGGCGTAAATATATCCTATATATACTCAGAGGGCTTTGGAATATTGTTTATCAAAAGGGGCATTTCTAGTTAATATCGGCATTTGTTATTCATTGTTAAGTACTAACAAAATTACGATTAGACGATTTTGAAATAAATGAAAGAAACATCTTAATGTGAGTGTTATGTATACAAATCTACTGCTGACTTTGATTTTTCTAAAAAATGAAAATCGGAACATTTTTACGTAATGGGGTAAGCTACCTTTCGTTCCAACTACCAATTTAAAAAAAAAAAAAGAAAAGGGGGAAAAATTACAATCTAGAAATTAGTTTCCATCAAGCCAAACTAAAAAACATTCTCTTAAAACTTTTTGGGTTTAAACATAAGTGTAGCACACACACACAAACAAAAAACTTGTTTTATCTTTACCTTGGGCATCCATGAAACTTTGGTTACGCCACTGATAAGAGTAAACATCACCAATCAGCAGATGTCACTATATTTTTAACACTTACATAATAGTTTTATCCTTAAAATCTTTATAAATAATTTCTTTCTTGTATTTTTTAATTAATTCTTGTTTTATAATAAAATGAAGAAAGGTAACAAACAAAAAGATTGAAACTAACAGTATTATTATAATTAGTACGGCAATGAATGTAAACATCAAAACAATTATGAGTGTGCTCTAACGTATGGCACTGAAACACGCTAATTAATGTCCTGTAGAGAACACATATTATGTCATCGGGACGCTAATATAGTCCATAGCAATAGATCTAACGTATACATTATTTGGCAGATTATTTGCAATTTTACAGTAGTTAGTTGAAAAGTTCTACTATATGCAACGGACAAATAAAGACCAAATTTAGAAAGAAGACATCTTGGAGAATTTCTTTTTTTAATAGAAAGTAATATTTTTGATCTCATAATAAGGAAAACGACTTTCGATGTCTAGTTGATCTGCCGAAGCCATAAGCTCAGCAAAAGTAAGAATTGATCCTAAAATGCTGCTCTCAGCTTATTTACCATGTTGCCAAATGTATGGCACAAATTTTATTTTTCTAACACAAATGATAAATTAAAGAGATTCAATAAAATATTTATGCAAGAAACAATAGTTTGTTCCAGAGTTTACTTTGAAAAATGTTTGTTATTTTTTATTTTTGCTGTGTCTGTGTTTGTATTCATTCTTATTGTAGGTCTATACTTGAGCCGATGGAGGTCATGTCCTGTAATGAAATATCATCCTCCCACCGTGGAACGAGAAAACGAACCTCCCTCTACCCCCGCTTTCCTCTCATTCTCACCGCAATCAAATACAATATATTATAACTGAAAGCTAAAACAATCCGTTTATCAACGACACTTGATGATAACAACTACATTTATATGTCTGCTATTTCTTCTTCGATATTCATTCATATGTTTATAAAATAAGATTGTGTCTTTTACGTCTATGTATGTCTGTCTTTCTATTTTGTGTGTGTCACCAGTGTCCTTCTGTTCGAAATCCATCTCCATCTCCCAGACATCATGTGTTTCTTTTGTGTATCAATTCGTTTGTTTTGAGATCTTCTTTATGATATCTCCCTCAATGTTTTGATAAACATGCTTTCCATTTTGTTAGCCACAATCTTTTCTGTCTGTTTTTCTTTCATAAATCTGTTTATATCTTATTGATATACTTTATATTTTATGTTTTGCTTTCTTTCCTTTCCGTTCTGAAACTTCGTCATTTTAGTGAGCACTCTTCAACACAATCTTCATGCCAACGTGGTGCTACCAATGACGCTGACCTTGACGCTGGACTCAAGATGAATAGTAAAAATAATCACTACTGAGATGAAATGTGTTAGACGAATGACAAGAAACATCATAGGAGATCAAAACAGAACTGAAGAACTGAAAAAAAAGCTAGGATTAATTCCCACCACAGAATACATAAAGAAGCAACATATTATATTACTTGGCTATTTGAAGGGGACATTTTATTTAATTGAGACGAAAACATACTAAAACGTGGAGAATTAAAAACTGTAGTCCAGTGATGTTCGGAAACAATTTGAAATCATGCATCCAACATCAGTAAGGAAAGATAGAAGGGGTACATGAAGTGTAGTTTATAACACGCAAATACAGAAACCATCAGCGTGCATTCTTTACTCAGATTATTAGAGGATTTAAACTAACTATTTAACAAACAGACAAACAAAATAACCAAGTAGTTAATTAATTAGGCAACATGTACACTAATCAACACCCTAATCAATCATCAGACCTTTTAATTAAAAAAAAAACGATTAACTGAGCAATCGGATCGCTATCAAACAAAACAACAGACATACTAATTAAAGACGACCAATCAAGCAATGTTGATACAAATGTGCTAGTGCAATTTGTAAGAAACGGTTATTGTTGACATGAGCTCATGGACAATTGTGACATTTTTGTGTTATTACTGAAGGGAGGTCAAAAAGTAATGCACACCAATTTTTTTCTCGGAAACTATTCGGGCAAAATGTGTGAAATTTTCACAGATTGTAGCTGAACATCCCCTTTACACTACCTATTTTTCAACATAATCTCCGTACAAGCGTATTGCCTTACGCCAACGCGAAACTAGGTCATGAATGCCTCGTTTGTACCAAGTTTTGTCCTGCTCGCGTAGCCATTTTTTAACTGCACGGATCACATCCTCATCATTGTCAAAGTGTGTCCCACGCAGGAATTTTTTGAGTGGTCCAAACAGATGGAAATCTGAGGGAGCCAGATCAGGGCTGTAAGGAGGATGGGGCAGTACAGTCCAACCAAATTTGTTGATTGATTCCCGTGTTACCAGACTTGTGTGAGGGCGTGCATTGTCATGTTGAAGCAACACATCTGCAGATGGCTTATTAGGCCAAACTCTGTGGAACCGATTGTCAGTGTATTGATGTAAGCTGTCGAGTTGATTGTCTCACCTCTTGTCATTATATCAACAAGAATCACACCATCAATGTCCCAGAAGACAGTGATCATCACCTTTCCGGCTGATGGAGATGTTTTGAATTTTTTTCTTTTTGGTGACTGCGGATGATGCCATTCCATTGACTGCATTTTTGTTTCAGGCTCATAATAATGTGCCCACGTTTCGTCACCGGTAACAATTTTTGACAAAAACATTTCTCCTTCAACACCGAAACGATCCAACAATTCAGAACAGAATGTTTTCCTTTGAACTCTGTGATCATTTGTTAGGCACCGAGGAACCCATCGAGCGCAAATCTTTGAATATCCGAGAGTTTTAAAAATTGCGATTGCACTTCCCTTGCTAACTGTAAGCTGCAATGCCAATTGCTGACTAGTGATACGCCTATCCTTACGAATAATGGCATCAGCCCGGTTTAACATGTCTGTGCTGGTAGCCGAGGCAACACGTCCAGAACGCGGTAAATCATGCAGCTCCACTCGTACACTTTCTGCAGCTTTAATTCTCTGAACCCAGCGACTAACTGTGCTCCTATCGACTACAGAACCTTTGTACACTGCACACAGTCGTTTATGAATGTTTGCCACAGTTTCTTTTTCCGCAACCAGAAATTGTATGACAATTCGCTGTTTGTAACGGACATTGTTGACAAGCTCCATTTTAACGGTTCATAGATTGAGTAATATCTATCAGAATGCTGTGCAATTTGGTGCACATAATTGGAACATGTCATATTCCAAGTGTGCAAAATTTCATATTCCTATCTTTATTATTAGCCGAGAAAAAAATTGGTGTGCATTACTTTTTGACCTCCCTACGTATTTTCCTGTTCATGAGAAAAATAATTTGTTCATATCAAAATCATCGGGTTGCGTGTCATTTCCAGAGGTTTGCACACATAGTAGCCATTCTGAAAGATCTTTGCGAAATGAGATACAATGGATCAGGTGATATATATACTGATGAACATAAAATAATCTATCTTAGGCAAGGTTGTGTGCTGTCACCAGATTTGTTTAATATTTATAGTGAGATTATTTTAAGATCCGTAAGGGGCATGCATGGAATAACAATCGGAGGTCATAATATAAATAAACTAAGGTATAATCATGATACAGTCTTAATCGCTAAGAGTGAAAATGAGTTACAAGAAATGTTAGACATTATAGTGAAAGAAAGCAAAAATAAAGGACTCAGCCTTAATAGCAAAAAAGACAGAAGTAATGGTAACAACAAAGAAAATAACATCACCTCAGTGCAAAATAAAGACAAGTGGAACAATATTAAAACAGGTAAATGAATTTAAATATTTGGGAACTTTGTTAACCTCAGGCGGAAGATGTACAAAAGAGGTGAGATGCAGAATGGCTCAGGCAAAATCAGCTTTCCAAAAAATGAGGAAAATACTATGCAATCCATTTTTGACAATAGAAACAAGAAAAAGAGTTCTTAAATGTTACGTAGAGCCAGTCTTAACATATGGATGCGAGTTATGGACAATAGGACAAAAGACAAGAAAATCATTGGAGTCTGTAGAAATGTAGTTTTACAAAAGAATGTTGAGAATACCATGGACAGCTAAGAAGAGTAATGAAGAGGTTCTGAGAGAGGTCAAAGCAAAAAGAGAGCTAATTTCCAATGTTAGGAAGAAACAATCATCATTTTTTGGCCATGTAATGAGAAGAGAACAATTGAAATATATTGTAACAACTGGAAAAATTGAGGGACGAAGAGATAGAGGGAAGCAAAGAGAAAAAATATCATCAAAGATATCACCTCAGTGCAAAATAAAAACAAATGGAACAATATTAAAACTGGTAAATGAATTTAAATATCTGGGAACAATGTTAACCTCAGATGGTAGATGTACAACAGAATAGAGATGCAGAATGGCTCAGGCAAAAGCAGCTTTAACAAAAATGAGGAAGATACTTAACAATCAATTTTTGACAATAGAAACAAGAAAGAGAATTCTTAAATGGTATGTAGAACCTGTTTTATCATATGGATATCAATCATGGACAATAGGACAACAAACAAGAAAATCACTGGAGTCTGTAGAAATGTGGTTTTACAAAAGAATGTTGAGAATACCACGGACAGCTAAGAAGAATAATGAAAACGTTTGAAAGAGGCCAAAGCAAAAAGAGAGCTAATTTCCAATATTAGGAAGAAACAGCCATCATTTTTTGGCCACGCACGTAATGAGAAGAGAACAGCGGAATATATTGTAACAGCTGGAAAAATTGAGGGACGAAGAGATAGAGGGAAGCAAAGAGAAAAGATACGAGACATATTAAATTAAGAGAATTGCGTGACAGAAGGTTAGTAACAGAAATGATAAATAACTGTCGTGATCGAAAGTTGTGGAGAGACATGATCACCTACGCCAGCAGGCTTGGTACTTGGTGACGATGATGATTCTTTGATTAAATTGTCTGAGTCACAGGGAAGCATCTCTAAAATTCCTCGCTGAAAAAAATCAATTGTAGATGCAAATATATAATATAAGATTTGAAGATGATACCAATAGCTATATGGTGTATAACTTCATGGTCTATGCCAAGAAGCGTTCGATATTATGTCCCTTCATAACCCTCGATCTTGTGTGCTGTGCGTTGATCTTTTCCCGTGCCACGCCCTCAATGCATTTTCTGTTTGTCTTCCCCTACCATCAGACTATTAATGTATCCTGTCGTTATTAAGCTTTGCTGTCAGCTGCCAGAGCGTGCTTCTCAAACAATCTCTGACAACAAAGTCCAACACACGACAGAGATGTACTTTAGCTGATTGGAGAAGAGACTCAGCGAGAGTGTATAGCGCCTAAAAAATCAGATTTTATTCGGATAGAATTTACTTGTTGTGACTGCTCATGTAGGAGAAGGGAACTTTTGTTTCCAATCCTTCACTGCCGTGCATGTTAAACCACAGCCAACTACAGGTCGACTTAGATCAGCCGGCTGAGAAGAAATTACTGGGAAAATAAATAGAGTAACGTTTTCAGCTTTGCAAGTAAAGGGCGAATATGAATAGAGTGAAGTCAGCTTTCTATAGTTTCGATAGTTAATAACGTCATCGTTTTAGGTTTCATTTTTATGTCGTGGGCCTTAGTAAATCTACAGTTGGCGTTGGTCAGACACTGTTTAGGATCAAATGCTAGTGGAATAAGCCACATACAAATCCAATGGTGGGCAAAGGGAAACCACCGTTGTATTTCCCAAGAAAACATGGAGACTCATAACTGTCAGGTTATCAAAAAATAGCTACAACAATTACTTACGTAAATCAACAACAAGGGTTGGCATGGACTATGAAAACAGGAAAAATACAGTTATGGGTGATATAACGCACAGAACCTGCAAATCTAGTTCAAATGGTAGATAAAGCAAAGAGTTCTCACTTTTCCTGAGCGAGGATTCTGTTGTCAGTGTTCATGTTTTTAAAAATGACTAACTGCCCATTTTATTGGTGATGTGTTCATATCCATAAACTTGATATCGTGCGACAGTATAACTACCTGAAGTCCATCATCAGCGACACACTATCTTTAGATACAGAAATTGACACTCGTATTGGTAAAGCTGCTACCACCTTTGCCCGTCTTTCTAGGCATGTCTGGCAAAACAGCAAACTGACAATTAAAACAAAAGCTGCAGTGTACAATGCCTGCATAATTAGTATCCTCCTGTATGGCAGCGAATCTTGGACAACCTATGTAAAGCAGGAGAGGAGGCTAAATGCATTCCATATGCGATGTCTGCGCCGTATTCTTGGTATCACCTGGAAGGATAAAGTGACAAACGTGGAGGTCATGACTTGCACAGGCCTCCCGAATATCTACACGCTGCTCAAACAACGTAGGTTACGCTGGTTTTTACTATGTACACCGTATGAAAGATGGCCGCATACCAAAAGATATACTCTACGGACAACTGGCAGATGGTAAAAGAACTAGGGGGCGCCCAAAACTTCGATTTGTAGATGTGTGTAAACGCGACATGAAGACTATGAACATAAACCCTGTAGCATGGGAAGACATAGCTGCAGACCGCAATCTCTGGAAACACACTTTAATGGTTCACCTCAAACAAGAAGCAGACAGATTCATGGAGAAAGAGAATACACGGCGAAAGAAAAGAAAAGAAAAAATAACATTTCTATGGGGTGCTGAAAAATCCATAGTCAACCATGACTGACGGGAGGCTACTAGTTCATATCATGTCTAGCCGCTGTATATGCCCAGAGCAATCTCAGCTACCAAGAGTTAAAAGGCTATGAGAAGTCTGAACCTAAACTTGAAGATAAGCATACTTGATGAGAGATCACAACACATGGGACTTAAAATAAAAAGAGATAATACCAAAATTATGAGAATTAATGCAGTTGGCAATAACTAAATAAATATAGGAGAAATACCTCTACTAGACGTACAATCTTACATATATCTGAGCAGAAAAATAGACAAAGAAGGAGGAGCAGAAAATGATACAAAAATAAGGATATAAAAAGCAAGAGGAGCATTTCTTGCACTAGGAAACATATGGAAGCCCAAAGAAATTAGGTTAAAGACTAAAATAACAATTTTCAACTCCAATGTTAAGCCAGTATTATTATACGGCTTTGAAACATGACGAACAACAAAAATGACAATCATGAAGATACTGACGAAGTATGAAGATAACTACGAAGTGACTCAGTGTTATCAGTTATCCTGATCAGTATAGGATTACCTCAGATGACATAATTACACGCAAGCATTGTAATGGTTTCAACCATGCCCTATAGCTTATAGAGAACATGGTGTTAGTGTCATATTCTTCAATGACCAGTTATGCACGTAATGGGTGATGTGGTCAGTATTACACCAAGCCGTCCAATTCCCCAAGAAAACATTTGGTACCCAGAGGCGATTAACAAGATTCGTTCATTGGTCCCTTAACCTTGGCTTTCGTACTAATGACGTCTACACAATTGTATTCCAACATTCATAATTAAGAGCTGCGTTCCGAGATGTCACGAAGGTTAATTTTGTCTATTTTTTTTATGTTCTCTTCCCACTACTTTCTCAGTCTGTTTTATCATTTTTATTCCTGGAACTACGTCCTACTAAATGGTCTTAGCAAGATGTGTAGATCTTGTAATATAACCACACCACTTTTATTTTCGTTCTCTTACCGTTAACAGTAAATCTTTGATTAGTAATGCAGATCGTTGCTTTTAGTTGTGTATTTCCTCATACAAGACATAATCTACACAAGATATGCGCACGAACTTTCCATCCCATTTCGTTTCTAGAGCTCATATTCTTGGTTCAAGATCAAAAATGAGTGTCAACAAATAAATCATTTGAGACACAAATAAAGCCTCTAATGTGATCATTCCCCACGTTTCTCAACCTATCATTTATCTTATGTCATGACCCAGGTCTAACGTTCACTTCCATGGCCTATTAAATCGGACATATAGTAAAAAGTAAAAGTAAAGTACCCCCGTCACGCCAAGTGGCTTATAGGGAAATATGGTGTTAGTGACCCTATATTTTACAGACCTTCAGCACATGATTTTTGTGGGAATGTGGTCGGCATTACGCCCGTGCTGCTTTACTTTCCCAGAAAAAAATCTGGTACCCATTTAAGGCTGGGTGAACCCGGAAGCCGTCGGTTGGGATCGAACCCTACGCCTTGTCCTTTGTAATCCAGTTCACTAACCACTGAGCTATCGCGGCTCCCTGTCACTGTTTGTATTTAACCAAAATATTTGAGCTCTTACCTATCTACTGATACTTTTGGTCACCCGTGGTAAGTAGAATTCTCTTCACGCCTTAAAGTTTCATAAGGAATGTTGTCCTAGTTCGCATACTTTTAAATCATGAACATCACATCTTAATGGGTAATCTGATCAGTATCACGCCAGATTGTCTAACGATCCCCAAAAAATTATATAGAACCTCTTATCAGATTTCTTATCAGAAAATATTGTTCACATTCGATGAATCGAATCAGGGCCCTTCATTTGTCAGTTTTTATTCATATATTTATCATAAATATTGCTCAATCTTTTTCTCTACTACGCTTCTGCCAGAAAATAATGCTTTCAAGTGTTAACAAATTTCCTTAGATCAAGAGCTTGAAAACCAGGCAAGGTCATGGGCGGAACGGTGTGTGTTTAAACACGAGCTGAAAGAAGGTCGGGGAGAGAATCTGGCCTGGAACAGCAACAAAGCTCCAGAGAAAGATTTAATGAAAACCGCGGCTGATTCATGGTTTGACGAGAAGAAGACATACAGCTACGGCCAATACAGTTGCAGCAACAGTGGATCTTGTCACTACACTCAGGTAGGTTGAGTTTATTTTTAAATTTAGATTCATTGCTTACACAATGAACCATTTACAAATTAGATTAAAATTGTGTAGCATATATATTTCATGCATATATAATCTGCAATAATGATATACATATAGAAATATACATATAGAATATACATACAAAAATGCATACATGTAGATACAATTATAAAATAAAAGGTCTCAAAACAGAGATGTTGTGAGTTAAAATCCCCGCTGAACCAGTAGTTTGGATTTTTATTTCTGATTTTTCTCTGGGGCAACCACCACTGGTCTCAGCACAGAGGCTCGACTTGAAACGGCAACTACTCATCGATGAAAAAAATATGAATACCTCCTATGACTGAGCTATCTGTCTGTGCGGCGAGGGACCCATATGCTCATAGCTGCCAGGAAAAAAACGGATTAACTCGCAAGATTCAGTTCCTAGACTCTAGAGGCTTCGCTAGAGGTGAAAGCTGGCAAACAAAAAGAGGAAAATATCAGTAGACTCACTCCGCTAAACGTACGCTCTCGGAATGATAATAACCCAACGCACGGCTGTTTTTTTGTTTCATCCTAAAGTAGAATTAAGGCTCTAATTGTGATAATTTTGCAATATTTATGGATGAAGATATCCTGAACCTAAAATCATTCTTAAAAACACACAACAAACAATTCTAAAAAGTAATATTTTATGGGAGTGGTTCCAATTTGCGACACCACACACAAAACGTGCTATTCTAAAGTCAATATTTATGTATGAAGGGTAATTTAGTAGTTAATGCTCGTCACAAAGAGATAATGGACAATCTCAAAGTTTCGGGGGATGCAATTTTTAACCGCAATTATTTTTAATGTTAAAATACAGTTTCTTGTAAAAACTCCGAATGTAGAGTTAAAGAAGTATGTATATTTTATCTTTGTGGAAAAATAGCAATAAGCAAATGAACTGAAATATGAGTGACAAAGACTTAGGTACTGCATAGAAGCTGTAAACTTTGCTATGTGAATATTAACCGATTAACCGACGCGACCTATAATCAAACGCAAGAAACGCAAGAAGCGGAAGCTAGGCCCCAGACAGCAACAGAGCTGGAAGCTGTCAGTGACTCATAGCTGATCGTTTGCGCCAGGATCAGTGAACCAGAATAATTTAGACACAACGCCACATCTTCACGGTTTCTCTAGAAACATACTAACCAGTCTAAACTGGGTTCGTTCGTTCGCTTTCGTCAGCTTTGACCTCTGACGAAGTCCCACCCAATTAATTTTGTGGGACTGAATTTTGCATGTAAAGTCTGTTTTATCCCATTACAGGATGCCCCTCGCCATGCGGGCAGATTTACTCCGACTTCAGAGGGACTAATTTTTAGGGAATTAGTAAAAACCCAGGTGTCCTCGCCAGGGTACGAACCCCGGCTGTTGCCGTGGTAAGCCAACCGCCTATCGATTGCGCTAACCGGACACCCTCTAAACTGGGTAATTAGGGGTAGATGAAGAAAGACATCCCGGTACTCAACAATGCAGTGCTGAAGCCGGATGTGTTGGGCCGAAGGGGCAAATATCACAGTTCTACTATAAACCTAAACAATAGATCTGACCTGCCTTTAAATCAACTTTATTTAAATAAATTTGATTGTGCCGATTGTTTGTTCGTCATGACATCACCTTAGGAAAACAAATAATCAAATAAATTACATTCTTATACGGAGGATAGCGAGAGCAATGAAAATGACGATTTCGAAGTGAATAATTCAGTGAATGAAACATGTAGAGGAGACGTGCAAGGACTTCGTTGATATAACACGCTGTCAGAACATTCTGTGTAGATCAGAGCCTCATTGTGATTCGACGAATTCTCACAGTTCATGGCCTTGAACCCTGCATTAACCACAATCGGGTTCTATTCTCTACATCTTCTATTTAGCGCGGCAGTAACAGGAAAAAATAGGTACTGAATTCTGGAGGCACAGAGACTCAGTCTTTCCCAGGATTAACGTTAAACAGCCCGCACACATTTAGTTTAACATAATATGGAACGACTTTCACGAACTTAAGCAGGAGATGTCAGGCATTCACGGGATATTAACACATATACATCATCATCAAGTACCGGGCCTGCTGGCGTAGGTGATCATGTCTCTCCACAACTTTCGATCTCGGCAGCTATTTATCATTTCTGTTGTTGACCTTCTGCCAAGCCATTCTCCTAGGCTGTCTGTTATTTTTTCTCTTTGCTTCCCTCTATCTCTTCGTCCCTCAATGTTTCCAGTTGTTACAATATATTCCAGCTGTTCTCTTCTCATTACATGGCCAAAAATGATGATTGTTTCTTCCTAATATTGTAAATTATCTCTCTTTTTGCTTTGACCTCTATCAGAACATTTTCATTACTCATCTTAGCTGTCCATGGAATTCTCAACATTCTTCTGTAAAACCACATTTCTACAGCCTCCAGTGATTTTCTTGTTTGTTGTCCTATTGTCCATGATTCACATCCATATGTTAAGACTGGCTCTACATAACATTTGAGAAGTTTTTTTTCTCTTGTTTCTATTGTCAAAAATCGATTGCGTAGTATCTTCCTCTGCATCTCACCTCTTTTGTGCATCTTCTGTCTGAGGTTAACAAAGTTCCCAAATGTTGTGGCGATTCATGATTGTACAAAGAAGTTACAACGGTGGTTTTCTGTTACCTTCCGTCGGTTTGTTTACGGTTGGTTCCGCTAGCCTTTGACTATAAAGTCTCACCCACAAGGCAGTGGGGTTGTTTTACTTCGGGGTACACTATCTTAGCCTTTTACTCTCCCGAGCTTACGTGCAAGGCAGTAGGAGAGCCACAGGTTGTACTGTTTACTGCATACAGTAGAAGGTAAAATTACACGACCTGACAAACAAAATAAGAATATGAAAAGCAAAAGGAGCTTTCGTTGCACTGGGAAACATGGATATCCAAAGAAATTAGGTTAAATAAAAAAAAATTAAAATTTTCAACTAAAATATTTAGTCGGTCCTACTATATGGCTGTGAAACATGGGGAACAACAAAATTGACAATCATGAAGATACAGACTTTCATTAATGGATGTTTTTGCAGAATAAAAGGATGGAAATGACAGGACAAAATCACTAACATAGAATTATGAAAATATACCAGTCAAATGCCAGTGGATAAAGAGATACAGCGAAGACGATGGCGCTGGATAGGACACACACTACGGAAGCCAACTGAGAGTATTACACAACAGGCCCTTTTTTGGAATCCCTAGGGGAAAAGAAAAAGAGGAAGACCAAGGAATTCTTGGAGAAGACAGATAGAAGCAGAGATGAAGATGATGGGGAAAACATGGAATGATCTTAAAAGAATGGCAAAAAACAGAACGACTTGGAAAGTGTTTGTTGAAGACATATGCTCCACTGGGGGCTAAAAGGTAGAAGAAGAAGACAAAGTATAGGGGAATTATGCTACTATCAGTGCCTGGAAAAATATTAAGCAGAATCATTCTGGAGAGCCTAAAAGAGGCCGTAGAGAAACATTTGAGAGATGAACAATCAGGTTTTAGGAAGAACAGATCACGTGGTGATCAAATAACTAATCTACGTATAATAGTTAAACAAAGTTTAGAACTACAGTCCCCACTTTATATTGGATTCACAGATTACGAAAAGGCATTTGATAGTTTAGTGAGAGGAATGCTTTGGAAGTTGCTGAGTCATTACGGAATCCCCATAAAGTGTATTAACTTAATAGAAACAATGTATGATTGAATGACATGTAGTGTGGTGCATGAAGGGCAGCTTACAGAAGAATTTTAAATAAGAATAGGAGTAAGGCAGGGATGCTTTCTGTCTCCATTTCTCGTTCTACTGGCCATAGATTGTATTAATAAAACCAGAAATAAGTGAAGAACAATATGGATTTGTGGAAGGAAAGGGCGCCAATAATGCAATATACACCTTAAGAACATTGATAGAAAGATCTATAGAGGTAAAGAAAGATCAATATATGTGCTTTATAGACTACATGAAAGCATTTGGCAAAGTAAAGCATGTGGAAATAATCAATATGCTGGAGAAATTAAACATTTATGGCAAGGATATGCGAATCATTTAAAAAAAAACATGTACTGGCAACAAACAGTAGCTATACGAATTAACAACCAAACAGGACAATTTCAATTTATAAAACAGTGAGTCAGACAATGCTGTGTTCTGTCGCCGGATTTGTTTTCACTTTACAGCGAACATATTATGAGATCAATAGTAGACAAAAAAGGAATTGAAGTCAAAGGTCACAACATGAATAATTTGTGATATGCGGATGACACAGTCTCAATAGCAGAGACAGAGAATGAACTACAAGAAATGATAGACATAATAGTAAAAGAAAGCAACAAGAAAGGTCTCATACTGAATACTAAGAAAACAGAAGTAATGGATATATCAAATAAACAATCATCACCATCGTGCTGCATAAAAATAAACAAGACAAATCTGAAACAAGTGCAACGTTTCAAATACTTGGGCACAATAACAACATCAGATAGGAGATGCACCACATAAATAAAAAAGCAGAATAGCTCAGGCCAAAATAGCAATAGAAAATGAAAAATATCGTATGCAACAAATCCATGTCAATAGAAATGAGAAAGAGAGTTCATCGGTGCAATATAGAACCAATTATGACCTATGGAAGCGAATCATGGACAGTAGACAAACAAATGAAAAGACGATTAGAGGCTACAGAGATGGGATTTCTGAGAAGAATGTTGAAAGTTCCCTGGACAGCTAAAAAGACCAATGAGGAATTTCTCAAAGAGGCTAACACAAAAAGGGAACTCCTAAAAAACATCAGAAAGAAGCAATCAACATTTTTTTCGAGCACATCATGAGAAGAGGAAAGTTGGAATACTTTGTTACAACTGGCAAAAAAAATAGAAGGAATGAGAGATCGCAGACGACAAAGAGAGAAAATACTGGATAGCTTGGTATCATTGTATGGAAAACAGTCAACAACAGAACTGATACGATGCACTGTGCATAAAAGATTTTGGAAGGACATGATCGTCTGCGCCAACCGGTAGGGCACATGATGATGATGATGATAATAATAGATTGGATTATAAATATACTAAAGCCATCTTAAGCATCCAAGACATTTTGGAATCTCTCAATGAATGACTTATACATGTCTTGACGATTATTTCGAAAACTCGCAATGAGTTACTTTTCTCCTAACGATTAATTATAAATCTCTCAATGAATTACTCACAAATCTGTTGATGTTTGCTTTAGACTTGTCTGGAGAACCAGTTCACTATCTCTTGAGTGTTACCGTAAAAATAACTTCAAGAAAAATTACGTACATCTCTCTAAATTATACATGTAGCCATATCTCAATGAACCACTTTAGTATTTCTTAAAGATCACCATATGCAACTTTTCGATGAACTACTTATTTTTCTCCTGCTGATCACTTTACCCATTTATGGATGGACTAATTATGTATTTTTTAAAGATCACTTTAGATATCTCTGGGCGATCTACTTATAAATCGCGTTATATGAAACATTTAGATATCTAATTATGAATAAATTATAAATCTCTATTACCTAAGACAATATCAATGACGTATTTTTAAAATTCTCAATAAGGTTCATTTATCCATCTCACGATAACATCACTTATTTCTCTTCATGATCATCTTAAACATCAGTCGATGAACCAATTATTATTCCGAAGCTCACTGTCTTTCCTCGTAAACTATAATATCTTATGAATTAACGATAATACAGCTAATTTCATAGCCAAGCAGCAATGTATGAATAAATGTAATCTAATTGGATATAATACATTTGCGCATGGTCTGTGGTGAGGAATCTTAGTTAACGGGCACTCGTATTTTTAAAATGGACGTTCATATTGAGCAACGTATGTGAAATTAATTTATGATTTCACTTTTAAAAATGCTCTGAACTATCGAAATACTAAAATTAGCTTTCAGAGAGTCCGATATAAGTTGATAAAAGACATTTAAAAGCTGAAAGTTGATTTTCCTTGTCAGGGCATACCATTTACCTCATACATCTAGGAGACCTTGGCAGGTGTGTAAGAAATTATATGCGATGAGTAATGTCTGACTGCCTGAAATGTTGCGGAGAAAGTTAGGATATTAATGTAATGCGCTGGCTATCATCCAGAGAAGTGGCCAACAAGTAATTTAAAATTACACCAAAAGTATGCAACTGCATCCAGGTCTGTCACCAAAAACACATGCTTAGCCAAGCACAATATGTCTTTGTTTTAACATCCACAATACTTGGTGTGGCTTGTTACTCTGCGCAATTTATTTTAATCCCACGGCTTAAGAAAACATTAACATTTGCACGTTTAAACGGATGTTATTTAAACCACAAGTCGAGACAAATGAGCTAAATTAACGAAGGCTGTCTTACAAGAGAGCTTGTTTCATTGCAAGAACGCTGCAATAATTGTGTACAAGGACAAAGACAACTCTGAAGAAGATCAAATCAATCAGCTGGCAAGCCCACACATTTGCTAAAAACAAGTGTAATCTCGTTACTTTGTAAGCAACCGTGGTTTACATATCAATAGTCGCTTTAGACGTCTCTTGATGAACCACGTACATACCTCTGCATGTATCATTAATACATCCATCAGTGTGACACATATATTACTCAGAGTATCACTTGTATGTCTTAGTGTACCACGTAGCTATCGCCCAATAACCACACATTTATCTCTCAATGTATCCTTTACTTATTGCTCAGTGGTTCATTCATATCGCTCGGAGTATCAATGACATATATTTCAATATATCAATTATATATTTCACAATGTAATACTTTAATAAAATTAAGTTACCTTTATCATCATCATCATCATCATCATCATCAGTGAGTGCCTTCTCCGCAACGAAGGTTGGCTACCATGGATCGCCATTCTACTCTGTTTCTTGCTTTGATGGTGCAGGCTGTCATAGATTGACTTGTCCATCTTTTGATGTTACTCGTCCATGTTAGTCTTGGTCTGCCTCTGCCTCTTTTACCTTGTATTTTCCCTTCAAATATTACTTTTAGTAGGCTGTTGTGTCTTTTAACATGCCCCAAAAATTTCATTTGTCTTGTCTTAATTGCATTTAGTAGTTCTCTTTTTATTTTCAGTTGTTTTAAAACTTTATCGTTTGTTTTCTTTTCTTTCCATCCAGTTCTACCTATTCTTCTATAAATCCACATTTCAAAGGCTTCAATTTTCTGTTCTGTTTTCTTGTCTAATGTCTATGTTTCTGCACCATACAGGAATATTGAGAAGATGTAACATTTTGACATTCTTAGTTTCAGCCCTGTTGATATTTGTTTTGTTGTTAGTATATTTTTCATGGCATTAAAATTACGTTTTGCCATACCTATTCTTTTGTTTATTTCAATTTTACATTTTCCATCATTGGTTATAGTATGTGCCAGGTAGTTGTAGCTCTGGACTGTCTCCAGATGTATTCCTTCAACTGTGATATTTAATTGTAGGTCTTGATAATTTTCTGTGTTTATAATCATAGTTTTAGTCTTTTTGATATTCATTTCTAGTCCATATTTTTTGCTTGTTATGTTTATCACATTAAGCAATTGTAGGTTTTTAGGATTTTCTGCTAGTAGAACAGTATCATCAGCATATCTTAGGTATACCTTATACTATTAGCATACCTTTATACTATTTCATTTTGGGGTTTGTGACTTGTCATAATTTTCGCCAGTGATTTGACTTCCATTTGTGACGCAGTAAATCGGAGACTATGGGATAATGTCGAATCAGCTTTTATTTTCCTGGTCTTGGATTTAATTATCTTCATAGCAGATGAGGATGGAGGAAATGGGAGTTAAGATGGGCACGGCCAATAAACGTGAAACTTAGTGGGCGTGTGAGAAGGCTTATCAACCAACACAGAACTGGAGTCGTCAGTCACTGGACTCTTCGGCACTTGCTGAGGAAGGGATTGGAGCACTTATGGACATAATCAAAAGGTAATGGTGATGTCCCGTAAATAACTCAATAACAACTCAAGTCACAGGGAAAAGATCTAGGGTTTGCCGATGTTTAGCCCACTTGGATTACAATGAAAAGCAGGAGGTCATGTGTGCACTGGGTGCACGTTAAAGAACCTTTCGTAGGTAAAAATAAAAAAAAAGAAGGCCGCTGATCATTATGACCTTTACCCTGGCAAAAGTTGTTAATAAAATGTAAAGAAAAGGGAGCTCTTCAACTCTCCTTGTAGCTACATATTTTTGGTCTGTCTATTTAACAGATTCGGTGTTGCACCATACTAAATGTGTCAGATTTTTTATTATTCCTGTATATACATAAATATATATATATATATATATATATAAATATTAATTGTTATTCTTTTCTTCCTCATTTGCCTTTCAACGCAGGGAGATATAGTTTGCGGTCTTTTGCTCTTCTGTTGGTCTCTCTGGTTGTTATGTATTATCATCATCATCATCAAGTACCGGGCCTACTGGCGTAGGTGATCATGTCTCTCCACAACTTTCGATCTCAGCAGCTATTTATCATTTCTGTTGTTGACCTTCTGCCAAGCCATTCTCTTAAGCTGTCTGTTATTTTTTCTCTTTGCTTCCCTCTATCTCTTCGTCTCTCAATTTTTTCAGTTGTTACAATATATTCCAGTTGTTCTCTTCTCGTTACATGGCCAAAAATGATGATTGTTTCTTCCTAATATTGTAAATTAGCTCTCTTTTTGCTTTGACCTCTCTCAGAACATTTTCATTACTCTTCTTAGCTGTCCGTGGTACTCTCAACATTCTTTTGTAAAACCACATTTCTACAGACTCCAGTTATTTTCTTGTCTGTTGCTCTATTGTCCATGATTCGCATCTATATGTTAAGACTGGCTCTACATAACATTTAAGAACTCTTTTTCTTGTTTCTATTGTCAAAAATGGATTTCATAGTATCTTCCTCATTTTTTGGAAAGCCTGAGCCATTCTGCATCTCACCTCTTTTGTACATCTTCCGTCTGAGGTTAACATAGTTCCCAAATATTTAAATTCATTTACCTGTTTTAATATTGTTCCACTTGTCTTTATTTTGCACTGAGGTGATGTCTTTTTCTTTGTTGTTACCATTACCTCTGTCTTTTTATTATGTTTTATAGTTTGCTAATATTCCACCAATCTAATTTTTTCGTAGTCGGCCCTTGAGTCTGGTGTTCTCGCAAAGTTTTTTAAAGGCCTATTGTGTTGTTGCATTCTAATCTTTCTGTTTTATCACTTGGCCAAATCATGTTATCTTTTGTTTCTTAATGTACTCTATTATTGAGTCTATTCCTAGCTTTCTTCTCAGTTCTTCATTGCTGATCTTATCTCTCAGCCTGTTTCCTGTTATTTGTCTAACAAATTTCATCTCGATAGTGGTTATTTTTCTCCTTGTTGTTAAATCAAGAGTCTAGGTGTAGCTTTGATATCACAACATGTGGATGAAGATTGTGCTGTAGAGTGATATTTTGCCGTCCAGTGTGATTTCCTTGTTGGGTAAATTGTTTGCGAATTGTAGTTTGTCACGGGACTTGTTAGACTTCCTTTTAGACATATATGATTTGTGTGTGTGTGTGTGCGTGCGTGCGTGCGTGTGTGTGTGTGTGTGTGTGTGTGTAAGTGTGTGTGTGTGTGTGTTTATATAAAATGGTTTTTTTTTTACAGCCAAAGTCTTCACAATGTTTATCAGCTGTGTAGTTGCGACGGTTCTCGTGTTCTGTCTAACGGCCCAGTGGTCTCATGCTAAATCAGATTGGAATCAAGAAACCAGAGACTATATTCTTGAGATCCACAACGGTAGGAGGAGAAAAGAAGGTGGCTGCCAAATAAATAAACTTATCTATGGTTTGTATTGTTTCCATTTGCTCTGTGTAAATTAAATGGGTTGACACTGTGATACATATATTTATGTTAAATTTAGCATATAGTTTAAAATAGTACAAAGTGTAATAAAGTATATAATACAATCATCATCATTATCATCATGTGCCGTACCTGTTGGCGTTGGCGATCATGTCTTTCCACAATCTTCAATCCACAGTGCATCGTATCAGTTCTGTTGTTGACTGTTTTCCATGCCATGACACCAAGCTATCCAGTATTTTCACTCTTTGTCGTCCGCGATCTCTCTTTCCTTTTATTTTGCCAGTTGTAACCAAGTATTCCAACTTTCCTCTTCTCATGATGTGCCCGAAAAATATTGATTGCTTTTTTCTAATGTTTTTTAAGAGCTCCTTTTTGTGTTGGCCTCTTTGAGGACTTTCTCATTGGTCTTTTTAGCTGTCCAGGGAACATTCAACATTCTTCTGAGAAATCCCATCTCTGTGGCCTCTAATCGTCTTTTCATTTGCTTTTCTATTGTCCATGATTCGCTTCCATAGGTCATAATTGGTTCTATATAGCACCGATGAACTCTCTTTCTTATTTCTATTGACATAGATTTGTTGCATAAGATATTTTTCATTTTCTGAAATACTATTTTGGCCTGAGCTATTCTGCTTTTTATTTATGTGGTTCATCTTCCATCTGATGTTATTATTGTGCCCAAGTATTTGACGCGTTGCACTTGTTTCAGATTTGTCCTGTTTATTTTTATGCTGTATGATGGTGATGATTGTTTCTTCGATATGACCATTACTTCTGTTTTCTTACTATTCAGACTGAGACCTCTCTTGTTGTTTTCTTTTACTATTACATCGATCATTTCTTGTAGCTCATTCTCTCTCTCTATCTCTCTCTCTCTCTCTCTCTCTCTCTCTCTCTCTGCTATTAAGACTGTGTCATCCACATATCGTAAATTATTTATGTTGTGACCGTTGACTTCAATTCCTTTTTTTGTCTACTATTGATCTCATAATATGTTCGCTGTAAAGTGAAAACAAATCCGGCGACAGAAAACAGCCTTGTCTAACTCCTTGTTTTATAAATTGAAATTGTCCTGTTTGGTTGTTAATTCGTATAGCTGCTGTTTGTTGCCAGTAAATGTTTTTTATGATTCGCAGATCCTTGCCATCAATGTTTAATTTCTCCAGCATATTGATTATTTCCACATGCTTTACTTTGTCAAATGCTTTCGTGTAGTCTATAAAGCACATATATAGATCTTTCTTTACCTCTATAGATCTTTATATCAATGTTCTTAAGATGTATATTGCATTATTGGTGCCCTTTCCTGTCACAAATCCACATTGTTCCTCACTTATTTCTGGTTTTATTTTGTTCCTTACACGTCTCATGATGATTCTTAGTAATATTTTAGTCATATGGCTCATGAGACTAATAGTGCGATGGTCTTCACAATCAGTGGCACCTTACTTCTTCGGTATGGCTACAAAAATAGATTTTAGTAGGTCTTCGGGTATGTGTCCAGTGTTATATATGTCATTGAGTAGTTTTGTTATGACTTGTACTCCCAGCTCTCCTAATGCATTTATCTCTTCGATTGTTATATTGTCGGGACCTAGAGCTTTGCCTCTTTTCATGTGTTGAATTGCGTCCTCCACTTCACTCTGCATTATTGGTGGTCCCGTGTTTTCATTTGAATTGTTTAATTCTGGTCTTTCATCATCATAGAGTTGACTGATATATTCTGTCCATCTTTCCATTGTCTTCTCCTGTCCCATTATTATATTTCCTTTCTTTGATTTAACACATCCTGAAATGTTGACTTCTTTTCTTCCTGTTAATTCATTTAACTGATTGTACATAAATTTTGAGTCTTTCTTATGTTTTTTTTTCCATTTCTTCACATTTCTGTTTTAACCATTCTTCCTTTGCTTCTCTGCATTTGTTTTGGATTTCTTTGTGCAATATTTTGTATGTCCGTTCTTCTTTCATATGTTTACTTCTTTCGTCCATTAATTGTAATATTTCTTCTGTCATCCATGTCTTTTTGTTGATTCTTAGTCACTGGTATTACTTCTTTTGATGTTTGTTGAATCGATTGTTTGAGCATTTCCCACTGTTCCTGGATGTCCTGTATTTTCTCAATAGCATTATATCTATTTTGTACTATCATGCTGTACTTATCACTCATCTGTTTATCTACTCTTAGCATATCTAGTTCTAATTTTATATTTCTTGGATATAATACAATAGTAAAGCAATAACATCCAACTTGACAAAAACCAGTGAAGGAGGAGATACAAAGCATGGGTTACACATTAGGCACCTTAGAATAGTTCATTGCAAAGTAATAGACCATAACTGGTACTCTTTCTTTATAAAACCTACAAGCAACTACGTAATAGTGTCTACTTCTTTTGGAAATAGTTACCCATAGATATATAGAAGTCTCAACTTCTTTTAGAATAAACTACGGACCCTTGTACAGAAAGACTGATATTATAGAAATATATTTATGCAGATTTTATATTATTACTTTAGTAATATTTATAGACATATATATTACACATCGTGTATTGTTCTTTTAGACATATTTATAGACATTGTGATGTGTTCTTTTAGATATATCTATAGATATTGTGTTTTGTTCTTTAAGATATATCTATAGATATTGTGTTTTGTTCTTTAAGATATATCTATAGATATTGTGTTTTGTTCTTTAAGATATATCTATAGATATTGTGTTTTGTTCTTTTAGATATATCTATAGATATTGTGTTTTGTTCTTTAAGATATATCTATAGATATTGTGTTTTGTTCTTTAAGATATATCTATAGATATTGTGTTTTGTTCTTTTAGAAATATCTATAGATATTGTGTTTTGTTCTTTTAGATATATCTATAGATATTGTGTTTTGTTCTTTTAGAAATATCTATAGATATTGTGTTTTGTTCTTTTAGATATATCTATAGATATTGTGTTTTGTTCTTTTAGATATATCTATAGATATTGTGTTTTGTTCTTTTAGATATATCTATATATATTGTGTTTTGTTCTTTTAGATATGTCTATAGACTTTGCTGGGGTTAAACAAGGATGTATTTTATCGCCCTTGTTATTTGGAATTGTTATGGACTTCATAATGAAGAAATGCTGCACTGGTAATAAAGGCATCGAATGGATACAAGGAGACCATTTGGAGGACCTCGACTTTGCTGATGACATAGTTCTCATCAGCAGTCAGATAAAAACGATGCAGGAAAACACAAATGAACTATCATCAATAGCCAGCAAAATTGGGCTTGAGGTCAATCATGAAAAGACTAAAGTCATGAAAAGTTTAATTCCAACAAGTGACAAAATATACATGGAAAACAAACCAGTAGAAGAGATCGATCACTTTATCTATCTTGGAAGTCACATTGATCGAGAAGGGGATACGAGCAAAGAAATTAGAATCAGACTGGCTAAAGCAGCAATGTCTTTCAGAAGCCTTGAAAAGTTGTGGAAATCAAAACTCATTAGCACAAACATAAAACTTAGGCTATTCAAATCAAATGTACTATCAACCCTTACGTATGCGTGTGAAAGCTGGAAAACAACAAGAGATATAGAAACAAAGTTGAACGCATTCGAAAATAAATGTCTAAGGAAAATACTTGGTATAGAATGGAACGAATTCAAAACAAACGAGGAAATTAGAGAAATCGCCAATCAACCACTAATATCTTCAGTAATAAAGAAAAGACGATGGTCATATGTTGGACATGTGATGAGAAGAGATAATAATCGAATAGCAAAGCAAGCCCTCATATGGGAAACAACAGGTAAAAGAAAAAGAGGAAGACCCAGGGAGACACTGAGAAGAACATTGATGAGAGAGGCAAGAGCAGCAGGAATCGGCTCCCTCAATGAGATAGAACTGCTTGCACAGAACAGAGACAGATGGCGAGATTTGATAAAATATCTTTAAAAGAAAACTACTAGAACAAAAATTCATATAGGAGAAGGTGTATCTTGGTCTACGCCCTATGGGCCGGTTACGGCTCGAAAGGTCAATAGATAGATAGACTTTGTGTTTTGTTCTTTTAGATATATCTATTGACATTGTGTTTTGTTCTTTTAGAAATATCTATAGACATTGTGCTTTGTTCTTTTAGAAATATCTATAGATACTGTGTTTTGTTCCTTTAAAAATATCTATAGACATTGTGTTTTGTTCTTTTAGAAATATCTATAGATACTGTGTTTTGTTCCTTTAAAAATATCTATAGACATTGTGTTTTGTTCTTTTAGAAATATCTATAGATACTGTGTTTTGTTCCTTTAAAAATATCTATAGACATTGTGTTTTGTTCGTTTAGAAATATCTATAGATACTGTGTTTTGTTCCTTTAAAAATATCTATAGACATTGTGTTTTGTTCTTTTAGATATATCTATAGATATTGTGTTTTGTTCTTTTAGATATGTCTATAGACTTTGTGTTTTGTTCTTTTAGAAATATCTATAGATACTGTGTTTTGTTCCTTTAAAAATATCTATAGACATTGTGTATTGTTCATTTAGACATATTTATTCAATCTGTAAACTACGTTTGTGTTATTGTTAAGGAGTTTCTGTGACTGAGCGGTTAATGTGCTCGCATCTGACCAGAACGGTCCGGGTGCAATTCCAAGATGTTGCGATTTTTTTTCTTTCCGACCGTCAAGATATTTACTATTACTTTCAATACAAATGTTACTGGATATTTTATTTATGGAAGAAAGGGCGACCTGGCGTGAAACCGACCACATCTCCCTAAAAATGTGTTGTTGGCCGTGACCAAAAGTGGGTAATTAACACTATATTTCTAATAAACCTATCATAGATTGGAAGGATCTTTACTTTTATCTTTATTTTACTTTAAAGACAAATGTTCGTACCAACATGTACACAATGTAATTGATTAAAAAGAAAACTTTCCAACATATTAACATTCAATGTGACTTTCATAACAAAATATATACGTATTGATACACTAATAATCTGTTTTACTTTCAGAGAAAAAAAAGTACTGACTGATATATAGACAATCTGTCTTTCTTTTAAAAATCAAAATACCTACTGATACGTAGAGAAACTGACTTACGTTTTGAAAGAAATATACTCTCTATTGCATTAAAGAATCTCCATTTCTTCTTAAAAGCAAATAACATCTAATAATTAGAGAATCTACTTACAAAGCGATGCAGGAAAACACAAATGAACTATCATCAATAGCCAGCAAAATTGAGCTAGAGATCAATCATGAAAAGACTAAAGTCATGGAAAGCTTAATTCCAACAGACGACAAAATATACATGGAAAATAAACCAGTGGAATAGATCGATCACTTTATCTATCTTGCAAGTCATTGATCGAGAATTGGATACCAGCAAAGAAATTAGAATCAGAATAGCTAAAGCAGCAAAGTCTTTCAGAATCCTTGAAAAGTTGTGGAAATCAAAACTCATCAGCACAAACAGAAAACTTAGACTATTCAAATCAAATGTACTATCAACCCTTACGTATGCTCGTGAAAGCTGGAAAACAACAAGAGATATAGAAACAAAGTTGAACGCATTAGAAAATAAATGTCTAAGGAAAATATTTGGTACAGCGTGGAACGAATTCAAAACAAATGAGGAAATTAGAGAAATCGCCAATCAACCACTAATATCTTCAGTAATAAAGAAAAGACGATGGTCATATGTTGGACATATGATGAGAAGAGATAATAACCGAATAGCAAAGCATGCCCTCATGTGGGAAACAACAGTAAGAGGAAAAGAGGAAGACCCAGAGAGACACTGAGAAGAACATTGATGAGAGAGGCAAGAGCAGCAGGAATCGGCTCCCTCAATGAGATAGAACTGCTTGCACAGAACAGAGACAAATGGCGAGATTTGATGAAATATCTTTAGAAGTATTGAAAACTGATAGAACAAAAATTCAGATAAGAGGAGGAGTATCTTGGTCTACGCCCTATGGGCCGGCTACGGCTCGAAAGGTCAATAGATAGATAGATAGATAGATAGATAGATAGATAGATAGATAGATAGATAGATAGATAGATAGATAGATAGATAGATAGATAGATAGATAGATAGATAGATAGATAGATAGATAGATAGATAGATAGATAGATAGATAGATAGATAGATAGATAGATAGATAGATAGATAGATAGATAGATAGATAGATAGATAGATAGATAGATAGATAGATAGATAGATAGATAGATAGATAGATAGATTGACAGATAGATAGACAGATAGATATATAGACAGATAGATAGATAGACAGATAGACAGATAGATAGATAGATAGATAGATAGATAGATAGATAGATAGATAGATAGATAGATAGATAGATAGATAGATAGATAGATAGATAGATAGATAGATAGATAGATAGATAGATAGATAGATAGATAGATAGATAGACAGACAGATAGATAGACAGACAGATAGATAGATAGACAGATAGATAGATAGACAGATAGACAGATAGACAGATAGATAGATAGACAGAAAGATAGATAGATAGATAGATAGATAGATAGATAGATAGATAGATAGATAGATAGATAGATAGATAGATAGATAGATAGATAGATAGATAGATAGATAGATAGATAGATAGATAGATAGATAGATAGATAGATAGATAGATAGATAGATAGATAGATAGATAGATAGATAGATAGATAGATAGATAGATAGATAGATAGATAGATTGATAGAAAGATAGATTGATAGAAAGACAGATAGAAGTAGAGAATCAGCCGAAAAATTCCCGACAGGATGAACAAGCCCATTGTAGTGGGATCTTCTGCTTCTTCTTTTCTCGTTCACTGATACCTAAAAGGTGTGGTGGTTTATATCATTTGTCGTTCTTGAGCTGCTCGAATTGTCTGAATTATTGATTTTCCTTTGTTGTTACATGTCTCTGTCACTGCATCTATCCATCTTCTTCTGGGTCTTCCTCTTGGTCTTTTTCCATGCATTCTCGAGAAGAACGCCCTTGATGGTGATTGGTGAGGATTCATTCTGACCAGGTGGCCAAACCATTTAAGTTGTTGTTCTATATATTCTTGGCAGGGTTTTGTTCCTACCATTTTTCTTATGGTTTCATTTGGTATTCTATCTCTTCTTGTGTTGTTTGTTACTTTTCTCAAGCATCGCATCTCACATGTATTGATCTTTCTTAAATGTGATTTAGAAAGGGTCCATGTTTGACTTTCATAGCATGGAGTGGAATAATGATTCTAAAACACAACAAAATCTATTGTTTACTCAATAATTTATCTCGTTCAATATCAACATTTTTCTCTATTTAATTTTACATTTATTAGATAGTGCATTAGTATTTCAAGAATGGTTCTCCTCCTGATAATTCTAGGGACTTCTTATAATTTCCTTATTTCATTTTCTCTTCTGATAAAAAATAACATGTTTTTCTTTTTTATTACGTTTTCAGACCAAGAACTTGAGAGGCAGGCCAAGGGTTGGGCTGAAAGGTGTGTGTTCAAACACGAGAGTAAGGAAGGCAGGGGTGAGAACTTAGCTTGGGACAGCAATAAAAATCCAGAGAAAGAATTAATCAAAACTGCTGCAGATTCCTGGTTCAATGAGAAGAATAAGTACAGCTATGGCCAACGAAGCTGCGGCACTCCATTCGCGTGTCACTACACACAGGTCAGATTCGATTAAAATATAGTCAGCGTTTTGATTGTACAAGTATACGCAGTTACAAACAGGAAAATAAAATAGAAGCATTTAAGTAGAACAATTAACAGAGAGGGCTTAACTAAACAAGGCTTCACAGCTAAACGTCAGACTCGCAGAGCCATATGTCTGTCATATATATTGTCTTCGACGCAGGAGGAACTAAGTAATACACACATAACAATTGTTGGAGTCCATAGAAATGAGTAGTGTATTATCCACTTTTCAACCCCACGAATACACCCATATGTACATATTTCCTTATACAAAAGTATGCCAGTGCATATTTTTTTTGCACCGACGGGATTTTTTCTTATAGTCATTGAGGGCGGTGCTTGACAGTTCAGATGATTTAATAGATGTGTAAATTGGATGTTATCAATACCCGTGGGATCTCTCGATGTTTACCACTATCAACCGGTGCATATTTCCTTATACAAAAGACTACCGGTGCATTTTTTTGTTGTTGCACCGGCGTCATATGCCGGGGTTCCGCGAAATTTTTAGCCCTGCCAGCACCGGGGTTCCGCGGTCGGGGTGACTTCTCTTGTCGGTCGGGGTGACCGGTCGGGGTTCCGCGTGACCTCTCGGGGTGATCGTTCGTGGCGGTCGATCGGGTGACCTTGTTGTAATTTATTTCTCCAAACTTTTTAAAACAACTAGACGGCTTTCATCATCATTATCATCATCGTGTGCCATCCTCATACCAAGCCGATATGTTTGCCCATCATCATTAGCATCATATGTCATGTCCTCATTATCATGTGCCGTCCTCATCATGTTTACTACTATCATTTGTCATGTATCGTCATCAACATGTGCCATCCTTATAATCATTATCATCATGTTCCGTCCTCCTTATCATTACCATGGACCGTCACCATCATCATATTAATATGTTTACAGTAGGTACGTCTTGTTGAGTTATCTCTACATGTGTTGAATTTTGTGATATGTAAATGCTGACGGCGACCAAAAATACGAATGCTACGAAACTGACGCGAACATGCGACGTGGGCATTATCAGCTGATCATGCACCGTCACGAGGCTTGATCACTCGTGAATACTATTAGCTGATCTGCGCAACCATCCGGTACACAAACCACTCATGTGGGGGGGGGGGTGTGAATGTAGCCTTGATTGTCTCGTCCGGAGCCTAGAGGCACTGGCGGTAATCACAAAAGGAACTTAATAGTAGATCCCCCAGCATGCACTGAATGAAATCTTGAGTGTTCCTCTCATGGTATCGTCCAGAACGAATGCAACTTAACGCTAACTACATCATGGGCTGAATGAAACCATGATTGCTCGTCTCCTGGTAGCGCCCGGATCAAAAGCGACTGAATGGTAGATCCCCAGCATGTGTTGAATGAAAGGGTATTGTCCTTTTCGCCACCTTCTTTGGGTACACCACTGTCTGTGACCCGGGAACAATACTTAACGCTAACTACCGCATGCGCTGAGTGAAAGGGTATTTTCCTTCGTACTATCACGTCATTTCAGACACTAGTGGGCTGAATGGCGTGACTGAACTGTGTTCTTCAAGCGGGTAAATCTAATTGGCTCACCGAATCACAGCGGGTGTTGGTATGTGTCGCGTGATTGGACTGTAGCAAAGATATTTTAGTCATTTAATAGTATAGTATGTTACCTTTATAACCTGGACACATTAAGTGGATTACCAGTACATTTAAAAAGATTATCAGACGTTTCGTTCCATTCTATATTGTGTGTGTGTGTGTGATCATCAAACAGTGAATAGAAATCTTAAACATAGTGAAAAATAATAAAGTAAAAGTAATTGTTACATTATAATCTATAGGTTTTATAGAAACATAACTCTCTCTCTCTCTCTCTCTCACACACACACACAAACACACACACACACACACTCTTTCACAGTCGAAGTAAACCAAGTCAAATAACACAAACAAATGCGTGGCTTTTTTCTATATACTTTTTTCAGAACAAAGATTTTTTTATTAACATATCAGAGAACAGATATAGTTTATGTGGATTCATCAACGTAGAGAACAGATATCTGAAAAAAAAAATATTACTGTCCAATTGCAGAATTTATTAATTTTAGATGTTTTGCTTCCTCACTGTCTGGTTGGAGCTGTCTGTTTGTGTTAAATGTCTATCAAACACAGGTGCATATGTAGGTTGATTAGCGATGGGGCTGTCTGTTTGTGTTAAATATCTATCAAACACAGGTGCATATGAAGGTTAATTAGCGTTCAAAACACAACCACCCTCCATTTTGACAAAACCTTGATCAAAGTCGCCATATGTAATTAGTGAGTCTGTTGAAACACCCGGGGCATCCATGACTCCAGGATCTTTCGTCTGACTACAAGAGGTGCAGTGTAGTTGAGGTCAGCATAAGTTGATAAAATATCAACTCGCATCTCAATTAATGTGATAAATTCCTCTCTGTCTCTCGAGGGTTATTCCAGTGCTGGCAGGAAACTTTAGAAAACTGTCACCACTATATGCCATTATGTTTATCAACGATCTGTTACGAAAAACACAAACTGAGACTGCCTTAACACCGTCATTTGACAATGGAATTATATTCTCATTACCACGGGACATGAAAATCCGTCGATCACAAATATTAAAGGTAGTTTGCATATTCACACTACATGACTCCATATTCAAAAACACACACCACTTGGTAACACGCTCTGGTTATCTATGTGAACATATACAGTAATCCAGTGACCTTAATACCTCAATGTAATCGGGTCGTGGACCGTCTTTTTATAGTAACTAACGTAATACGTTATCAGGAGTGTTGAGACATGAATCTAACCTCGACGGTGACCTGGGAATTCCCAGCTGGTATGGAAAACGACTGTCTATTTATAGTAACTATTGTAAGACATTTTTAGCCAAGAATCAGGTGTATATGAGGGTTGTTATGAATGTCGATATATCCTTTGAGTGAGCAAACAATAAATGATATGGTCGTTAATATGTTGTCTCGTTAAAAATGGTATGAGAAATATGTTAATCTTCGCACCACGGCACTTTTGAATTATATAATAAACACAATATAGACCACATGTGTTGCTAAACAAATCTTGAAACATCCGTGGGTTGTAGACGAAAGGAAAGTGAGAATTCCGCTCGATAAAGTTTAAAATATCTCTGTGTCTGAGAGGTAAACCATAGGGATCGAAAAATTCGAAATCTCCGAGACCGTTGTAAAAGAGGGCCAATGTTCACGTGGTTTGTGGGCAGGGTCGGTGTTTATGACAAAGGCTGCAGTTTTGGTAGGGTCGATGATGTTGGGTAAGTGGTTTCGTGGAAGGACACTAACAAGGGAACTACATCAGACGAAAAGATCTGATATAGAGGTTGTAAATATCTCCCGTGTTCATTTTTCTTTCTCAAATGGCGAAGTCTGTTACTACCTGGCGTGTCTTGGACACCTCGAAATACTGAGTCAAACTCGGCGTGGACGATAACTTGTAGAGGAGTAGTTGTGGGAGCGGCGAACCTGAGCTCAATCGATTAGGGCCCGCTTGTGGCTAGCTCAAAGTGGGATCCATCTAGTAGGCTGGAGGAGAGGGCAAAACCAAATAAACAAAATCCGTTCTTGAACTCTCGATAATCAACGTTATTTTCAGCTTTTTACCAATCAGACCCATGGTCAGATTTGTACCAAAAAAAAGGCTCGCAAATATTGATTTCGTTCAAAGCCCATAGTTTGAGGCTTTCCGGAAATACATCTCCTGTCGACCATCAGGTTCATATAAGTCAAACCAAAATGTTGAAAATTGAACATGTTAGCGGTATAAATACCATTAAAGGCACTGGCGGTAATCAGACCTATCACTATACGGGTTGGTGTTTGTTACAAAAATAAATTGTCTTGATTGTGGAAGAACATTCCACTAGCGATCGAAAATGTTTTGAAGGTAACCCTTTTGATCGGGTACCGAACATTCCCATTTAAAAGGTCATTTTCGTCGGCCAGAGAAATCGCCGGGTTTAGCTTTGCTTTCCTGACAACAAGTGCGGCATAAGTGATCACACTCTTATAACCCACAGACCTATCATGAGCAATAATGTTGAATACTTCCTTAGAGGGCGTGAGTTTGATCTTTACATCGACTCTGTTTAACATGTAACGATCCTGCACAAAGACATCAGAGTGCAAACGACCCATCATTTCAACCTCTTTACTACCCGAAGTCAAATTGCAACGTGTTTTAAATCCCTCGTTACCTTGCATATTATCGTAGTGGCCTGCTGTGCCTTTGTAGATCAGAGCGGCCCTCAAGTGTCCCGTTTTCGCATTCTCCCCATAGTTTAACGTAGCATAGAATACTGCTCTAAAAGTATAGGGATTCTCCGATGGCGTAATCAACGTGTCGTTTAGAGATACGTCGACTTATGAAAATAGACTGTTAAGGTAATTGTTGACTGGCCCTACCTCGAAATCCGAAG
Organism: Megaustenia siamemsis; assembly: GCA_032433765.1. Taxonomy (NCBI): domain Eukaryota; kingdom Metazoa; phylum Mollusca; class Gastropoda; order Stylommatophora; family Ariophantidae; genus Megaustenia; species Megaustenia siamemsis. The sequence continues at coordinate 52,432,394 of JAVIAB010000091.1, read as the reverse complement.
GTAAACTATTCCCTTTGGGGAGGGTGATCATGGCCCGCAGATGTGAAAACGTGTCTAAAAGATCTAGATACTCGGCGTTTCCAGATATGAAAAACTCGATGGGTGTACCATGCGATAAGGCCGCGATCGGACGAATTTCAATAAATTGACCAGAGTCTAGAGATGTCTGTGTGGATGGAACGCTAAATAAATCAAAACCAGAGTGAAGACATTCACACGACTTGGGGGGAATGAAAGCCATTATTAATCGAAAATATCCTTTGCCACCGACACCCTCGTCTTCATGTTGTGCACAGAATCAAGGGGGAACTGCCCAGCGGCCGGTTTTATCCTCTTCGTAACGGGTTCTCCAGGTAGTGGCACCTTTATGATTCGCTTTCTGCTTCGTCGTAAACCACTTCCTGATTGGTTGTTACCAGTCAGGTGGTCTACGGCCCCGTGTATCAACCGCTGGCCGGCCTCCTTAGCTCATTCTTTGAAAGCTTCACCGACATTTCTCCCGGCTAATGCATCCTGTGCGACCTGCAGACCGATCATCAAACCTTCTCTGAGTAAAGCTTTATCCCCTGTTTTTAACCAGGGTAAAATAGCCCTCCCGATTCCCCAAAAGAAACAGCCTATTCCTCGACCTCTCTGATTTCGACCTCTTATAAAAACGGGCATCCCATCGCCCGCCTAAAAGCAATAAAAGTCTTCGTATAGACTGGCATTGTGTTGAAAGTGTGTGTGTCTCACAATTATACCAGATCATGATGTTTCTTTACTCGAAACTGTACTGTTAGCAACGACGTCCCGCTAGTGAATGGGATGGTTTTTCCGTGCTCGTTGGCTAAAAGGATTTACACAGTGTCGAAGGAAATTCTGTTCAGCGGGACGCAGTGAGGCTTGTCGTAGATCTGAAACACCTCGGTGTGATTTCTGTTGAGAACAGGCACGCTCCTGAGGAGGGGTACCATCACATCCCCGACCGGTCTGGATGAAACGAGATCGCAGTAGACGTAAACATTTTTCGCAACACTTTCCAATTCCATTGCGCCCACGCTGTAGACATCGGGAGTTACGTCTATTATGCAGGTCGTGGGGAAGGCTAACATGATTTTCAAAGTGTCACTTATGGTAACGCTGAAACCTTTTTCGTAGAGTTTAAAGATGGCTTTATATGCCTTCGCGTAAAGGAATCTCATTTTGACCGCTTTTACATCCGCGCTCGACTCCTCTTTTATGATCAACGCATTCAACGCGCCTATGAATGCATCTGATATCTTGTATAACCCAGGTGCCAGGAAACGGTGAAGGGAGATCTAATGCCGCCAATTTCGTTGTTAGAGAGAGGCTCGTAACTAATCCACACATCACCCTCTATTGCTTTGAAAAAAATAAGTGGAAACTGTATCTCCACCAGCGCGATCTCATACTGCATCGAAATGTCAATGATCGGAGGTAGTTTAACGAAAAAGTGGCCGGGGTTATTATCCTTACAAATCTCCAAAGAGGCATTCCTGAGTAGCGTGACATAAAAACTCATATTCCTTGATTTACCGTCTCCTCTCCAACTTTGGATTCGGTAGCATGTAACCCAAATCGCTGCTCAATATGGTTATCCACAGTTTTCCGTCCTTTGTGTCTGGCTTTTCGGTGGTCAGATTGAACAGCGAGACAACGATCAACGGCTTATATAATCACCATTTGACAAATAAAGACAATCTCTAATCGGGGGAATAGTTCCCCAAATACCGACCAGCCCGTGGTTCTCTCTCTCCCACTCCCAAATTTAGGGCTCGCGAAACAGGCTTTTAAAAAACTTTCCCCTTCTTCTTGTTCTTCTTCTGTCATCTCTAATATTTGTATTTGACAATGTCCTTGGTTGGTATCCAACTGTTGAATGATGAATCATACCCAAATCACTTGACTAAACTCTCTTTTCGTCCCAATGATGATACTCTCGATTCTGTACTCGTGCTTGTGTCCAACTTTTTGAATTTCTGGTGTACGCAGAATGACCCCTCTATTTCATCGCCATTATCGTCTTTCAACACATATTTAACGGGCTTTGTTTCATTTACTCGACTGATGGTAAACATCCGTCCAAGCCAGGGCATATCCTTTTTTTTAAATTGGCTCTGCCCAGGACCAATCTAACTCGATCACCGAACTTATACAGGGGTCTTTCAAATTTAAAGCTGTGTTTGTTATTATAAAACGTGTTCCACACCTGTTCTTGATTGGCTCTGCTGACGTCGACCGGTGTCATTTTTATACTTCCGTGATACGAATCGTTATAGCTTCGAAGTAGGGCGGGTAGGACTCGGACATAAGACAGTTGATGAGATTTCTTGACAAATCGCCACATCCGTTGTTTCAGAGTCCTGTTAAAGCGTTCCACCACGGCAGCCTTAATATCTTCGTTTTGTGTAGTGAAAAGTGAACGTTGTTGTCAGCGAGGAATTTCTGAAATGTTCTGTTCAGAAACTCTGACACCTTGTCGGTTTGAAAACTCGCTAGTTTCCCATCAAGAAATATCTTACCGACGGCTTCCACTAAGGATTTGCCAGTTTTGGTTCGTATCGGTACAGACCACGCGAATTTACTAAAAACGTCAACACAAGAAACCAAATAGGAATACCCATCGTTGTGTATTTTTTCATATGTCTCAAATCAAGTAGGTCTGCTTGATATTGCTGTTGGGGTCCAATCGTTATAATTAAACGCCTTTCAAATCTGCGACGAATTGGTTTATGAAGGGTATAAGTATCCTGATGACTCAACCACCGAATGATCTCTTTAATTTCTAGTTTGGTATTATGTTGCAGGTCCGTTGCACCACTATACGACCCTGGTCAACTAGTGTCATAGTAATGATGTCTCAATATTTTCGCCACCGTTCCCATTTTGGTATTGAGATTCCCATCTTTCGTTCTCAGTTTATACGTGGTTACCTGCCGAGTGTTTTCATTACTTGTCTTTGTGGTTTCCGCTGCTGCCTTGGCCTGCTCTGGTGGCACCTCGACTAGTGGTGGAGATGGATTTTTTTCAGTTGAGAAGTTATGTTGAATGAGATCGACAGATCCCAATTACCGTCGTTTATACTGCTCATATTTCGTTAAATACAGATGCAGAGCACGTTGGTACACTCTGACCTTATGAACGGGTGCTCAATCATGGGGTTTAGGATACTTTGCATTTCCTCGTCTAAATCTCTCAAGTTATCGTTGATCGGCTCAGGTAGGGTATACGTGGTAGTAATCTGTTTTAGACCTTCGAGCAACCGAGGTCTACTCTCATTGGTCTACTCTCTATTATGTCTGCATTACAGGTGGACAAAAGAAGCGTTTCAAAAACAATGGTCAGGACCTCATTAAAGCCTTGAATATTAATCTTGTCATATGGAAAAATATGGTGCAAGAACAAAATAATAACTTTGAGCACATCTCCTTTACTCGGAGAACAAATAATGAAACGAACAAGGGAATAGCAACCGAACAATACAGACAGGCTAGAAAAGCTCATGAAACAGATCTCAAATCAGCAGCAACTGCTATATGGTCATATTGTCCTAGATTATTACGTCATACAATGGGTTCAACAGTCATGTTGGTACACATAGATCAATTATCAGCATTGGATGATATAAGTGGTCTTGATAATCTAGCTTCCCCCCTTGAACTCCCTCTCGACATGTTCTGATGCTTTGGGGCAGAAAGTTCTTGATATTGTTTCATTCTTACCAAGTGTCCGTACCAAAGAGGAGTAAGACAGGGATGCATCCTATCACCAAAACCTATACACTGAACAAATCTTTAAAAACATCACAGAGATGCCGGGCCTAAATATTAATGGAAAGATAATCAATAACCTAATATATGCTGACGATATTGTATTACTAGCAGAAAATCCTAAAGATCTACAACAATTACTTTATGAAATGAACATGATAAGCTAACAAATATGAATTGGATATACATATCAAAAAGACTAAAACTATGATCATAAACAAAGATAACACTCAAAACCTACAAGTGGATATCAAAGTTGAAGGAATAGACCTGGAGACAGTTCAGAGCTACAACTACCTTGGACATACCAGTGATGGAAAATGTAGAAATGAAATAAACAAAAGATTAGGAATGGCAAAAAAGTAATTTTAATGTAACGAACAAAATATTAATATCAAAACAAATAACACCAGGGCTAAAACTAAGAATAGCAACAAGTTATATCTTCTCAACATTATTGTATGGTGCAGAAACATGGACATTAGTCAAGAAAACAGGAAAAGAAAATTTAAACCTTTGAAATGTAGAGTTATAGAAGAATAGGAAGAATTCTATCTATCTATTGACCTTTCGAGCCGTAACCGGCCCATAGGGCGTAGACCAAGATACACCTTCTCCTATATGAATTTTTGTTCTAGCAGTTTTCTTTTAAAGATATTTTATCAAATCTCGCCATCTGTCTCTGTTCTGTGCAAGCAGTTCTATCTCATTGAGGGAGCCGATTCCTGCTGCTCTTGCCTCTCTCATCAATGTTCTTCTCAGTGTCTCCCTGGGTCTTCCTCTTTTTCTTTTACCTGTTGTTTCCCATATGAGGGCTTGCTTTGCTATTCGATTATTATCTCTTCTCATCACATGTCCAACGTATGACCATCGTCTTTTCTTTATTACTGAAGATATTAGTGGTTGATTGGCGATTTCTCTAATTTCCTCGTTTGTTTTGAATTCGTTCCATTCTATACCAAGTATTTTCCTTAGACATTTATTTTCGAATGCGTTCAACTTTGTTTCTATATCTCTTGTTGTTTTCCAGCTTTCACACGCATTAATACGTTCCATTCTATACCAAGTATTTTCCTTAGACATTTATTTTCGAATGCGTTCAACTTTGTTTCTATATCTCTTGTTGTTTTCCAGCTTTCACAATAGGAAGAATTGGATGGAAAGAAAAGAAAGCAAACAATGAAGTCTTAAAGCAACTAAAAATTAAAAGAGAACAACTGAACACAATTTAAAGGAGACAAATGAGATTTTTGGGGCATGTTAAAAGACTCAACATCATACTAAAAGTAACATTGGAAGGGAAAATACAAGGTAAATGAGTCAGAGACAGACGAAGACTAACATGGATGAGTAACATCAAAAGCAAAAGTTGGACGAGTCAGCTTATGACAACCTGCACCATCAAAGCAAAAGACAGAGTTGAATGGCGCTCCATGGTAGCCAACCTTCGATGCGGAGGAGACGGTACTCAAGGATAATAGTGGCATATACTGGTTTTGGGAGCTGGGCTATCGCTGACATAATAAATAAATACATATATTATATTATATCTATCTTTCGTTCCCCTGAAATATTTTCTATATCTGCAATGTCGTTTCCTGTATAAATTTTACTGTCTTTTGTAATTCTTGCAGTGGCCCATGTAGTTGTGTCTGTAGTGTTGTATCTATGGGCCAATGGATTTTCATCAGTCTACTATATTCAGTGCAGTCTTGAAGTATGTGTTCAGCAGTTTGGGGCGCCTGTCCACATGTACAAGTAGTTGATGTGCCGATCTTGAATTTTGTATACATGTGACTGTGGAGTCGATTGTGTCCTGTTCTGAGGCGTTTAATGATAATTTGCTCATATCTATTCATATTATGAAAGGCATCCTGATTTGAGGCTTGTGGTCCTCTGATTGATTTGATTATCTGTTTCTTCTGATTGTATGTAACCGGTGTATCTTGTTGTGTGCCTGTTTAACCTCTCTTTGCCAACTGATCTGCTTTCTCATTTCCTGGCATTCCACAGTGAGATGGGATCCACTGCAGGGCAACCCTGTGGTGCTTGCAGAGTTCAGTCAATAAGGTCTATAGATGTAGTAATTTTCTTGATTGTAGTTCCAGGAGTACTGATCTTGCATCTGTCAAAAAAGACTACAGGCTGTGGATTAAGATTACTGTTCAGCAGTTTTTCTATTGCCAAATTTATTGCATTGATTTTATTATTTTCACTTAATCCAAATAAACTGTCATTTAATAATATTTCTTGCAAAATTTAGCCTACATTGGGCAAATTACCTCTTAGCAGTGGCGTATACCGGTTTTGGGGTCTGGGCTACCGCTGACATAATAAATAAAGACATACATTATATTCAGTAGGCTAACATGAAGTAATATTTGCTAATGACATCATTACATTTTAAATTACTTACCTATTTATATATAACTTTTATCCGTCTTGCTTGTTACGAAAATGCCTCAAGTACTGTTGGGTTGGTTTATAAGTTTCTGAAGGAATGATTTCTCAATGGACATTAATGCCAAACCAGATAAGCGTTCTTGTGTCTGAGTTGAGCGACAGTAAGATTTGATTCTCTTGAGAGAAGAAACAGTTCTTTGTACACATGCTGATGGGCATAACGTAGTTATAAATATGTTTGGAAGTTCCGGTAATCTGACATAGTTTCACTTGCACTTTCACTTTGTAACGCTTCTAATTGGCTAGAGCTAAAAATAACACATGAAACTGCATTTTGTATAGGTAGCTCACTCTCGTATTATTTTTTACTGGGATTTTTGAATGTCAAGGTCATTAATACTAAGTCCGATAGAAGAGAACTGTACCGCTAATTATTAGCGGTTTCATGTTCTATCGTAGGTCAGTTTCAGTTTAATTCACAAACGTTATAGTGGCCATAGGAAAACCTTGCTTTAATAAATGCAAATCAAATCAAAAAAATTATATTGGCCTACGAAATGTGTAACAGAATATTCGAAAATGTGTAATATAATTATTAAAAAATATAATAAAATTATCATCACCTTTTGTATTTCGTTAATATGTTCAGGCTACCGGCCGTAACTGCGGTAACATAGAGAATACGCCACTGAAGGATATATATATATATATATATATATATATATATATATATATATATATATTCTAAGCATGGTTTAACTCCGATCGGTTCTCACATTTTCACATTTGGTATTCAATCTATCTTTGTATTTGCATTTTCTTAAGCACCTCAATGTAAAATTCTCTAATGTCCATTCACAGAAATGTATTTGTTCCCACAGATGGTGTGGGGAAATACAAACAGAGTTGGTTGTTACAGCACTCGATGCCCAAATCTTCAATACGCCTACAGAGATGCCTGGTACTTGGTGTGCTTTTACACCCCCAAGGGTAACTGGAACGGAGAGAAGCCTTACCAGAAGAGTTGTGCCACGCCGTGTCTGGAGGGTCAGACCGAGGAAAACGGATTGTGTGTTGGCGAGGGCAATAAGGCCGTAATCTGCGAGGATCACTCGACTAACTGTCAACAATGGGCAACTAACGGACAGTGTCAGGCTAACCCAATCTACATGAAAGCCCACTGCAAAAAGGCATGTAAAGAGTGCTAATGCAACAGCGCTCACTGCAGCGGTTTGCCCATTTGTGAAAAGTGTCATGGAAACCAATTTTAAATTAATCGTCATTGCTAGAAGTCTTGTGGGGAATATTAAAAAAATACCTTTTACTGTCAGTGGCATAAATATATCCTATACATACTCAGAGGGCTTTGGAATAGTATTTATCAAAAGGGGCATTTCTAGTTAATATCGGCATTTGTTATTCATTGTTAAGTACTAACAAAATTACGATTAGACGATTTTGAAATAAATGAAAGAAACATCTTAATGTGAGTGTTATGTATACAAATCTACTGCTGACTTTGATTTTTCTAAAAAAAAAAAATGAAAATCTGAACATTTTTACGTAATGGGGTAAGCTACCTTTCGTTCCAACTACCAATTTAAAAAAATAAGAAAAGGGCGAAAAATTACAATCTAGAAATTAGTTTCCATCAAGCCAAACTAAAAAACATTCTCTTAAAACTTTTTGGGTTTAAACATAAGTGAAGCACACCCACCCACCCACCCACCCACCCACCCACCCACACACACACACACACACACACACACACACACACACACACACACACACACACATCTTTATAAATAATTTGTTTCTTGTATTTTAAATTAATTCTTGTTTTATAATAAAATGAAGAAAGGTAACAAACAAAAAGATTGAAACTAACAGTATTATTATAATTAGTACGGCAATGAATGTAAACATCAAAACAATTATGAGTGTGCTCTAACGTATGGCACTGAAACACGCTAATTAATGTCCTGTAGAGAACACATATTATGTCATCGGGACGCTAATATAGTCCATAACAATAGATCTAACGTATGCATTATTTGGCAGAATATTGCAGTTTTACAGTAGTTAGTTGAAAAATTCTACTATATTCAACGGACAAATAAAGACCACATTTAGAAAGAAGACATCTTGGAGAATTTTTTTTTAATAGAAAGTAATATCTTTGATCTCATAATAAGGAAAACGACTTTCGATGTCTAGTTGATCTGTCGAAGCCATAAGCTCAGCAAAAGTAAGAATTGATCCTAAAATGCTGCTCTCAGCTTATTTACCATGTTGCCAAATGTATGGCACAAATTTTATTTTTCTAACATAAATGATAAATTAAAGAGATTCAATAAAATATTTATGCAAGAAACAATAGTTTGTTCCAGAGTTTACTTTGAAAAATGTTTGTTATTTTTTATTTTTGCTGTGTCTGTGTTTGTATTCATTCTTATTGTAGGTCTATACTTGAGCCGATGGAGGTCATGTCCTGTAATGAAATATCATCCTCCCACCGTGGAACGAGAAAACTAACCTCCCTCTACCCCCGCTTTCCTCTCATTCTCACCGCAATCAAATACAATATATTATAACTGAAAGCTAAAACAATCCGTTTATCAACGACACTTGATGATAACAACTACATTTATATGTCTGCTATTTCTTCTTCGATATTCATTCATATGTTTATAAAATAAGATTGTGTCTTTTACGTCTATGTATGTCTGTCTTTCTATTTTGTGTGTGTCACCAGTGTCCTTCTGTTCGAAATCCATCTCCATCTCCCAGACATCATGTGTTTCTTTTGTGTATCAATTCGTTTGTTTTGAGAACTTCTTTATGATATCTCCCTCAATGTTTTGATAAACATGCTTTCCATTTTGTTAGCCACAATCTTTTCTGTCTGTTTTTCTTTCATAAATCTGTTTATATCTTATTGATATACTTTATATTTTATGTTTTGCTTTCTTTCCTTTCCGTTCTGAAACTTCGTCATTTTAGTGATCACTCTTCAACACAATCTTCATGCCAATGTGGTGCTACCAATGACGCTGACCTTGACGCTGGACTCAAGATGAATAACATTTGATGGGCATGCATGGAATAACAATCGGAGGTCATAATATAAATAATCTAAGGTATGCTGATGATACAGTCTTAATGACTAAGAGTGAAAATGAGTTACAAGAAATGTTAGATATTATAGCGAAAGAAAGCAAAAGTAAAGAACTCAGCCTTAATATCAAAAAGACAGAAATAATGATAACAACAAAGAAAAAGACATCACCTCATTATCATCAGCATCATCAAAATGTGCCATACCGTTTGGCGTAGGTGATCATGTCCCTCCACAATCTTCTATCCACAGTGCATCGTATCAGTTCTGTTGACTGTTTTCCATGCCATGACACCAAGCTATACAGTATTTTCTCTCTTTGTCGTCCGCGATCTCTCTTTCCTTTTATTTTGCCAGTTGTAACCAAGTATTCCAACTTTCCTCTTCTTATGATGTGCCCGAAAAATGTTGATTGCTTCTTTCTGATGTTTTTTAAGAGCTCCCTTTTTGTGTTGGCCTCTTTGAGAACTTCCTCATTGGTCTTTTTAGCTGTCCAGGGAACTTTCAACATTCTTCTGAGAAATCCCATATCTGTTGCCTCTAATCGTCTTTTCATTTGTTTGTCTACTGTCCATGATTCGCCTCCATAGGTCAGAATTGTTTCTATATAGCACCGATGAACTTTCTTTCTCATTTTTATTGACATAGATTTGTTGCATAAGATATTTTTCATTTTCTGAAATGCTATTTTGGCCTGAGCTATTCTGCTTTTTATTTCTGTGGTGCATCTCCCATCTGATGTTATTATTGTGCCCAAGTATTTGAAACGGTGCACTTGTTTCAGATTTGTCTCGTTTATTTTTATGCTGCATGATGGTGATGATTGTTTCTTCGATATAACCATTACTTCTGGTTTCTTACTATTCAGACTCAGACCTTTCTTGTTGCTTTCTTTTACTATTATGTCTATCATTTCTTGCAGTTCGTTCTCTGTTTCAGCTATTAAGACTGTGTTATCCACATATCGCAAATTATTTATGTTGTGACCGTTGACTTCAATTCCTTTTTTGTTTACTGTTGATCTCATAATATATTCGCTGTAAAGTGAAAACAAATCCGGCGACAGAACACAGCCTTGTCTGACTCCTTGTTTTATATATTTAAATTGTCCTGTTTGGTTTCTAATTCGTATAGCTGCTGTTTGTTGCCAGTGAATGTTTTTTTTATGATTCGCTAATCCTTGCCATGAATGTTTAATTTTTCATACCTTACAATATTTATATTATGACCTACAATTGTTATTTCAGGCATGCCCCTTAAGGATCTTAAAATAATATAATAACCATGTCATCTACATCTACAATACTTCCTGCGGCTTTTTCTGCGATATTTCCTTTAATCTCGCAGCTTAAGAAAACATGGACAGCCTTACGGATAATTAGAATTAAACAGATTTAAACCGCTTCATGAGACAAATTAAATAAATTACCAAAAGTTGTCTGCACGAGGTGGTTGTTTTATTTTGCTGGAAAGCTGAAATATTTCTAAACAAACACAAAAAGCAAATCTGAAGAAGATCACATCAATTAGCAGGTAAATCCACATACTTGCTGAAAACTAAATTGATCTCCTTACTTTGTAAGCAGCCGTCGTATAATTATCATTGGCCTAATTTAGCTGTCTCTCGTTGAACCACTAATATATCTCACGCTGTATCACAACAAAGAAACAGTCATCACCGTAATGTAATATAATGACAAGTAGAACAATAATAAATCAGGTAAATGAAAATATCTTCGAACATTGTTAACCTCAGATGGTAATGACGTACAACAGAGGTGAAATGCATAATGGCTCGAAGCCACCTCCATCTAATTATGCCGTATTTTCACTTAATCCACATAAACTGTCATTTAATAATATTTCTTGCAAAATTTAACCAACATTGGGCAAATTACCTTTTAGCAGTGGCGTATACTGGTTTTGGGGTTTGGGCTACCGCTGACATAATAAATAAAGACATACATTATATTCAGTAGGCTAACATGAAGTAATATTTGCTAATGACATCACTACATTTTAAATTACTTACTTATTTATATGTAAACTCTATCCGTCTTGTTTAGGACGAAAATGTCTCGATGACTTTGTCATTGAAAGTACTGTTTCTGTTACTGAAGAGTAATGAAAACATTATGAAAGAGGCCAAAGCAAAAAGAGAGCTAATTTCCAATATTATAGAGAAACAATCATCGTTTTTTGGCCATGTAATGAGAAGAGAACGACAAATTTATTGTAACAACTGGGAAAATTGAGGGACGAAGAGATAGAGGAAAACAAAGAGAAAAAAATATCAGACAGCTAAAGAGAATGGCTTGGCAGAAGGTCAACAACAAAAATCATAAATAACTGTCGAGATCGAAAATTCTAGAGAGACATGATCACCTACGCCAGCAGGCCCGGTACTTGATTGAGTGAATTCAAAGAAACAAAAACTGTAGATTCAGTAGACGTAGACTGTATAGAAATAGACAACTAATACAGCGACTTCAACAACATTCAATCAACTTCAACAAAGGAGAAGTCATGAATACCACAAAAAAAGAAACAGAACATCAACATGACGATAGATGACAGATAATTAAATCAAGTGAAGGAGTTAAATATCTAGGAAGTCGATTGACAAACGACATTTCACAAACAACAAAGATAGACTCAAGATGAAATAAAGCTTGTCAAATAATTGAACAGCTAATACCACTATTGTCCAAGAAGTAAAATTCTAGAGGCAAAATGGGCACTCTACAATACAATCTTCATCCCAACGTTGTTAAACCAATGCCAGGCTTGGACCCTAGGCGAGTGGCTGAATCGATAACTTTTCGGGCTAAAAACCAGGAGACAACGAGTTCGAATCCGCGTAGGGTTAAACTTTTTATCATCGAATCACATAAATGAATTTATTGTTTGTAAAATGAAATGTATTGATGTTAAAAACGAAATAAAGAGTTATTATAAAAAAAAAATAGAATCAAGAACAATAAGAAAAATTACCTGTACGGAAATGAAATGTTTTAGACGAATGACAGGAAATAGTCTGAGAGATAAGATCAGTAAATTTTTTTAAAAAAGGTCACAAATGGAAAATGAGAAAAAAACTAGGAATAATTCACACCATGATAATAATAATACATAAAGAAACAACAGATGAAACGGTTTGGCTACATGATAAGAAAGAAATTATTCAAATACAACGTGGATCTGCCACGAAAACGATGGATTGATAGAATATTAAAAACATTAGGAAACATAACAGCAGCAGAGGCCAACAAAAAGAGGAAAAGACCGCAAACTATTTCTTTTCTCAACGTTGAAATGCTAATGAGGAGGGAAAGAAGCTAAAGAAGTAGAAGAAGAGAAACTACTGTAGTTATGTTATGTACTACATCCGTTTCCATTTATTGATGTTTCTACAGTTATTTCCCCTAACATTCTGTAATTCTCTTATATAAAATATTACCTCACTTCAGGGGCAAATTGTCAGAATAAACCGTTTGTTTTTGATCAATTTTCATTTACTTTTCTCGCTGTTATTTCCAATATTTTTTTTTATTGCAGAAAGGGACACGACCATTGTGTTGTTAAACCCCTTGCATGTGTTAACAACTAAAAACACATAATCCATAGATATGAGGTTCACATTTTAGTATGCCTCTTAAAAAAAAAAAACCCCATCTCCTGTCAGCTGACAGGTACAAACTTTCGAAAAAGGAAAGTAATCGTGTACACGCATATAAAAAAAAAAAAAAACGCGTTATATTAGCCCTCAGTACTACTCTTTCCCTGTCATTTTTTCAGTCGCAAAAGTTTAGCTGTTGATAATGCATTCCTGTACAAAGACAAATAAGCTGGTCAAGTTTTCTGCCTAAAAGTCACGTTTGTACTGCACTAGTTATTAACCCGTTGTGGGACTAGTATATTTGCTAAGTCAATACTTCTCGATTGTATTATTTGTTCTATCGCATTACATGAGGAATCAGAAATAGGTGGCCTGAGGTTGCCCAAAACGGGTCAGTGACCAGGATCTTACTTCATGCTCCATTATGGTTCTTTAATAGCAGTCTTTATCATAAAGAAAAGAAAAAAACTGAAGTCTGTTGATATAAAAGATAGCATTGCTGCACCCGTTGGGTGGATCAGATTCAACATCTACAGCAAAACTCGAGAAATCAAGAAAGCCAAGACATCCCTCACTGACCTTTCCAGTGAGCCGCGGTCGATGAGTGGTTAGTGCACTCGCTGTTGATCAGAAAGGTCCTGGTTCATTTGCAAAATGCTGCGAATTTTGTTCCCCACGGTTTCGGGGTTCAACCAAACTTTAAAAATGGGTACCAGATAGTTCTTTTTAGCAAAATCATGGCGGCCTGACGTGATATTGACAACATTATCCATAAAATGTGCCGTTGATCGTTGAAAACAGGGTCGTTAAGATCATAGGGGGGGGGGGGGGAAATGTGTTGTTCGATGTCCAATGTGGATAATCCGACAAATAACTGTGTTTCATATGTTCGGATTTGGAGACAAAAACGATGTCCTAACATCATCAAGCGCTTTACATTTAAAAAAATATGACGATCAACATCATACTTTGGGGACGTGAACTTCCGGTTAATATGGCGGATAGGTGGCAGGAACCGTTAAAGGCTTTGTCTGAAAAATGTTCCTTGTTGCAGTTTCCTCATATTCCAAGTCTGGCTTGCTGTCGGATCTACTGAGTTAAGTGTTCTGTGCACACTGTGAGCTGTGCGTTTTATCCGTTTTGATCGTGTTTCGATATTCCGATTGCTTACGATGAATTATGATATCGTATGACGGGGAAAAGATGGCTGTGTTCAATTTCTGTGATGTTTCGCCTTATGTCTTTTGGCGTGTGCTGAGACCGCTATGATGTTGATTGCAGCTACGTTTCTTTATTCGGAAGATGAGATATTCATTCGTATGATTCCATTGGCACTGGCGGTTGAGCATTAATTGATTTTAATTCGTTTGCAGTGATACCGGGGTCTTCCAAAACCATAACCATAGGGAATCCTTACTTTAAAAATAGATTTGTCACATTTAGGTAAGACCTAGAAAGGTATGAGCGAGAAAGAAATATTGAGACATAAATCATCAATTTAAAATACAACCGGGTAAGAATGAACGAGATAAACAAGGTTAAAATGACATGGCAGATTTTCTAAAAGACCTATTCCCCAATGATTTCGTAACAGCGAAAGAAAAGACCAGAAAATATAATATTTAAAAGTAAATTGAAAAACAACAGAAACAATGTGACAAAAAACAACATGTAAAGAACAAAAGCATTGACAAATGTAGAACGCATGTTTTAGCTAAGTAGAATAAAGAGCAGCGAACTTATCAAGAGATGAAATAGATGATATTTGCACATAGTGATGATGATGGTGATGATGATGATAATAATAAATTTAAATAACTATTTTGAATAATAAATATTATTATTATAGCCGTCAATTGAGAACAAGGAAAATAAACATAAAATGATATTAGGCAGCTAAACTTGTAGAAGGACGAAAAAAATTATAACGTTTCGGCAAACGCCCTCATCTATAGTTTGTAATGTCTTTCACTACAGATTTAGCTGTTTAATACCTTTTTATCTTTATTTTACATGTTTTATGCAGCTCTACGCGCGCCACGCGCGAAATTTAATAAATCAAACATTTTATATATATGCCTATCTTCTTTGAAAACAATTATTATGAAAGCTGGAGGTCTTCTTGGTCGAAACGTCGTTCTACTTTTGTTTTGTTTTTCACCTACGTAAAGCTTGTTTTTCCTTTTTAAATTATAATAATTATAGCAGCTTTACAGCAGCTTTACATCAGCTTCTCATTTTGATGCATCTTTATGCTTTACCCCTATTATAAAAGCTCTAGTCTTAGGCAACATTCACCACTAGACTACAAAGGACAAGAGGTCGTGTTCGAACATGATAAACTGTTTCCGGGTTCATCCAGCTTTAAATGGGTACCTGATTTTGTTTTCTTAGAAAGTAAAGCGGTACGGGCGTAATACCGACCAAATTTATTACCCCAAAAATCATGTGTCGAAGGTCTAAAAAAAATGTTTGTTCACTAACACCATATTCCCTATACACCACTTGGAGTGATGAGGGCTCTTTACTTGTTTAATTTAAATCATTATTTAATTATTTTCTGGTCATCATCATTGCATTCCGAACATTTCCATTGGTGCTCAGACCCCCTCTCCGCAAGTCTCGCAGTGTCCAGCGACTGACGACTCCAGTTCTGTGTTGGTTGATAAGTCTTCTTACAAGCCCATTAAGTTTTTACTTCTAATCGCACCTTCCTAGTGTTTTCAGGCAAAAACAGCTTTCCAAAAAATGAGGAAGATACTATGCAATCCATTTTTGACAATAGAAACAAGAAAAACAGTTCTTAAATGTTATGTAGAGCCAGTCTTAACATATGGATGTGAATCATGGACAATAGGACAACAGATAAGAAAATCACTGGAGTCGGTAGAAATGTGGTTTTACAGAAGAATGTTGAGAATACCATGACAGCTAAGAAGAGTAATAAAATCATTCTGAGAGAGGCCAAAGCAAAAAGAGAGCTAATTTCCAATATTAGGAAGAAACAATCATCATTTTTTTGGCCATGTAATGAGAAGACTTCCGGTGTGTGACCATGCTGGCAACACGATGCAATTTTCGATGGGAGTCACATTTAAGTTATAAATGAATTTCAATGCCCGTAGTAAAACAAAACTCAAGTGTTCTTGTGTGTAATTTCGAACAGATTAATTTATGATTTACAGTTTGTGCGATATATGTAGAATAGCCATCCATTATGCCATTACGATCACAAACGCATTAAACGTTAAGATCAAAGATAAAGAAATAAAACAAGTAGAAGAATTCAAGTATCTGGGCACAATGTTCACAGAAGATGGAAAACCAGACTGGGAAATTGACATGAGAATACAAAAAGCAAATGCTGTCACATACCTGCTGTCACCATTGCTAAGACATCCAAACATTTCTATGCCAGCTAAACAACAAATGATAAATAGCATTTTCATACCAATTCTGCCCTATGAAAGTCAAACATGGACCCCTTCTAAATCACAATTAATTAAGAAAGATCAATACATGCGAGATGCGATGCTTGAGAAAAGTAACAAACAACACAAGAAGAGATAGAATACCAAATGAAACCATAAGAAAAATGGTAGGAACAAAACCCTGTCAAGAATATATAGAACAACAACAACTTAAATGGTTTGGCCACCTGGTCAGAATGAATCCTCACCAATCACCATCAAGGGCCTTCTTCTCAAGAATGCATGGAAAAAGACCAAGAGGAAGACCCAGAAGAAGATGGATAGATGCAGTAACAGAGACATGTAAGAACAAAGGAAAATCACTAATTCAGACAGTTCGAGCAGCTCAAGAACGACAAATAATATAACCACGACACCTTTTAGGTATCAGTGAAAAGAGAAAAGTAGAAGAGGATTGAGAAGAGAACAGCTGGAATATATTGCAACAACTCGGAAAAATTAGGGACGAAGAGAAAGAGGGAAGCAAAGAGAAAAGATACCAGACCGCGTGGCTTGGCAGAAGGTCAACAACAGAAATGATAAATGCCTGTTGTGATCGAAAGTTATGGAGAGACATGATCACCTACGCCAGCAGGCCCGGTACTTGATGATGATGGTTCTAGTGTGCGCGGAAGTAACTACAATAGGTTCTTATCAGTACTGCAGATATGTTCCTTCTTTGACACAGCTGTAAAGTCCAACTTTAACAATTAATCCCCAGCCACATATAGAACTGTATATATATATATAACACTATAGTTCATGTGTGTTAACGGGGCCTCATTATGAGGGAGGTAAAGAATAGTGACACTGTGACCTTCCAGGCATGTCGTAAGAGGCGACTAAGGAGGTTGATCGATGGCTTGACAAGCTGTCATTGTAAAAAGTATTGTTATGGAAAAAGCGCCATAGATTTTAGAGCAGTGATCTCTGCAATATGTGCCATTTTGGCATGCAAGGTTTCTGTTTTTGAGATTGTGGTTCTGCCCTATGTGCCGTCTTCGGCTCGAAAGGACAATAGATAGATAGATAGATAGACATATATAACATGTATGATTAGAATCGGGCATCGAATGCAGGTTGTTCTATCTTTTATATCATCATTGGGCACCAAGATGGACGCTTGTTTACGTTTGAACAAAGCCCAACGGCGAGATCTGAATTTGAACAATTTCGTTCATTCTCAACGGCGGCCGTTATAGTTTAGCTTTTACTAGCACAGTGCCTGGAATATAAGCTCAGAACACAATCTTGTCGTGCTTTCTCCCTGCATCGATGGTTGGCGACAATGGAGATTCATTTCACTCTGACTCTTGTGGACGCTGTCTTATATGAACCAAATTAGTAAACAACCATGCGTCCACTAACGCAGGAGGAGATCAACACCTTCTTTGATAAACTATCCAAATAGTAAATTACATGTTTCATCATATATTCGTTTATATCTGGTAGAACTTTTAGTTTAAAATACTTGTCATAACATGACTTGTCAGCATCGGTGAGACTCCCGGAAGTTCGTGATAGTTAGGAGGGTCTTATAGTCTGTTGTTTGATGTGTGATGGTGATGGTCTAATCACCAACTAATTACTACATCAAGCTTGGACAGGTGGTGCTCGTAAACCTGGGAGGGCCGACCATCTAAGGGCAGAATCCCCCTACAGAAAAGACAATCTGCTGCCTTGCAGGAAGATTGGGGACAATCAAAGGCTGAGGAAAGCAAACCTGAATAAAATGCTGGCTGAAATCGGATGCACTGGGCCACTGGCGCAGAACACAGTGCAACGTTTTAACAAGTAATCAATCAGACTGGATCTAACAGACTTTAATTATGATAGAAACTACCGCTGACCGGAAAGGCTTCAAGAAACAGCTGAACATAATACACGGGAATGCGGAGACCATATACCACAAAAAAAAAACAAGCTCTAACAATCAGACTAGCAGAGGAAGAGATAGACGTTGCCTGCATCCAGGAAACTCATCTTAATCCTCAGCACAGATTTATGATCAGGGGCTACCAAACATTTAGACAAGACAGGGAAGGTCACAAGGGTGGAATTCTTATACTTATTAAAAATTCCATCCCAGCAAAACTGATAGATGTAGTCACAAACGGAGAGGCAGAGATCATTGGTACAGACCTATACATTAACTCCGCTAGTATAAGGATATTTAATATATACTGTCCAAATGACAAATTACTGATGATGGAGTCAATGGAAATAACACCATCATAGTGTCTGGTAGTAACAGCCACTCTGAAAGATGGGGATATAAGGAGTCCATAGTTCGAGGTGAAGAAGTGGAAGAATGGGAAATAGACAAAAACCTATTCCTCATAAACTCAAGGGAGGAACCCCCCCCCCCCCAACCTTCTACTCAAGAAGATGGAAAACAACTTCCACTCCCGACCTAGCATTTGCAACTGGAGACATATCTATCAAAAATAACCAGAAAAGTGCTGAACCAACTTGGAGATAGTGACCATAGACCAGTCAAACTTTCAGTGGCTTTTGCTCACAAACAGGAGTTGCAAATACCTCTTCCCTGCTGGAACTATAAGAGAGCAGATTGGGCAAAGTTTGCAAGGCTCACTGATGCACATACTCCGCCTTTCAACACCCACGAAAAGAAGGTCAATAATATGATAGAGCGGTTAACAAATGGAATCCTGAGAGCTGCTAAAGAATCCATTCCTAGAGGAGCAAGAAGAAACTTCAAGCCATACTGGAACAAGGAAATACAAAGACTAGAAGAGGAACTGGACTCAGAGAACTAGGTGAAACATCACACAGCACAGAGAGCAACATTGCCTACAAAGCAGCCTCGGCCAAATACAGACGTGAGGTCATGATATCAGCCAGACAGAGCTGGATAGACAAAACAGAGAGCCTTAATCTAGACAAAAATGGTCATAAACTATGGAAACTTGCGAAAGCTCTGAGCGACGAAAACAACTGCCGACCTCCAATATCATTAACACACAATCAAAACATCCTCACAGGCAAAAGGGCAGCAAATCTACTGATAAAGACTTACAAAAACATTAGTAGAATAAACATTCCATTGACAAACAGAAAGCTGCAAGACGGGAAAACCAAGATGCAAAACACATGCCTTTAGCACCAGAAGAGCATCAGACGACCATCTTTACCCCAACTGAATTAGATGTTGCCCTCAAAGGATTGAAGCTCAAAAGTTCCCCTGGTAAAGATGGAATCACCAACGAAATGCTCCTAAATCTGGGACAGAAAGCCAAGAGCCAGCTTCTAAGGATAATAAATGCTAGCTGGAAGAGAGGTCATGTGCCGGCAATCTGGAAAGAAGCTATTATGGTGCCCATTCTCAAGCGCGGAAAAGACCCACTAGACCCAAGTAGTTATAGACCAATTAGCCTACTGAGCTGCCTGAGTAAACTCATGGAAAGGCTGGTTAACAAAAGACTTATGTGGCATTTGGAGACAAAACAACAAATCGTACCACAACAAAGTGGTTTCTGTCAGCACAGATCAACTGAAGACCTGGTCACCTACATTGCACAGGAAATAGAGGATGCTCTACAAGAAAAGAAACACAAACTGGCAGTGTGGGTCGACATGGAGAAGGCTTTTGATAGGGTTTGGCGAGAGGGTTTAAAGAACAAGCTTTTTAGACTTGGCATCCAAGGTCGTTTATTTAAATTCGGTCTCTCAATACTTTCAGGATAGAGTACAAGTTCAAGGTCAACTAAGTAAGAAGGTCTCTATCGAACAAGGTGTCCCACAAGGCGGTGTCTTGTCCCCAACACTCTTTTTAATTTCATAAATGACATCGTAATGGACATTCCAACCAGAATACACTCAGCAATATACGCAGATGATCTGACGTTATGGGCTCGCGAGGAAAGTATGTCGGTGGCTGGAACCAGGATGCAAGATGCCCTAGGTGAACTTGAAAAATGGACGAACACCTGGTTCTTAGTATCAACGAAAAAAAAACTACATATACAATTTTCAGCCTATCAAGAAACTCTCTGCAGACTTGAAGATAAAAGACCATACACTCCCTTTTGACCAAAACCCAACATACCTTGGCGTCACCGTGAATCGCAGAATGACTTGGAAAAATCAGATAGACAGAGCAAGGAAAAAAGCCAGAAAACGAACAAATATTATGAAGAAATTGGCAGGAACGGACTGGGGGGTAGACAGCAATATTTTGAAAAGACTACATAGGAAGAGTCAGACCAGTTCTAGAGTATGGAGTCACAGCCTGGGCTATGGCTTCCAAATCACACCTTAGCAAAATTAACAGAACACAGAACCAAGCTGCCCGTATTATCACTGGTGCTATGAAATCTACACCTAGCAAGACTATAGAAACAGTAACAGGTTTACAACCCTTAGATGACAGATGGGTCTCTAAAGTATTGCAACAAGCGGAGAAATATAGAAGGCTCCTTAGCCACCCCATGCACCAAAGAACAACTGGTTCCGGAATTGTACGACTAAAGAGGAGCAAATTCGCTGCAATTGCCAATGAACTAACTACTGGAGACCCAGTACTTTCCCAAACAATATCGAAACCCTTGGGCCCATCTGATATGTCTCCTCATGAAAAGCATAAAATACCAGAACTTAAGGAAAATATAACAGGAATCATGAAAAAAGGCACACAATCAGACACAGAATGAAAACACGTCGCAGAAAAACACATACACGATACCTACCCACGGGAATCTTGGTCCCACATATAGACAGATGGCTCTGCTACAAATGCCACCATAAATGGAGGGGGAGGTGTGTTCTTGACGCCGAACAATCAGGACGAGATCACCAAGTCAAAAGCTACTGGAAAATTCTCAAACAACTTTAAATCAGAAACTGAGGCCATCAGAGATGCTGCAACACTGGCTACTCAACACAAAAATAACATGCACAATAAATTGGCGATTCTGACTGATGCACTGTCAGTATTATCAGCTCTAAAAAGCCCCAAGAACAATGAACTAGATGACGTGAGAACAGCCCTGGACCAACTATGCAATAACTTCCAGAGAGTAGTCATTCAGTGGATACCAACACACTGTAACATACACGGGAATGAACGCGCAGACAAATTAGCTAAAGAGGGAGGGAGATTACCACAAGAGAACCATCCGTTCAGTTATGATGAAGCCAAATCCATCCTCAAGGGTCAGTTCTATGAAAAATGGAAATGAGAACACCCAAAGCATAACGAGAATGACGGATACTACCAACTATCAAGGAGGGATCAAGTCATCATACTTCGCCTACGCACTGGCCACAATAGAATAAGAAATCACATGTTCACCAAATTCAAAATAGGTACAACCAGCCTATGCCACTGTACACTGGACAATATGACTTCAAAACATGTTCTACAGGATTGCCCCCAGTTCACAGACTTGAGGATAGCAATGTGGTCCACGCCCACCTCCCTGGAAGAAAAACTATATGGGACAATCGATTCGCTTGTTAAACAGACAGCTGACTTCATGAGAGAGTCTGGAATCCTACTCTGATTGAGTCTTGATCGTAGAGAGATATATCATCATCGAATGTCGTCTAGGCATCGAAGGTTGACTACCAAGAAGCGCCATTCCGCTGTCTCTTGCTTTGATAATTCAGGTTGTCATAAGCTGATTTCGTCAATCTTTTGATGTAACTTGCTCATATTAATCTTGGTCTTCTTCTGCCCCTTTTACTTTGTATTTTTCTTCCAAGATTACTTTTAGTAGGCTGCTGTGTCTTTTAACATGCGCCAAAAATCTCATTTGTCTTGTTTGTATTGTATTTAGTAGTCCTATTTATATTTTAAATTGTTTTAAGACTTCATCATTTATTTTCTATTCTTTCTATTCTTCTATAAATCTACATTTCAAAGGCTTCAATTTTCTGTTCTATTTTCTTGTCTAATGGCCATGTTTCTGCGCCATACAGGAATATTGAGAAGATAAAATATTGTTCTATTCTTAGTTTTACCCCTCGTATTATTTGTTTTGATGTTAGTATATTTTTCTAGCTATTAAAATTACTATTATCTAGTTTTATCATCCTATATTTAGCACATCTCGCTTTCGTTTCATCATTTAATCTTATATCCCTCTGTTTATTTATCCCTGACTTATCTGTCTCGCTCATCATAGATGTGGTAGAGTTTATCTTTATTTTGTTGTTCTCATTTTTGAGGAAGGCCGCATGTAGGTCTAAACGTCAATATTTTGCTGTGTTCATTTTCCATAAAGCAGGCACAATACCTTGTTGGTGTGTATGTTACATCCCACTACTTGCTCCTGCTACCAGCTTTACCGCAGTTCTGCAATTATATATCTGTTCCCCACGAGAACTAGCTGTAAAGCGTCAATTTTTGAGAACTATAACTTCTATTCCGAGGGCCGTCTTCGGCCAGAGAGGAAAAATGAATGTATGACTTTAATGTCAATCATTTTCTGTAACTAAGTAATTTTCACTCTTAGAGATTAAAACAATGGCGTACTGAGCATGGCGTGTCCTTTATGGACCACCCTTTTGCCTAACAAACTATACTTATGGCTGCTATTTGTTGTCAGTACTTCTTTATTAACCTTAGATCCTTGCTGTCAACATGCCTGTAAACGCTGTAATATTTTTTGGATATTATTTCTTAAAGCTTTACTCTGTTAATATATCAAGTGCTTTGGTGTAACTGTAACCTATAGATTTAAAAAAAAATAACTTTTATAAGCAATTATTTTGTAACTAACAATTTGATAGTGTCACCCAGTGCGACCCCTAACTCCTGTAGTAACGCCACTGCAAAAAGTAACGGTTACCTCCAAGCCTTGCTAAACAACTGCTGTGTATAACTTAATGTCACAGCAAAATGATTACTCGACTCTTCTTCACACATCACGTGTTGTTTCTCAAATAGATTTATTTTGATGACCTTTGAACCGGACACTCAAAGCGAGGTAACTCGTCTGTACCGTGTCATCAGACGTGAGGTCGAGATAAAAGAAAGGGGACCACCATTTTCGCAATTATTTACAGGCTGCAGTAAGTTATTTTATTTTGTTTTACATTTCTAAATGTATAGAGGATTAGTTACAAGTTGCAATAATATTATTATTGTCTCATGTTGATTAAACAGTGTTATAGTTTCAAAATCCATTTTGTTTTATTTCTAGTGTCTAGTGCTACTGCATTGAACTCAACATTGCAGTTCCGAAACTGTCAGTGTCAGCAGATGCGCTTTTATCTGGTCTAGTCGATTCTCTAGAACATTTTAATTATTTCCGTGGGTAAAAGAAAAGAAGGCACCATTTTATGCATTCTTACTTCTAAAACTCATACAGATTAATTAATTAAGAGGTTTTAGGATAGTGGATCTAGTTTACACAATACAAATAGTTACTATAATAATAATCAGTTATGATCTATAATAATCTTTCTCTTTCCATCGTTTTTCCCCTCTTTAAACATTCTTATCTGGTTCAGACCGGCCCATGCTGTGTTATGTGGGACCAAGTCCAAAATCTTAATCAAGTCAGTGAATGAATAATAATATTGAGTGAACTACACGATGTGCATGCAATCTGAGGCACATCATCATCATCAAGTACCAGGCCTAGTGGCGTAGGTGATCATGTCTCTCCACAATTTTCGATCTCGACAGTTCTTTATCATTTCTGTTGTTGACCTTCTGCCAAGCCATTCTCTTCTCTTAGTCTTAAGCTGTACTGTCTGGTATTTTTTCTCTTTGCTTCTCTCTATCTCTTCAGAGTCTTCGTCCCTCAATTTTCCCAGTTGTTACAATTGAATATATTCAAGTTCTCTTCTCATTACTTGGCCAAAAAATGATGATTTGGTGTAACTGTAACCTATAGATTAAAAAAAACAAAAAACCTTTATAAGCAATTATTTTGTAACTGATAGTGTCACCCAGTGCGACCCCTAACTCCTGTAGTAAATAGGGAATCGCACATCATATAGAAAATATATAAAAAATATATACGTTATAAATCGTCTAGTGAGTCTAGTTATCCAGTTGTAAATGTATTATTTTTGTATTACTATAAACTATTCTCTATTCAAAAATTCATAACTTTAATTTTGTGTGAATTCGATGCAGTTGTTGTATTAATTGTAATATTATACATTCAAGTCAAGGACAATGTTATGTGATCAAAATATTCTTGCTGGCTAGGTGATAATGAATTGATTGATAATAACTCTCCACAGCTTTCTTATTCATACCACGTACACTAGTAATAAGTTAGAAGTTGTATTGCAGTATTATAATGTGTAGTGTAGGTGGAAAGGGTATAACCTTGCACAAAAGTGAGCAGCACAGGTACAAGAGATATAAGCTACCTTACCTTTTACATGTTCTTAGGGAACCACACTCTGAGATATCTCACACTTTTCTCCTTTCCAGTGCCCTGTATTCTTCAGGTCTATTCTTTGTGTTTTATGTATGCACACAGACCTAGGTGTGGACACTTCTGGGTATGTGCACTTTTTCACATATATGTGTGCACATGAATATAAGTGTGTATATATATATATATATATATATATATATCTTTATAATCTTCTTCTTTCCTTCCTCATTTGCCTTTCAGCATCGAGGTGAGATATAATGTGTGGTCTTTTGCTCTTCTGTTCACCTTTGCTACTGTTATGTTTCCTTGTGCTTCTAATCTTTCTGTCTTATCACGTGGCCAAACTATCTTATCTGTTGTTTCTTTATGTATTCTATGGTGAGGGTTATTCCTAACTTTTTTCTCAGTTATTCATTTCTGATCTTATCTTTCAGACTGTTTCCTGTCATTCACCTAGCACATTTAATCTCAGTAGAGGTTATTTTTCTTATTGTTCTTACATCTAGATTCCAGGACTGACATTGGAAGCACAATATTGGGATGAAGATTTTATTGTAAAGTGCTCGTTTTGCCTCTATAGTTATTTCCTTGTTGAACAGTAGTGGTGATGATTGTCCAATGATTAGACAATCTTTGTTGCATCATGAGTCTATTTCTTGTGTTTGTGAATTGTCATTTATCACTATAGACTTCCTAGGTATTTAAATTCCTTTACCCCTGTTCTAGTTTGTCTGTCGTCTATAGTTATGTTGATGTTCTGTTTCTTTTTATGATATTCATTACTTCTGTTTTGTTGATGTTGATTTTCATGTTGTATCTTGTGCCTGTGTCATGTGAGTCTATTTAAGTGTTCTTGTAGGTCTTCTATTTTTCTGTGTATTAGTGCCTGATCGTCTGCAAATAGCTCGTTGATCTCTATTATCTCTGATGGGTTGGCTAACTTACATATATAGTCCATGTATGTAATAAACTGAAGGAGAGATGATACGCACCCATATCTTACACGGATCTAACTTCAAAGTGGTCTGTGTAACCTGCTGCTGTTGATGTGGAGACTTTTATTTAGGTTGGTTAGTTGTTGGCTTACTCCATATGTTGCTAGTATCCCCCACAGTTGTTCACTGTTTACTCTGTCAAATGCTTTTTTCTGGTCAATGAAAGCTATGCATAAATTTTGATTGTGTCCGGCCATCTTTTCTGCTAGCTGTTTTAAGGTGAATAGCATGTCAGTACATCCTCTGTTTTTTTCGGAACCCCATTTGAGAATCGCTTAACTGTAGTTCTATTATTGGTCTCAGTCTTTTTTCCACAATCTTGGTGTCTTTCTTACATGGCTGAGAAGCAATATACCTCTATATTGATTGCAGTCTCTCTTGCTGCCTTTTTTTTTCCATATTGGTATGATGATTGCCTGTCACCAGTCTTTGGGATTTTTTGTTAATGCAATGCTGCATTGAATATTCTGTGCAGCCATGTAACTCCTGTTTCTCCTGCTGCTGCTATTATTTCTGTTGTGTACTATCCTGTGCTTTATTTCTTCTATCTATTGACCTTTCGAGCCGTAACCGGCCCATAGGGCGTAGACCAAGATACACCTTCTCCTATATGAATTTTTGTTCTAGCAGTTTTCTTTTAAAGATATTTTATCAAATCTCGCCATCTGTCTCTGTTCTGTGCAAGCAGTTCTATCTCATTGATGGAGCCGATTCCTGCTGCTCTTGCCTCTCTCATCAATGTTCTTCTCCTTTATTTCTTGGTGCATATTTAATTACTTCTTCAATTTTCTCTTTCATGATGTTGGGTTCTGTGTTCCTGCATTCTTGCGTTGTCTTTTATTGTGTTATTGACAGTTGGTACCATGTTTAATAGGTCTTCAAAATATTCTTTCCATCTCTGTTGCATATATTGGTTATTTGATATTTGCTGTCCATCTTTGTTATTTATGAACTCAGTAGGATCATGGTTTTCTTTTCTAGCTCTTATTGCTTTTACTGCTTTCTAGAAATCTCTTGTGGCTTTAATTTATGTGTTAATAATAATAAGAGACCCTGTACAGGAAATGATGTGAGGACAGGTTTGAAGTGTCTGTCCAGGAACTGTAGAAACTATCAGCATGTATATTTTGTGTCATTTTCTGTTTAGAGTTTATTGAGCACCTGGTGACAGGCAATCATCGTACCAATATGTTTGTCATAACTGCAAGAAGTTTAAATCTTTAAATCATAAATTTAGTATATTGCAGATAATTAAATGTTCAAACTCATAATTTTCATAATCTATTTTTTTTTAAAAACTTCCTGTGCGTTCCAAGATGAAGACTGTGATTACTTTCCATCTTGCATGAACCATTGAGTGTGAGGCTGACAACTTTACCCTGAGACTTACTTTAGGGCAATCCTAAGTGGGGAAACTATGATGGTTGTAGAATCTTGTACGTGCTGTTTAAATGAGTCATGCAGAAAAACCTGCTTTAAGGAATTATTTGTACGGCTAATAGCCAGAAAGCGTTATCGCGAATAGGCTACTGGAATGTTAAAAATCGCCAGGCATTAGAAAGAGTAGACCACTATATATATCTTGGTAGTAAAATAGATCAGGGAGGTGAAACAAAAAAATATATCAGAAGCAGGATAGCAAAAGTAGCAGCGAATTTTAAAAACCTGGACAAAATATGGAAGTAAAAAAATTCTAGG
Source organism: Megaustenia siamemsis (assembly GCA_032433765.1). Taxonomy (NCBI): domain Eukaryota; kingdom Metazoa; phylum Mollusca; class Gastropoda; order Stylommatophora; family Ariophantidae; genus Megaustenia; species Megaustenia siamemsis. The sequence goes on along the minus strand of JAVIAB010000091.1, from coordinate 52,404,952 downwards.
CACGTATTATCAACACTTGTGTATTATAGGCATTGTGAAAGCTGGAAAACAACAATGGAGATTGAGAGAAAACTAAATGCTTTGAAGACAAATGCCTAAGAAAAAAAAACTGTACATTGGAATTAATTCAAGACTAATATTGAAATAAGAGAAATATCCTTGTGTGCACAAATAATGTTCATTCGTACACCTATCTTGATATATAACATCTTGATATAGGATTGAACTGAAGAGAGAGAGAGAGTGCTCGTTGAGAGGGCTTCTGATTACTACAGGAGTGTCTCGACTCGTACACGGGCAGTACTTGAAGCTGGTGTGCACTGATCGCTGGATAATACTGCCCTGTAATGTGGTAGATGGAATAACAGATATACTGATCTTGGCACCGTGGGAAGAACATACACCGTTCTGTCCTGTTCTGGTATCAATCTAGCCCCTCATGAGTGGTACACTGGTAGTCTGTGTATGGTGCTCTTTCCTGTATTGCTGTCTGTGGACTGTCTTGTCTTTAATTTCCGTGACAACTCTAATGTTCGGTTCACCACGTGTACTTTCTGCTGTCAAGGTGATCTTGTACTGCCTTGCCTAATTTGCATTGTCTTTGTCCTTGAACTGTTACTCAGACTCAGCCACCCCAGACACACCAACTTGGGTAAGTAATGGCATACATGTCACACTTTGAATAAAACTATGAAACGCTTTATTACATAAAGTCCAACATGACACTTCTGTAACACATAAAAATGCCCAGCAGTTTAGATATTCCCACTCGGGCAACAATGTAAAACTAATGCTTCAGCTCTAGCACTTCCTCTCACTACACACCAGAGTCCGCTATGTCTCTCAGTTTCACCTATGATCTGACTAGTCTCTGAGACCTTTTGTCTAACAGGTACTAACTATTTACATGAACACAGTCCCTCCTTTAGAACTCGTTGAACATTCAACCTATTAGTGCTATTTATCACACAGCTTGTGCTCATGGTTCTAAGTAAGTTCGAGCACTTCACTTACTGGTGCTAATTATCTCTGCCTGATCTCCCTACTGGAGATAACTATCTGAGTCTGATCTCTCTCTTCTACCTCTGAACTCTGTCCCTTATGTATCTCCCCTTCCAATCAATCAACATCTACTTCCTTAATTTCCCATCCAATGGGTTTTCTTCACGTCAACCTACCTATCTCACCTTAACCTTATATATGTATTATATAGGAAACCTAACTCACTCTTTCTGTGTTTCTCACTTGTCTTCTGAAGCCGTGATTCTCTCCCTACTCCTTGGAGCACAGTTCCCTCAACTATCTTGTGCTTGACACTACTTCACACATCTGGTGTTTGTCACACTTTCTCCAGAATGTTGCCACACCTTTCATTTCCCTGCATTCTCACATTCGCTGCTACACATGAAACCAAAAATCTCATCTAAAATTAGGAGAAGATGGACTTATGTTGGCCATGTGCTGAGAAGAGACAACAAGAGAGTTCCAAAATAGGCTCTTCTATGTGAAAAATTAGGAAACAGAAAAAGAGGAAGACCTAAAGAGACACTGAAAAGAACACTTATAAGAGAAGCAAAAGTTAGTAGGCATAGACTCGTTAGATAAGATCGAGATGGCGAAAACGCTACGAGCCCTATGTGACATCGAACGGCATGGGCTGGATCAAGATTGAAGAAAAAGAGCAAATGGATGATACTTCATTCGCTTCAAATGGATGATAGAGAAGCACTCATTTGATCATGCAAAGAAGATCATGGTTAAGACACATTGTGACAGCAGGCGCATTAAATGAAAGATGATATAATTGGGGATGAAGATATTAAATACCCGAGTAACTTAAAATACCTGCTGAAAACAGATGAACAGAAAAGTATGTAACCACCAATAGAAACTTGAAGGTTGTATAGATTCCTTGTAAGCAATGCCAGCTATGCTGTTGTAAAATTCCTTTAGTATTGATGTTTGATTGATATCTCATATTTCTTTAATAATACTTGTTTGTAATAGTTCTTGATGATAATTCTTGGCACCTCTTGCAACCAATCTCTATGCTGCAGAATTAGCTGTTTGTTTGATCTTGAGAACATCTTTGATTCAGCAGCAGAAATTTGTATGGGTAAATATTCACAAATATGGTAGTGTATTCCACTTTACTGGTCATTCAAAAACCAGTTTGATGATCGTCTTACAGTATTTTTATCATAGCTTGAAGGTTATTATAAGATCACCTAATATTTATCAGATTCATTTTTATTATGTCCTGAATCACATTACAGGATTAAAGCTATCAGATCTGGGTTATCATATCTGAGTTCATTGTGAAGTAGCTGGCATTCCTTTACATTTTCTGTTACTCAAGTAATCCAGGCATTCTTTCTTCACTCATACATATAATCATATATATATATATATATATATATATATATATATATATATATATATATATATATATATATATATATATATATATGTCCTGTTTTTTTAATGCATACAAACAATTGCCCCCTCCTCACCTCATGACTAGAGACAAGACAAACATTGATTGAGGAATTGAACTGTAGATGCAATTATTATTCTAGGAGTAAATGACCTTTAATCAAGCATGGACTAATTACAAATGCTATGCTTCCTGCATTGTTGATATGCAACAAAGGAAAATAACAGTACTAGTAATAGTTTTCATGGTATAGACAATATAATATTAACTAATAAATACACTTTTCTTATTATATAGGAAATTATGAGTTTTTCTTTTAATCATAATAATAAATATAGTTATTATTGTCTTAAGTAGCTGGAGCATGATCTTGTTTTGTTCTACTTATGTTTGCTGCAAAATGTTGTAGGAATCTTAGTTGTCTTTCCTGAACCATATATGTTACTAGTTATTTACACAGGTCATTGTTTACTTATATAGCTCCATGATTTTGTGATATTTTCAGTTTGACTCTTGTTACTCATTTTGTGTAAAGCAAGATCTTCTGCTGTTGTATGCATGTAAGAGGTGATAATGATGTTTCATCACATGAGATGTGTGAACATATTGTTTGATGCAAGATGTAGTTCCAATTTTTCTGTTGTCATTATTTATCATGTTCTGTGGTGACATTACATATTATTTTCTCAATGATCAAGCACTTCATTTCACAGGCTGTTACTTCCTCACCTCTCAGGTACTTTGATTATGGAACCTGTTTAAGCTTAGTACCATTCACATGAATACGAAGTAGGATGGCTGGAAATTCTACATACATTCTGTCTTAGATGTACTAATTATAATGTTGTGTCTTTTGTAAAGGTAATGAAGTGCGGTTATGTTGTATTACAATTTATTCATTTTCATGTATTTGATCATCATCAATATGCATATCCTTTGTAGAATGTTAATTCACTACAGCCATCTGAAAAAATCTCTGTCTCTAGCCAGATCGCCCACTTCTTCTGTTATTATGTTCAAGGTTTCCTGATGAATTGAAACCACCTTCCTCTTTGCCCTTAATGCGTCACCCAGGAACCATTCCTTCCATTAATGTTCCTTCCAGCCTGCTGTGTCTTTTGATGTGGTCAAATTATTTTACTTTCCTCTGTAGAGTGGTGTTAATAAGCAAGTTCATTTTAATGTTTATTTTGATCATCTGCAAAAATTAGTTCATTTAATGAATCATGTTCTAAATTTGCTTTATTTACTGAGTTTATTTTACATTCTGTAAGTTATTTGTATGATTTCCTTTTAATGTTGTTCTGGTCTTATAAACATTGACAGGGTAATACTGTACTATCACAGTTATCTTTAATTTTCAATATGTCTTTTATCACAATAACTAATAAAATGTATACATGAAATGTACCAATATTACATAAACCTAGTATGTGTATTCCAATTCTAATTATATCCGCAGCTGCAGATTACAATGGGATCACTGGATGAACATGTGCTGAATCTCAACACATTAAACCCTAATATTATTGAGCTGCAATATGCAGTGCGAGGTCCTGTGGTGATCAGAGCAACAGAAATAGAGAATGAACTGAAAGCTGGAGTCAAGAAACCTTTCAACCATGTGGTGAAGGCAAACATGGGGATTGTCATGCAACCGGCCAGAAACCCATGACATTTATTCGCCAAGTTCTAGCACTATGTACGTACCCAGATTTACTTGATTTAGATATTTTCCCAGAGGATGCAAAAGCTAAAGCAAGAAGAATTCTTGCTGACTGTAAAGGTCATAGCATAGGCTCATACTCTGACAGTTGTGGAATTCAGGTGATCAAAGAAGATGTTGCTAAATACATTGCAGATAGAGATGGCTATCCTTCTGATCCTACCCACATTGTTTTGAGTACCGGTGCCAGTGATGCTATCAAATCAGTCTTGACTTTGCTGTTGACAGCCAAGAGTGGAAACGATCGAGCTGGATTTATGATCCCTATACCTCAGTATCCACTCTATTCAGCAGTTATTGCAGAGTTTGGAGCTTATCCAATTCCTTATTACCTGAATGAGAAAAACAAATGGTCTCTAGATATCCCAGAGTTGGAGCGGGCCATTACAGAATCTAGGTCTCACTGTCAACCTAGAGCTATAGTTATCATCAATCCTGGCAATCCAACAGGGTCTGTACTTACCAAGGAGAATATCCAAGAGATCATCAAGTTTGCCAAAAGGGAGAAACTCTTCATTCTGGCAGATGAAGTATATCAACACAATGTGTATGCTAAAAATGCCAAGTTTTACTCATTTAAGCAGACGCTGATGGAACTGGGTTCACCTTACGACCAGATGGAGTTGGCATCATTTATGTCAGCATCGAAAGGATTTATGGGAGAGTGTGGCTATAGAGGTGGTTATGCAGAGGTGAGTTTTGTTATTGTATGTGATCGTTTTGTTATTTTAACACCTTTAAAATATCTAAAACTGTGTTTCCAAAACTTTAACATCCGCTGCTTTCTGTATCTGCTGATCTTATACTGGCAGCACCCTCACGGCAGCTACGATCATATGTCAGGTAAATTTAAAAAAAAATTAAATTCTGATTCTTGTAATTTTAAAAATTAGGCTACTTCTTTTAGGTACATAAATAACATTCAGTAACAGTAAAGATCTGATAGTGATTAATGTAGCAAACAAAACCTGCAGCATACTCATCTTTGCAAATTTCATTTTCACAATTCTTCACAAACACACAATCATTTTACCTACTCAGAAAATATGAGACGTGTTCAAACAAAACCTGTCATAGTTATGCCAAGTGGGCATATATAGAAGGCAAAATGACGCCACATCCTGATATAATCAGCACGCACCAATGTGAGGTTGTGTATGTGTTAATTCTCTATGTTTGACTCACTGGTTTTGCTACAAATCATTGGTAATTTGACCAGTGTGAAAAGGAATCCATTTACAATTTTTTTACCGTGAAGCGCTTCAAATGGTGGACTTTAAAGAGCCTGGTGTGAACATCAATGCCATCAGGTACAAAGATACCTTAGACAATCTATGGCACACAGAGTGTAACAAACAGGAGCACTACACTGAGTGTAGACAATTTTGCGAGTTATATTTTTGTATAAAAAATATTATATGCAGGACTCTTTGATAGAATATATAATATGATAAATGGCAGCAGAATTAAACCATTCAGTAGAAACTTGTTTATCCACTAAAAAGTATTAAGTTTATATGGATGTTGTCTTTTATGATTTCTAGCCACTGAATAGGCCCACAATATCCTCAGTGCAGCATCCTGCTAAATATAAGGTAAAGTACAAGACTTTGTCTTAGCACGTGAGTTTTCACTCATATGTGCTCAGCCATCTATCCAGAAGTGTTCGAAGCACCGCTGCAAGCATTGAAACACATAATGCAAGGCAGTATTGCTTACCTTACCAGAGTACTACCCTGGTTCCCATTTCTCCTAGTGGCTGGGTCGACCGCGGGAGTATATTTTTTTCCAACCATGAGTACAATTCACACTGCTTCCAGTGGGAATCAAACACATGTTGTCTGAACATCGGTAGCCCAGTTGAGTGGTTTTCCCAACTAGGCTACCGAGGCCCCCTTGCCAAAATCTGACAACATCCCAGGGAGTTGTATCGCCCACTTAGAAACCATTGATCTGAGATAAAAGAGCTCATAGAGTAGTAATTTGAACCACTAATTCTCTTCTTATATGATATTAGGATTTCTTTCTCTCTTGATAATATTTGTGTTAGATATTGAATGAGATTTCTATTTTTAACAAAGGTATTGTCAGCTTGAAAAGTGAAATAGATTTTCAATAAACTATTCAGCAGTAGAACATGTAGTTCCATAACATGTATCATGTCATTCCATAACATGTATCATGTCATTGGGAAGTAAAATACATTTCACCATATTAGGCCAGGCCACATCAATTTTAGATGTGGGGCCATTTCTCAGCACATGTATTTCTGTGCCCAAAAAAAAATAATCCCCAATCTGAATCCTAACCAGTGAAATCTTTATAATGAAAAAAAAAAAAAATTCTCTGTGTGCTTTATATAGAATTCAACATACTTTTGTTCTCTTCTGTTTATGTTTCAGCATTTAAACATATCATTGAGTTGAGATATCTAGGACTGATATTAACTTGAGGTGGTAGATGTACAACAGAGCAGAAGTAAGCTGCAGTACAACTCAGGATTAGATTCCATTCTAAATAATGAGGAAAATGTTATGCACCCCATTTTTATCAATGGACATTCTATATGGGGGCCAGTCTTGACATAAAAGAAATGACAAAACATCCAACAATATCATCTGTGCTCAAGATAAGAAGGTAGACATATTTTGGTGATGTGATGACAAGAGACAACAAGAGAATCTCAAGTAAGCCCTCAAATGGGAACCAGAGGATTAAAAGAAAAAAAGAGACAGACCTAGAGAAACACTGAAAAGAACACTGAGGTGGGAGGCAAAAATATCAGGAATGAGCTCCCTTGCTGAGGATGAGAGGCTAGCCCAGATTAGGGAAGTGTGATGAGACACTTTGCCGGTTTCTGTGCAGTCTAACACTAAATAGCAAAAATCTTTGAATGTGGAGAGTCTGGAACTTCTACCTGATTGCCATCTTCATCTCGAAAGGAAAATAGTCTTCACATAGATTTATGAATACTAAACAATTAGATGGCAGACAAGAAAATCATTAGTGGTCACAGAAATGTGGTTTCACGTAAGAATGTTGAGAATACCACAGAGAACTGATAGTGTAATTCATCATCATTGAGTGCCTTCTCCGCAACGAAGGTCGGCTACCATGGAGCGCCATTCTGCTCTGTCTCTTGCTTTGATGGTGCAGGTTGTCATAGGCTGATTTGTCAATCTTTTGATGTTACTCGTCCATGTTAGTCTTGGTCTGCCTCTTTTACCTTGTATTTTCCCCTCCAGGATTACTTTTAGTATGCTGTTGTGTCTTTTAACATGGCCCAAAAATCGCATTTGTCTTGTTTGAATTGTGCTTAGTAGTTATCTTTCATTTTAGTTTTTTTAAGACTTCATCGTTTGTTTTCTTTTCCTTCCATCCAATTCTACCTATTCTTCTATATATCCACATTTCAAAGGCTTCAATTCTCTGTTCTGTTTTCTGGTCTAATGTCCATGTTTCTGCACCATATAGGAATATTGAGAAGATGTAACATTTTGCTATTCTTAGTTTTAGCCCTGGTGTTATTTGTTTTGATGTTAGTATGTTCTTCATGACATTAAATTACTTTTTACCATTCCTGTTCTTTTGTTTATTTCAAGTGTACATTTTCCATCACTGGTTATATTATGTCCAAGGTAGTTGTAGTTCTGAACTGTCTCCAGGTCTATTCCTTCTATTTTGATATCCACTTGTGGGTTTTGAGTATCTTTTTTGTTTATGATCATAGTTTTAGTCTTTTAGATATTCATATCTAGTCCATATTTTTTGCTTGTTATGTTTATTTCATTAAGTAATTGTTGTAGATCTTTAGGATTTTCTTATAGCAGTACAGTATCATCAGCATATCTTAAGTTATTGATTATCTTTCCATTAATGTTTAGGCCTGGCATCTCTATGATGTTTTTAAAGATTTGCTCAGTGTATAGATTGAACAAGCTTGGTGATATGAGGCATCCCTGTCTTACTCCTCTTTTTATGTCAATGGGTGTAGAGTTTTCTTTGTTATATTTTATTATTCCTGTTTGCTCCCAGTCATTATAACTGATTACATATTAGTCGTATGCCCATGTCATCTAGATGTATCTCTTTTAAGCATTTTACAAGTTGTTTGTGGTGTACTCTATCAAAAGCTTTGGTGTAGTCTATGAAGCAGGCATAGTGTAATTAGGACATTCTAAAAAGAGGCCAAAGCAAAAATAGAAATTTATTTCCAACATCAAGGAGAAAATAATATAATATAATATCCTTTTGCCATATTATGAAGGGACATCTGAAATATATTGTGACATCAGGAAATATCAAGTGAAAAAGGGATACAGGAAAGCAGAGGGAAGTGATTAAAAAAACATTTTAAGAGAGTGGTTTGACAACAAATCAGCAACAGTAGGTAACAAAAATATTAAATTGATTTTTTTTATCTGTATCATATGTGACTCAGTGTATATGTATTTTATGTGTCTTACTCAGTGTTATATGTGTTATTTTATGTGTCTTCTGTTGCATTCTGTGGATTTATTTGAGATATTAATAATTATCATAAAATTTTATGTTATCTTAAATGTTTAATGATTATAGCCTTCAGGTGTTATGAGTGCTTGTATAATATATCCTGCATTAGTTAAGAGTTAGCAGAATCTATATTTCGAACTACTAACAGCTATAAAGGTACATGATTAAGGGCTGATGTATGTGTACTAATGTTTTTGTTCTTCCTCTCATCTCCCTGTGGAGCATAGGTCTTCAACAAACACTTTCCAAGCCCTTCTGTTTCTAGCTATTCTTATAAAACACCTGTTCAGGCCATCCTAATCGCCCAATGTTTATGGCTGTCACTTAACTGACGCCTTGAGCACAAAAATATAGTTCAAGTTCCAGGACAAATTTCACAAAATTGAAACCGTCAAAAAAATTATTGCTTTCACTTTTACTCACAGAAATGATAGCATTTATATTATTGTATAAACAAATGTAGGTGTTCACTGTTAATGTGAGAGATTAGTGCTGTGAATTAAGTAGATCATAAAATATTATTAAATCACTTATGGTCACCAGCGTAGTGAGCACAAAAACATAGGCCTACACCAAATACGAGTATAGAAAAAATGAAACAGTTTTAAAAATTATGACTTTTACTCACAGAAATTATGAAATTGTGTTTCTGTATAAACAAATATAGGTCTTCAATGTTAATAAGAGAGATAAAATGTTGTGAATTAAGCTGATCATAATATAAAATATATGGTTGTGGTAACATTTTTCTGGGAGTGGTGGGCTAGACAAACATTCAGGTCAGAATTTGTGGGATGGAATTCTGTATTCGAATTCACAACTGCATAAAACTAAGGTAGATGTTTTAAAAAAGGTAGTGTTCAAATGTGTTAAGATAATTCCATGTCTTCCCCATCATCTTCATCTCTGCTTCCAACTGTCTTTTCCAAGAATATTTTGGTCTTCCTCTTTTCCCCCTGAGGATTCCAAGAAAGGGCCTCTTGTGTAATACTCTCATTTGGCTTCTGCAGTGTGTTTCCTATAATGTTTCTGTTGCGAAAGCATTAAACACACTCATTATAGATCCATTTAGTAGCCCTTTCTTATATATTCAATGCTCTTGTCTTCTTGACATTCAAACACCATTAATTATAAAATTAACATATGTTGCAGCCCACTAATGGATTTCAGGTTATTTCCCTTTTCATAATTAATGTCATTATTAACAAGTGCTTTTAAAGTTAATCTCTCAGTCTTTTCTTTACCTGAGCGTGTACATAACAATATACCCATTAAGTTCCTGAAGGTTTAACATTTCTACATATTTCACCCTCAGTAAATCTATTCAATTGATTCCATTATGTAATAGATTTGGTTGTTTCTTAACTGTTTGTAGCAACATTTGAAAAGTAAGACAGGATAATTGCTGTGAAGAAAAACATTGTTGAAAAATAATTTTTTTAAGTCTTTTTTTTTTAAATTTACATGTTTGTTTGTTACAGGTGATTAATCTCCTGCCAGAGGTAAGAGCACATTATTACAAAAGCATATCAGCAAAATTGTGCCCTCCAATTTCAGGCCAAGCTGTTGTTGACTGTGTTGTCAGGCCACCAGAGCCAGGTAACAAACCTTTACCTTATTTATGTTACTTTGTTCTAAGCCATCCAGAGCTGTTTAAAATTTACTGTGTTCTAAGAAGGACTTTATATCAATTTATGTGTACAAACTCTTTTGTTTGAACATTGGATAAAGTTTCTCAACTTCAACAATCTGGTAAAGTAAGTAAAGTGCCCCCGTCACGCCAAGTGGCGTATAGGGAATATGGTGTCAGTGACCATAAATTTTACAGACCTTCGGCACATGATTTTTGGGGTAATGTTGTAGATATAACGCCTGTGCCGCTTTACTTTCCCAGAAAAAAAATTTGGTACCCATTAAAGGCTGGGTGAACCTGGAGCCTACGGTTGCGATTGAACCCTACCTCTTGTCCGTTGTAGTCCAGTTCACTAACCACTGAGCTATCGCGGCTCCCAACAGTCTGGTAGAACTGTGCAATTAAACTTGTGTGTACTATCAGATCCACATATATAAGTTAAAGGATATTCAGAAACCAAAATAAGAAACAACATGCAGTGAATAGATGTAATACAAAGGAGAGACAGACATTCTAATAGAAAATAATGGAGGTAGAAAGGCACATGCACTGATGAAATAACTATCATACATATAATAGTTGAACAGAGCTTGGAACTACAGTCCCCACCTTTTATCAGATTCATCGATTACGAAAAGGCATGTGATAGTTTAGACAGAGGAACACTTTGGAAGATGCTGAGTCATTACAGAATCCCCATAAACAATGTATGGAGGAAGGAAATGTAGTGTTGTGCATGAAGGACAGGTTACAGAAGCATTTGAAATAAGAACAGGGGTAAGACAGGGATGCCTTCTATCTCCATTTCTCTTTCTGCTGGCCATAGATTGGATTATAAGAATAATGCAGAACAACAGAAATGGAATCCAGTGGTCACAGACAAAGTAACTTGATGATTTAGATTTTGCTGATGACATAGCTCTCCTATTTCCTAATCATTAAGAGATGCAAGATAAAGTGAGGATACTTGAGAGATCACAACAGCTGGAACTGAAAATAAATAGAGATAAGATCCAAGTTGTGAGAATTAATGCACAAACCAAATAAAAATAGGAGAAATACCTCTACTAGATGTACAATCTTACATATATCTGGGCTGAAATATAGACAAAGAAGGAGAAACAAAGAATAATATCAAAATAAGGATACAAAAGCCTTCTAAGAAATTAGTTAAATGGAAAAATACAAATTTGAAAAAATGAAGAAGATGAAATAATTGCAAGAACTGTAAAACAGCTATGTGAAGTATGGTGCAGATTATCCCATGCTGTTTTGCATCAATGAAGGGCCAACCTGATTCATCATTGAAGTAATTCATTTATGAGTATATATTGCATGAGTAATTTAAACCTGCCTTCTAAATTACACATGGGCATAACTTCCAGCTGTTTTAACCCTTAATTACGATACACACATGTGGCGTGCTTCATTACATTCTGTAGTACAAAATACTAGCACTTAATTCTAACATTGGGGGGGGGGGGTGGGGGGCCTCAGTAGCCTAGTTGGGTAAACCACCCGACTGGACTACTGACGTTTGGATAACCAGTGTTCGCTTCCCACTGAAAGCATTGTGAATTGTACATGTGGTTGGAAAAAAAAAAATACCCCCACTGTCGACCCAGCCATTGTCAGAAATGGGTACCAGGGTATTACCCTGGGAAGGTGAGGAATGTTGTCTCGCATCATGAGTTTCGATGCTTGAAGCGACACTATCCATAATTCTCCAAACATTTCTGGATAGGCGGCCGAGCACATATGGGTGGAAACTCGCGTGCTAAGACGCCGGTTCAAGTCTCGTGCTTTACCTTACCTTACCTCTAACATTAGGATCACTAAAAATAGTTTTGAGGTATTTTCTTTGAACTTTTGACACACAAATGTGTGTTTACCAATTACATACAGAGGGAACTTGGATTTCCTGTCTCAGGTCGATTTATGACCCGAAATTGAACCTGACATGCTATTTGTTTATTCAGAAGGATGCCATAAATTTATGTTTGGATACCTCCAAGTGTTATTCTCAGATTTGTCCCCGAGTAACAATGACTGAAGTCAATGATAACCCAGAAAATCTCCCTGGTCGAAAAGGGGGGGGGGGGGTGATTTACAACCAAGTTGTTTAAATTTGATAAATTTTGTTAGTGTTGCACGATTATATCTCACAGGAGGGGGAGGGGGGAATCCTACATCAATAGAAACAAACACGCAGGGGTCACCGGAAGTGGTAATTAGGAAGGTACAAAGAGAGAGGTGGGGGATAATGTTTAAACACTATCTATCTATCTATTGACCTTTCGAGCCGTAACCGGCCCATAGGGCGTAGACCAAGATACACCTTCTCCTATATGAATTTTTGTTCTAGCAGTTTTCTTTTAAAGATATTTTATCAAATCTCGCCATCTGTCTCTGTTCTGTGCAAGCAGTTCTATCTCATTGAGGGAGCCGATTCCTGCTGCTCTTGCCTCTCTCATCAATGTTCTTCTCAGTGTCTCCCTGGGTCTTCCTCTTTTTCTTTTACCTGTTGTTTCCCATATGAGGGCTTGCTTTGCTATTCGATTATTATCTCTTCTCATCACATGTCCAACGTATGACCATCGTCTTTTCTTTATTACTGAAGATATTAGTGGTTGATTGGCGATTTCTCTAATTTCCTCGTTTGTTTTGAATTTGTTCCACTCTATACCAAGTATTTTCCTTAGACATTTATTTTCGAATGCGTTCAACTTTGTTTCTATATCTCTTGTTGTTTTCCAGCTTTCACACGCATACGTAAGGGTTGATAGTACATTTGATTTGAATAGCCTAAGTTTTGTGTTTGTGCTAATGAGTTTTGATTTCCACAACTTTTCAAGGCTTCTGAAAGACATTGCTGCTTTAGCCAGTCTGATTCTAATTTCTTTGCTCGTATCCCCTTCTCGATCAATGTGACTTCCAAGATAGATGAAGTGATCGATCTCTTCTACTGGTTTGTTTTCCATGTATATTTTGTCACTTGTTGGAATTAAACTTTTCATGACTTTAGTCTTTTCATGATTGACCTCAAGCCCAATTTTGCTGGCTATTGATGATAGTTCATTTGTGTTTTCCTGCATCGTTTTTATCTGATTGCTGATGAGAACTATGTCATCAGCAAAGTCCAGGTCCTCCAAATGGTCTCCTTGTATCCATTCGATGCCTTTATTACCAGTGCAGCATTTCTTCATTATGAAGTCCATAACAATTCCAAATAACAAGGGCGATAAAATACATCCTTGTTTAACCCCAGTTTCTATTGGGAAACATTCGCTCAGTCCTTCCTCTGTTCGAACTGCACATGTGTAACCATCATACATGTCTTTGATAATATTTATGATTTTTGATGGTAAGCCATATTGCTTCAGAATTTTCCACAAAGAATCTCTATGAATACTATCAAATGCTTTTTGAAGTCGATGAAGTTAAGTACAAAAGGTTTTTGCTTTTCAATGTGTTCCTCCAATATAAGTCGTAGAGTGAAAATGTGGTCAAGACAGCTTCTCCCTTTTCTTTTTAAACACTGCAAACTGTCAAACTGTCAAATTTAGAAGAATTTGTGTTTTAATGCGGTAATTTTTACAACAGTATCGTAACCTTTTGCTAAAGGCAACCATGTGGACCAAATCAAATGAAAGGTAAAAAAAAGTCTTAAGTGCTGTTCCTCTCTCACTTGATCTATATAGTGTCACTGGTTAACCAGGTTTTTTTGCCTTCTTGACATGGCACAATCTGTTCAATCTTAAACTATGTCTTCTTGGTTGTATTAGACCACAGTTGGCATAAAAAAATTGTAGTTTATATTTTTATTATGTATATATGTTAATGTAGCATGATTTGACTACTAGAGATAAGAAGTCCGTTACAATCCCAAATGATGGCACCCAGGTTGACCCAGCCTGAATATTTATAATCCATTTCAACCATAAGTTTGATACAGTTTTATTGGCCAATAGTTGTATAAGCAGAGCTAAATGTACACACAATTTCATGTTATATTTATTTTATAAGAATAAAGTGCTATGGGACATACACACACATAGTTTGTTTTCAGGTGTAATGGATGCATATTTATTTTAAAAATGCTTACAAATTATGGGCAAAATTTTCCAGATGGAAGGCATGGGTGGTAGATTTACTACTACTGGACAGAAAGTGAGTGATGTATCGTACTCGTATCATGGTACATTTTCTCAAATAGAAGTAATTTATGCAGAGTTTTGGTCTTGGGGCACACTTACTGACCATGATGTCCACTTAGAAATCACGCCAATGCATGGAGATTGTATCACAGACAACGATCATTACAGTGACCCAAAAGTTTTCATCATAGGTTGTGCACCTTTTATATTTGTAAAAATCGCAACACGTTCAATAGAACAGTATGAATGCTCAAGATGAATGCTTTGTTGGTCTGGACTGGGAGTGTAACAGATATGGGAATGTCTCGCACATTCTTCCCTACACGATCTGACCAAAATTGTTGTCCTACACACTACTCAGGTATAAATTCTGTTGAGACTGTATAATTTATTATATTAGGATCAACTTTTTTCTCTATGTTTAATCTCTTTCATTATTAAAATAACAATCTATCTATCTATTGACCTTTCGAGCTGTAGCCGACCCATAGGGCACAGACCCAGATACTCTTCTCTTATCTAAATTTTTATTCTAGCAGTTTTCAATCCTTGTAAAGATCTTTTATCAAACCTCGCCATTTGTCTCTGTTCTTTACAAGCAACACTTCCTCATTGAAAGAGCCAATTCATGCTGCTCTTGCCTCTTTGATCAATGTTCTTCTCTGGGTCTTCCTCTTTTCCTCTTATTGTTGTTTCCAACATGAGGGCTTGCAACAATAAAAAGTAAAGTAAAGAGCCCTCATCACGCCAAGTGGCGTATAGGGAATATGGTGTTAGTGACCATAAATTTTACAGACCTTCAGCACATGATTTTTGGATTAATGTGGTCGGTATTACGTCCGTACCGCTTTACTTTCCCAGAAAACATCTGGCTTGCAACAATACAGTTTAATAATTTTGTGAGTAAAAAGTGAAAGTCAATATTTCTCAAAGATTCATTTGTGAGATACTTTAAGTAGATCTATATATTTTTTTTTTTTTTGCTCACCAGTGATAAAAGTGTGCCATACAGTATAATATATTCTATCTATCTATTGACCTTTCGAGCCGTAACCGGCCCATAGGGCATAGACCAAGATACACCTTCTCCTATATGGATTTTTTTGTTCTAGCAGTTTTCTTTTAAAGATATTTTATCAAATCTCGCCATCTGTCTCTGTTCTGTGCAAGCAGTTCTATCTCATTGAGGGAGCCGACTCCTGCTGCTCTTGCCTCTCTCATCAATGTTCTTCTCAGTGTCTCCCTGGGTCTTCCTCTTTTTCGTATAATATATTGGGGACTACATATTTCACAATGTCTTATCTCTATTATTAATAGAGATCTAAAATATTTTTAAATATAGTAATACAGTTGAATAATTCTGTGAGTAAAAGTGAAAGTTTGAATATTTGAATATTTACAGAATTATCTGTAAGATATTTGTACTTGGAAGTAGGTCTACTTTTTTGTGCTTGCTGATGATAAAGTATATACACCTGGGCTAGGAGATAATATCATCTTATTCATTTATTTTGGCAGATTATGGGCTGAACTAAAAAACAACAGGGACAGAAACACAAACATTTGACTGGAGTCAAATATAAGACTAGTTAAGATTAGCCTGGCATCATATATAAACAGTAACTATTTTGATAGGCAATAACTTTGAGAAAGAGGTGGTTTAAGGGGGGTGGGGGTGGTTTATTGAAAGTTCAGAACTCTTGAATGTAAATTAGAAACACTGAATTTTATAGCCTAGTGACCTCCTAGGCTGGCAGCAAAAGTGTCTCATTTTCATGATCATGTCCCAGGTCATCCCAACTAAAGGGTGTGCCACAAACAGTAAATAATGAATGCGTGTCTATACAATATCATTGTTTGAGCAGTTTGTTAAAACAGATCAACTATATCACATTATTCTTATTTTTTACAGGAGATCCTTCTTATGATCTTTTTATGAAAGAGAAAAATGAAGTTCTTTCCAAACTAAAGGACAAAGCACAGTTGGTCACAAATCTATTTAATTCTATTGAGGGTATCACGTGTAATGAGGTAAAGTAAGATCAAATTTGAATTAATTATTACAAAACCTTCATTTGAAACTGCTGAGATATTTTACAGTAGAACATTAAGAATGTTCAACATGCAATATTTAAAAAAAATATTTTATTTAAATATATCAAATGTTATCCTTGAGTTGCATGTCCTTCGCAGAATTTTGCACACATCACAGTCTGTTTGAAAGAATCTCTGTCTCTATCCAGATCTCCCACTTCTTCTGCTGTCAAGTTCAAGGTCTCTTTGATGCCTTGAAACTACCTTATTGGTCTACCCCTGTCTTTTTTTTCTGAAACTATGCCTTCCATTAATGTTCTTTCCAGCCTAAATATTTAAATTTTCTCTGTAAATTGTTCTTTATAAACCAGTTCTTTTCAATGTTGAGGTCTTTTGATATGATTTCTGTGCTCTTTTCCATTATTCAAGGAATACTAAGGGTTTTTATGTTGCTATTTGTTTCAAATGAACCAATTTTCTTCCTTGTTTTTAAGATTGTTTGTGATTCACAACCATGTGTTGCTTTAAGGAAAATACATGCCCATAATAGTTTTAATTTTACTGCCTTGTTGGTATTGTGCCACATGTTCTTCATGGCAATACATTTTTTAGTTGCAATTCTTTTGATCTCCTTCTGTCAGTCCTTGTTGTTAGTTACTACAAATCCCAGATATTCACAGTTTGTTAAAATTTCAAGTTCTTTATTTTTTGTGATAATTTTGGGGTTGTTTTCATTTTTTCTTTGTCAGTGGACATTTTCTTAGCTTTCTATATACAGTCGAACCTGTCTAAGGCGACCATTCACGGGACTTTCAAAAACTGGTCCCATAGGACAGGTGGTCCTGCCTCACAGGTTTCACATAATAAATAGAGCGATAAAAAAAATTTTATCCTAAGCACTATGAAAACTAACCTGCAAATCAGCGTAATCCATGAGTAGAACATAGTGCACATGTCGGTCTACAATAGCCACTGGTTGGACACTTTTCATAAAACACGATAGTTAAACACACAAAAATAAAACACACATACACAGATTCCACTTATACTGTACATGTATCACTTTTGACTTGAAAAAAAATCCAATATGGTAGTCTGTTGTTTGACAGATGAAATAAACGATAAGTTCAATTTTTCTCTCAAGTCCATGATAACGTCTAGTATGTCAGATCTCCCGTTTGTTATTGAATAGGTGCGCAGAAGCTCCAAAGCATTATGTGCATCTGCGATAGTGTATGTTTTCTCAATGTCAGTAGAATCTTGTTCGTTGTCTGATTCACTATTCACATCCTCAGCAGCTAAAATTGCAGTGGCAGGAAGATCCCAGTTTGTTTCTATTGTGTTGCAAGTTTGGAGCCCTGAATCAATCATGGAGATGTCTGTCAATTGGTATCCAAACAATTCTTTTGAAAGGTTATCCAAAGCAGTAGAAATTGCAGTAGAAACAATTTGCACGTCGGTCTTTGATGCAGATTCCAAGTGCGTCAGAGAATATGCGTGTGTTTCAGCAGGACAATGAAAACCTGCTTTACAGAAACACTTAAGGATGGTTGAGTTGTCCACTTCTTTCCATGCTGCAGCAATCCAGTAGACTACATCCAGTAAATTGACCTGTTTCATGAGTTCGGTTCCGGAAGCATCCTTGTTTGATTCCATGACTGTGATAAGATGTAGAAGCTGTTTTTGTCTAAACTTTAATTTAAATGTCTGAATGACACCCTGGTCTAGGGGTTGAACTAATGCAGTTGTGTTGGGTGGCAGAAACTGCAGCTTAACATTCTGTAGTTCGATCTTGGGATGACAGGTAGCGTTGTCAACAAATAAAATAATGTGGCGCTTTTTTTTTCTGCATCTTACGGTCAAAACTTTTCAGCCAATCTTCAAATATAGCTGCAGTCATCCATGCCTTTTTGTTGTTTCTGTAAATCACTGGCAGTGTGTTTATGTTGATGTTTTTAAAAATCCTAGGGTTAGCTGCTTTCCCAATCACTAAAGCCGGTTCTCGTTCCCCCAACATGTTAGTGCATAGCATCACTGTTATTCGCTCTTTGCTTTTTTTACCCCCAGCGCATTTTTCTCCTTTGACAAAAAATGTTTTGTCCGTAGTCGCTTTGAAAAATAACCCGGTTTCATCTAAATTAAAAATGTCTTGAGCAGCGTAACCATAGCATATCTCGGATAATTTAGAAGTCCAGTCAGCCGCAGCACTCATATCTGAATCACCGACTTCGCCACATTGCTTACCAAACACAAGATTGTGTCTTTTAATGAAGGCCTCTAACCAGCCGTTCGATGCTTTAAAGACTGAGTTTTCCAATTCTTTTGCAAACTGTAAAGCTCGTTCTTTGATCATCGGCCCAGATAACGGAATTTTTCGTGCAAGTGCTGATTGACACTATTTCCAACAAAGTGTATTTATGTCTTCATTTCCCGTTTTCCTGCTATTCCTTCTTTTCATACTTGGTGCATTATTTTCAAAGTCATTCATATACTCGGCTTTTCTCTTTAACGTACGTAAAATCTGTGTCTTTCCCACTCCAAACTGTTCTGCCAATAATCGCGAACTTTTACCTTGCTGATTTTGTCGAATCACTGATATTCGTTCTTCCAGCGTTAATGCTTTTGGTTTTACACTTTTGACACTGGCCATTTCCTATATTGTGTGTAACACTTTTAAAATCCACAAAAATAATTCAATGAGATACTGTACATGTACATGAATACACTCTAAGCGGGCAATGACTAATTCTTTAATTAATTCCTGTAATTTATACGGGCCACGCAATGGTCTACTCTGGTCTAGACGGAACCGCGAAGTGATGTCACTTCACGAATCATAGATCTGTGTCTGCACCAGTATTGACTGATAAACGTAACACGTCCCACTGTAATCTGGGACTCACTAAATACGGGAAAACATCAACACCTGTAGACACCTGTGTCGATCGTTTATAGCTCCCAGCGAGACGAAGGACTGGCTGGTCGTCGTAAACGGGATAAATAACATTGGCGGCGGTTAATTAGCCTGGTCTCTGGTCGCGTCATACGGTGAGCGCCGTAATCAGTGTTAGCATATAGTAAAAAACTCAGGGAAATTGTAGACCCGGTCCTATAACCAGGGAAACGCTTTAAACAGGTGGTCCTAAGACCAGGTTCGACTGTATTTAGAAAGTGGTTTTGCTCTTCACTGTATTTTTTTTAACAGACTCAGTTGTCTCTTTTATTCCCTTTGCACCATTTAAGATATATCTAAGATCTGGTATTATGTTACCATTTATTGTGAAAAGGTTGTACTTCATACAACTGTCATCATTTCTGACATTATGTTCTCGGCTTAGATGTTTAGTAGAACTATTTAGTGAGGATGTACTACATCTTCATTCTCTTTTGTACTTCAAACCAATTTGATATTTCACCTACTATCCTGATAGTTGCTTGCTATTCATGATATAGTGATTTGATGAGATGTGTTTGTTGGAAAGCCCATTGCTTTTATGATGTCCTGTAGTTTTTTATGTTGTACACAGTCAAACTCCTTCTTCCTGTAATCTCTGAAGCTTGTATACAGATCTACGTTATATTCCCAACATTTCTCAGAGATGTTCGTCACGTAAAGATGTGGTTTCGTGTACTTTGATCTGAAACCTGCCTGAACTACAAGTCTTCTTCATAATGATCTGTAAGGGTATACTGCCGGCATGGCTTATTATTAAAGCAGCCATTCGGTAGTGAGCACACAACTTCAGGTGTCATCGTCGTCGTCTCTTCTTTCTCTCTTTGCTTTATTATTATTATTAAATTTGCTTTAATATTCTTCTTTGTGGATCAGTTTTTTTAAATATATGTCATTGTTCTTGATTATAAAGCTTATAGATCTTGAATAAAATATCAGAAAAAAACAACATAGTATTTTAAACTTGTGTTTATAGGAAATTTGGAACACATTTTGACAATATGTGAATCTCAGAGAAGGCGACTGTAGCGAGATACTGGATCATTTTGTATTGTGGCATGGAAGGACAGTGTTCATTACAACCTTTATCAAATGGCATGTTACATGGTGATGATTTTTACTGATTTTATTAGAGATTAAAACTGTTTTGTTTCTATAGATTTACATTTTGTGGATATTACATCCTCAACCACTCTTTTGTATTGTGATCAATGTTGTATGGTGATACTGATAAAGTGGGACATTGAACTTATAATTAAACTTTATCAGTAATCTGTACAAAATGTAAAAGACACATAAAATGGTATGGAGTAGCTAAACTAATAGAAAGACAAGACAAACTACATTTTGGCAAAATCCCTCATGAAGTATAATACACACGCTATTAAAATTAAACAAATAAATCCAAATCAGAAAACAACAGCGATCTAAAAAATGGTGGAAAGAATTCAGCAGCTCTACTCGCAGAGCTGCATAGTATTTAATATTTTGTATATTTGATATTTGTTCTTAACACCATGTACAAAATGTAAGAAAAATTTGACAGCTAGCAAACAATACTGTACGTAATGATGCCAAAATTATCAGAATCTCCTTGATATATCTCAAAAGTGTAGTTCAAAATAAAATAGATGAAAGGTGATGTTTCAATCTTGTGTTTCTACAATAATAGAGTTTGAGCTACAACAGTGCAAGTGTAATTTTAAAATATTAACATATTAACATTAACTCTTAATTACCATACATATGTGTGACTCACTTGTTTACAATACCATAGTAAAAATTACTACCACTTAAATGTAACATTTCGATTTTAGAAAATCCTTTTTTTTTTTAAACTTTTGCTACACAGCAGTGCGTTTACCCAAGACGAGATATGGGGATCTTATATGATGATCATTTCCTGCTTTCTATCTTGTGACCTTTCGAGCCGTAGCCGGCCCATAGGGCGTAGACCAAGATACCCCCTCTCTTATCTGAATTTTTGTTCTATCAGTCTTCAATTCTTTTAAAGATATTTTATCAAATCTCACCATTTGTCTCTGTTCTGTGCAAGCAGCTCTATCTCATTGAAGGAACCAACTCATGCTGCTTTTGCCTCTCTCATCAATGTTCTTCTCAGTGTCTCTCTGGGTCTTCCTGCTTTACAGTAGATCAACAGTAATTTGTATATTTGTCGTTGTTTGATAACTCTTCCATGTTACAAAGGTTTCTTTGATGTCAATGTCGATGAGATTTTCCACGTCTTGGAAAAAAAAAAAGATAAAATAATGAATTTCTTAAAAATCAACAGAATTTGAAATAATAAATGTGCATCTTTTGTGATACCATAGTAATTGTTATTAAGCAGTTGATTTTTTAAAATCCAACACTTAGGGGTCACCATTAGTGATAATTAGGATGGGGGTGTGTGTTTGCCCATGGGGACGCTGTCAAATACCCTTTCTCCTCCTTTCTCCCCCCCCCCAACCAAACAAACAAACAAAAAGTATTTTGTGCTGGTAATTTGTACATTAGTATCGTAATCTAGGGTTAAGAGTATGTTTTATCATATTTTTGTGAAACAAAAAGCATGCAGTAATTTCCTAGTCTAGCATATTTCTGCTAAGTGAGTGATCTTCCCTGATTGACCACACATATTTGAATGTATCAACTGCTTCTAGTTTTTGTGCATTTAATTTTATTTTTTTCAACAAGATTAAAGGTATTCCAAACCCAGGGGTCTTCTAATGAAAGATTATAGAAGGATGAATAATAAAGTGCAAGGGGATGTTACTCTGATCAGAAAAACACAAAACCAATCATGCTCCTACAGGCTAGTTGATTAATAGCGTTCATGTTAATTTTTTCTTTATCTAGGTGGAGGGGGCCATGTACGCATTTCCCCGAATCTACCTTCCTGAAAAGGCTATCAAGGCTGCAGAGGCAACAGGACAAACCCCTGACAGCTTCTACTGCTTTGCTCTGTTGGAAGAAACTGGCATCTGTACTGTCCCAGGTAGTGGCTTCAGAGAGGAGGAAGGAACATTTCATTTCCGTACAACTATTCTGCCACCGGTTAGTTACATTCTCTTTTTTTATATATAGTCATTTTAGATCGTTGGTTCCAAGAACAGGTGATATTGCCAAGAGATAGAAGGATGCATATAGAGTAGAGTAAAAGTGGCATGCTGGGATTATCACTTTGGCAGGATGGAGGATTGCCTCTGTGGAGTTGAATCAAAGTTAGAATTATCACTGCACATTTCAATTTTATTAAGAAATAAAAGCCTTGTATTTACCTAGCATAATGATCTTGTTGTTGAAGTTCTGGTCTTCTCTATCGGTTAAAAGTAGTAACCTTTTATTGTCCACATATATATGATAGTTGTATAACAGTATTTGTAATAAAACATGCCTGTTAACCATAGATCGTGACATCCATCTGTAACTCTCCCAGTTATGATACCGTAGTAAAAATTACTATCGCTTAAATATAACATTAGGTGCTCTAAATATAGTCATTTCTCTGCATTCTTGACACCGTCCTGTGTGTTCACACTAGGCAAAACACGGGGACTCGAAGTTCCTGGCTCAGGTTGATTTACGACCTGAGTTTCACCTCATGGGCCAGACATGTTGCAATGTCTATCGGTACAGTTGCCGTAATTCTGTCAGTATATTTGAAAACTGTATAGCGTTATTTGCTGTTTTCCTCATCAAGGCCAGCTCCTTGTCGTGGGGATGGGGCTTAACAGTCACCAGGGACTGAAAACCAAGACTGGCCAGGCCTTCCTACAACCAAGCAAGACCACAGTCTGCTCTAGCAAGTTCAAGTGCTGAAGTCGGAGGCAACCAGCCAAAAGGCGCACAAAAATCAGGATGCCACGCACTCAACGCAAATGGAAGAATGTCTATAACCGCAAATCGATATGGCACTCGCCCTGTGATGGACACTCAGGCAGGAGCAGCGCCGGGCCCTCAGCCTCGAAAGGGCCCAACCTCTAATACTGGATGTCCTTCTCAACCGCTCTGTGGAGTCAGGGGGCGAGAGAATAGAGCTACTGGCCAATCCAAAATAAGACCACTTAAAATAATGCACTGGAATGCTGAAGGCATCAACAGCAAAAGAGATGGGTACAGTAAAAAGATAGAATTAGAGAATATCCTGCATGAAGAACAAGTAAGCATATGCTGTTTGCAGGAAACCCATCTAAACAACGACATAGCCTTGAAGATTAGGGGATACCAGTGCTACCGATCTGACAGAAAAAATAGACAAAAGGGCGGAATACTGACTCTTGTAAGGAACAACATTAATGCATGTCAGATTGAAGTGTATATGGATGGGGCGGAATATCAAATACTGCACCTCAGGACAGGAAATACAGACTTCCATCTACTTAACTACTACTGTCCGAGTGACCGCCCACTAGCACTAGACACAATTACATTACAAGAAAGAATAATTGTATGTGGAGACTTTAACAGCCATTCACAGAGCTGGGGCTATGAACATATGGACAAGAGAGGCGAAGAGCTTGAAAATTGGCAGGATGACAATGGGCTTATACTATTAAACCAGGCAACAGATCCACCAACATTCTACTCCAGATCATGGCATACCACATCTACACCAGACCTTGCTTTCCATTCACCAGACCTGGATTGGAATATCACACGAATTGTTGGGAAACAACTTGGAGGCAGCGACCACCGACCAGTCTTTTTAGTGGTACAAAATAAGGCCATCAGGGAGAGCAGCACTCTCTCCAGATGGAATTACAAAAAGGCAGACTGGAAAATGTATCAACACTACACCAGTGTACTGACTAAAGATATAAATACAGATAGAGACATCAACAAAATAGTTGATGAATTCAGTAGACTAATAATACAAGCTGCCAGTGAAACAATACCTAGAGGGGCACGGAAACACTACAAACCATACTGGAGTAGTGAACTAGAGCAACTACACAATGACATGGAAACATCTCGAAAGCAAGCAGAAAATAACCCTTGCCAAGAACACCACAACAACTACCAGCATGCTAAAGCCAAATTTCAACGGGCTAAACTACAAGCCAGACGGAGAAGCTGGAAAGAGAAAACAGAGTCCTTGAATCTTGAACGAGACACAAGAAAAGTGTGGAAGCTTGTAAAACAGCTGAATGATGAGGGTACAGAAAGGAACACCAAAATTACACTGAAGAAGGATGGAAACATTCTAACAGGTAAACATGCAGCAAATTACTTTGCAGACTCCTTTGCAAATGACAATAATATTGAAACTAGCCTAGAAAAACGACAAGAGACCCGTTTAAAACAACAAAATGCAAGACAAGAAGAGACCACACATGAAGTAATGGAAACACCCATTACACAAAGAGAGCTAGAGCTGGCAATATCCAAATTAAAAATGAAAAAGTCACCAGGCAGTGATGGAGTGTCCAATGAAATGATTAAGAACTTGGGAACTGCAGCTAAAGCAAAACTACTGCAGATCTACAACATTTGCTGGATCACAGGTAGAGTGCCACAGGCATGGAGAGAAGCAATTATGATACCATTACTAAAGCCAGGAAAAGATGGTTCAATGACATCCAGCTATAGACCAATCAGCCTTACAAGCTGTTTGTGTAAAACAATGGAACGTATAATCAATCTCAGACTGCAGTGGTACCTGGAAAGTGAAAATCTCCTTGTCCCACAACAAGCAGGCTTTAGACAGTGTTACTCTACCGAAGATCAAGCAACCTATCTTTCCCAGGAAATTGAAGATGCGTTTCAAGAAAAGAAACTGGTACTAGCAGCATGGATAGACCTAAAGAAAGCATTTGATAAGGTATGGAAGGAAGGGCTTTTGAAGAAACTGAGAAATTATGGAGTAAATGGCAGGATGTACAAATGGGTCAAAGCATACCTGCATAATAGGAGAGCCAGAGTGCAACTGGATGGTCTTAAGAGTAAGAAGGTCTTATTGCGCCAGGGCGTTCCACAAGGAGGGGTACTATCTCCAACACTTTTTCTGATCTACATCAATGACCTAGTTACTGAACTACCACATGGCATCAAAGTGGCAATGTATGCAGATGACTTGGTAATGTGGTGCACAGAGGAGTATGCAACAGTGGCCTCCAAATTGCTACAAAGAGCTATGAATGCACTGAATTCATGGACAAATAGATGGTGTATCAGCATCAATACAGACAAATGCAGTACTACACTTTTCACACTCTCCCCAAAACAAAAAGCAGGAGCCATCTACATAAACAATGAGCCTGTGAAAGAAGACATACAAGCTACATATCTCGGAGTTACATTTGATAACAAACTATCTTGGAAGCAGCAGATAAATAAGGCAACCCAAAAAGCAAGGAGGAAATTGGCTATTCTAAGAAAGTTGTGTGGAACCACATGGGGTGCGAGTGGGAAAATACTCAGTAAAGTTTACCAACAGAGTATATGCCCACATTTAGAATATGGATCATCCGCATGGTGCTCAGCATCAAACACCACATTGCAAGAACTGGATAAAGTACAAAACCAGGCACTTAGGGTCATCACAGGAGCAATGAAATCAACACCAATATTGGAGATGGAGAAATTGTGGAGGATACCAGCACTGAGAGAACGGAGAGACACAAAGGTGCTGATCTATCTATCTATCTATTGACCTTTCGAGCCGTAACCGGCCCATAGGGCGTAGACCAAGATACACCTTCTCCTATATGAATTTTTGTTCTAGCAGTTTTCTTTTAAAGATATTTTATCAAATCTCGCCATCTGTCTCTGTTCTGTGCAAGCAGTTCTATCTCATTGAGGGAGCCGATTCCTGCTGCTCTTGCCTCTCTCATCAATGTTCTTCTCAGTGTCTCCCTGGGTCTTCCTCTTTTTCTTTTACCTGTTGTTTCCCATATGAGGGCTTGCTTTGCTATTCGATTATTATCTCTTCTCATCACATGTCCAACGTATGACCATCGTCTTTTCTTTATTACTGAAGATATTAGTGGTTGATTGGCTATTTCTCTAATTTCCTCGTTTGTTTTGAATTCGTTCCATTCTATACCAAGTATTTTCCTTAGACATTTATTTTCGAATGCGTTCAACTTTGTTTCTATATCTCTTGTTGTTTTCCAGCTTTCACACGCATACGTAAGGGTTGATAGTACATTTGATTTGAATAGCCTAAGTTTTGTGTTTGTGCTAATGAGTTTTGATTTCCACAAAGGTGCTGATACAGGCAGAAAAATTTGTATGCATGCCGAGACATCCAATGAAGGACAGATTCCAAAATCTTGCATTGGGACGACTTAAGAGAAGCAGTTTTATCCACCAAGCCAAGCGTATTAGTAGACAAACACCAGACATGCCAAGAGTTGTTAAACCCCTTCTGCCCATACCAGAACAGACTCCCTGGACAGATGAATCAGGATTATCAGTTCAAATACGGACAGAAGTGAAAGGAATAGTTGACAAAGAGGAACAAAATAGTCTACAGCGAAAAACAATAACTCTCAGTTTCCTGGATGAAGAATACCCACAAGACCTATGGATCCGTGTGTACACAGATGGATCAGCACAGAATGCAGTAAAGAATGGGGGAGCAGGTGCATATATAGAGTACCCAAATAACACTAGGGATATGAATAAAATAGCAACAGGGAAATATTGTCACAATTATGATGCAGAAATACAAGCAATAAAGTTGGCAATAGAAAAGCTGCTGAACAGTAATCTTAGCCCACAGCCTGTAGTGTTTTTGACAGATGCAAGATCAGTACTCCAGGCACTACAATCCAGAAAATTACCACATCTACAGACCTTATTGACTGAACTCTGCAAGCACCACAGGGTTGCCCTGCAGTGGATCCCGTCTCACTGTGGAATACCAGGAAATGAGAAAGCAGATCAGTTGGCAAGGGAAGGTTCAACAGGCACACAACTAGATACACCAGTCACATACCATCATAAGAAACAGTTAATCAAATCAATCAGAGGACCACAAGCCCCATATCAGGATGCCTTTCATAATATGAATAGATATGAACAAGTTATCATTATACGCCTAAGAACAGGACACAATCGACTCCATAGTCACATGTATACAAAATTCAAGATCGGCACATCAACTACTTGTACATGTGGACAGGCGCCCCAGACTGCTGAACACATACTTCAAGACTGCACTGAATATAGTAGACTGAGGAAAATCCATTGGCCCATAGATACAACACTACAGACAAAACTATATGGGCCACTGCAAGAATTACAAAAGACAGTAAAATTCATACAGGAAACGACATTGCTGATATAGACAATACTTCGAGCGAACGAAAGATAGATAGATTTGCTGTTTCCCACAGTCAAAAAGGGTTGTTTGATGTCTGCCAATGACCTGGTCACCTCTAAAATTAAAAAAAGGAAAAACGGTAAATTTCTTTAAAATTTGCCTTTTTTTCCCACATAGTGTGAACACAGCTTTGTGTCAAAAGTTCAGAGAAAATACTATTGTTAGAGCACCTAATGTTAAATTTAAGTGGTAGTAATTTTTACTACGGTATCATTAACAAGTCAGTCACAGATAGGTATCGTAATTAAGGGTTAATTTCCCTTTTTTTTTTTTTAAAAGATTGAAGAACTTCAGGAGGTTTTGGCAAACTTCAAGAACTTTCACCTCAACTTCTTAGCCAAGTACAAGTAGCTGCACATGGGTTGCTTCCCTTCCATGAGAAAGCCAATGGCTTTAGGTAACAG
The DNA here is from genome assembly GCA_032433765.1 of Megaustenia siamemsis. Taxonomy (NCBI): domain Eukaryota; kingdom Metazoa; phylum Mollusca; class Gastropoda; order Stylommatophora; family Ariophantidae; genus Megaustenia; species Megaustenia siamemsis. Next base: position 52,376,764 of record JAVIAB010000091.1, on the reverse strand, counting down.
ATTTTTAACAATTTGTTCTTAAATCTATCTGTTCTTTCATTAATCATAATCATCTATTTGAACTTCATATTTATATATTTTTGTTAATTTCTACATAAGAAATTTCTTAAAATAGTACAAATATTTAGGTAGTTTGGTGTCATAGACATTAAGTACATGACTGAAACAACAGCTTTGATGAATGATTGGGGTCTGGGTTATAAGAAACCATATTGAAAAAAAAAAATTAAACATTTGCCATGATATTGAGGTTAATAAATGTTTTTTTTTAAAAAAAAAAAAGAAAAAAAAGCAGTACATGGTGTGAAGAAGATATGCAGAAAATGCATGCTAATAATGTAATATAGTATAAATTAAGAACAATCAAAGTATGATTTGGGATTTAAAATTAACTGAGTCTACAATGATGGTACACATTTTAAAATAATCTATAGGAAAGCTTCTAAAACAAATTTGTAACAAGATCACCACTCTAGGGTGCAGTCATTGCCCATAGTTAGTTGTCCACAAACTTTACATCAGAGAACCACAGTTGCAATGGCAAGGTTTTTTAGTAGGGGTAGTAAAAGAGAAGTGAAACAATGATACAATATTTGTAATGTATAAATACATAATAAAATACCATGTCTTTATTCAGTGGTCTACAGAGTAGTTTTAGGCTTTTAATCTGTCTGTGAACTGAAAAAGTGGAGAAATGTTGCTCTTGACAGTAAAATTTTGATTCACTTGTTTAAATCTACTTTAGAATCAACTTTGCTGTCAACTATGTTGCATTATGTATGGCTACAGTACTGTAAAATTTATTTCATGTTCTGCAAAATGAAAGTTTTTATTTGATTGTTTCAGGTGAACTGATGCTTATAGCCAGTCTCTTGAGGGTGTATAGGTTGAGTATGGAAGGTTATCTATCATATAAGAATACAAATTTAATAGAAGTGGCATTTTTTAAAGAAAATATGCCTAAATTAATATCACACTGGTAAGAGATCTCACCGAAATAAAACCACAGAAATATCATTGAAAATGTATCTTCAGAGTAGTATTACATGCTTAGAGATGTAGCTGCAGTAATGTTACAAAAATAAGATGTTATTGTAGAAAATGTAACAGAATTGTATCACATATGGAGTAAATAATTTCCTTTGCAATTGTCCCTAGTAACAAAAGTAGATAATGCTATTGGGCCTCATGACTTTCAATTATACTGCACTAATATAAACATACAATGGCTCAACTTGGCAGTTAAAACTGATTTTTTTGTTCTTTTAATACAAAATATAGAACTTGTTTATATCTATCTACTGTCACCTCACTAATTTCACACTAACTACAAATTTAAGAGCGTTGATAGCTGTCATTATCAGAGTTGAATGAAGTTTAACATACTGGCTGTAGGACAATGGAATGAATATGTTAAAAATTATTTGACACATACTTTTGAAAGTACAGTAATGACATGCGTATCACTTGAGGTACATAATGTTGATAAGTAATGGGATATATATTACTTAGAAGGATTATATATATTTTTTTGTTTTTATTACTCATGTCCCAAGATGTATATGTTTTTTAATTGTTAATTTTTTTGGTAGCAATCCGTATTTAAATGCAATATTTAAATAATTTGAAACATGTGCAATTATGTATTGTGAGCTAAAACATATGTACTTGTAGATGTCATGATTATTAGGAAACAGTTTTTACAGAGATTTGCAGCAAGAGGGCATCTCACCCTTCAAGAAAGTGCATCTGTCAAGCAAGTGTTTCAGTCCTTTAGCTTCTTTAAGGAGAGAGCAATCCACTAGGCTTATGACTTGCCTTACTCTTATTGGATTCAGTGCCTGAAAGTTCATGAAACTTTCTGATTGACAAACTGCTAGTGTGGATTAGAAGTAATTGAGTTGTTTTTAACTACAACTCACTTGGTGGTTACAGTAGTAGACATTTTGTGTTATGTATTTGTAGTACTGATGATGCCTGTTGTGCATGTCTTTAGCTCATGTATCCTTTGTTTTCTCAATCATATTGTTATTTAGATCCAGGACTTTTCTCTCTTGTCTTATGTGATCCACAGCATTTCTGTCATGCCTAGCTTTTCTATTCATTCCTGTATGAGGCCTTGTCCTCAATTAAATTGCCTTGTTCTGTTATTTAAGTTATAATTGTTCTCTTCTGGCTATATTTCCTTACTCAATTTCTTAACTGTTTATGCTATTTGTAACATTTATCTCAGAAATCACATCATTATATTTGCAATCTGTTTTTAGGGTTGCATATTTTTTCCCTGTATCATGATCGCTAAGAATTATTGGTTGTTTGTATAATATTTCAGGACTTCCTTTTTTACTTCTAAAAACACTCCAGAATTCATTGGTTTGCTTTTATTTCTGTGGAACTTGGTATTACAAAGAGGAAGACCAAGGAATTCTTAGAGAAGACAGATAGAAGCAGAGATGAAGATGATGGGAAGGACATGGAATGATCTTAAAAGAATGGCAAAAAACAGAACGACTTGGATAGTGTGTTGAAGACCTATGCTCCACTGGAAGCTAAAAAGGTAGAAGAGGAAGAAGAACTTGGTTTTAACATGATGGATCAAGTTCTTGTGGGGGTTTTTTTTTCATTTGCATTTTTACACTTTTCATCATTTTAAAATCAGTGGCATCATTATTATTTTACTACGTCTTCACTGTTTTGTGACTAAACTCAGTTTTATTTAGTAATCTTCCATGTGTTATCATATATAATATGATAAATATTAAACTTCAAGGTCTGTTATTGAAATTATTTGATGGTTTAATCCTAAGGAAAATGTTATATAAAAAGAGCATAGGGCAACCACATTATCCCAACATTCATGGATATCAGGTTTCAGGTTTATATTTGTTTGAGAATTGCTCTAAGGGACAATGGGAAACTTTGTTTTTGACACAAATCTTCTTGACTTAATTAATGGTGGTGATGATGATTATTTGTTTTTGTTGGTGTATTTATCACTGTGATTGTTAACCTGCTTGGTAATAGCTGTTTAGAGGGTGGAAGGCAGATTAATTGGTTGAATTATTGAACTCAGGACATGCATCTGAAAGTACAGACCAACAATGTAAAGTAACCAATAAAGTTGTGGTAGTAGCTTCAAGGTGTGCACTGAATTTTGTGTCTGTTGAAGAGGAGAGACTACGGGTTTGCACGCGCTAAATATCACCACTGGATATTTGTTTGTCAACCTTCATCGCGTTCGTGAGCCATCCTGACATTGTGGGATAGTTAACTTTTAGCGCTGATTATTTCACTCACTTTTTAACCCGGCATCAGGTAGTTAAACATGCACACTCTCCTTGGCAGACTCAAGTCAGGTACCATCATTAGAAGGGCCTGGTGGAAACCTTGTTATGTGTGTTTTAGATAACAGTACTTGAAGTTACTTTTGAAACTGCTTTTATTGAATTTATTCACTGTGTATGTTTACTGTAGACACATTTACATATGTTAAGACACAGTTGAATATAACTTGTGCCACTGTAGATCACTGCTTTTAGTTCTGTGAAAATTTACTTACCACATTTAGTTATTTTTAACTAAATTGTTTTATTATGTATGTGTTACTACTTTTAATGATAAGTCATTGTGTAGAGCTTGTGAATTTACTTTATTCAGTTGCTGTTGTTACTACATACAAATTATTGATCTCATTGATTTAAGTTATAAAAGTCACCGCATAAAATTGACTTTTCTCACTGCTGTGGCCACTAAATAAAATTGCATCTGTCACTTCATAAAGCTACCAATATTTTTTACTGAAGTAACATTAGTGTATCTGTGCTGTCATAAGTTTATTATTTTTTTTTTAGTAAAAATGTTCAAGTTTCTTCAAAGGTTAACATTTAAAATATATGGTGATTAAAACTTGTTCCCTCCAGTAACAGGAATACTGAATACATAAATGATAGCTATAAATAAGACTTTCTGTAAAATAGCCAGGATTCCAATGTGATGGTTTGTTTTTCCAAATTGAAAGATAATGTGTATAATTATTATTATATGTGATATAAAGTTAACTGAATGACAAAATGTATGCATGTTAATTATTATTCAATGTCTAAAGTTTGCAGCTAAAAAGTGATAATTTGTTAACATTTTCATATGTTAGCATGCCTAGTGTTGATTGCCCAAACTAATATTGTAGTCCCATAGATTCACCTCTGTGTTCCCTTTTATATCATGTAACACAGTCAGGCTTTGTTGTATGATAGTTTGAAGAAATGCAAAGTTGAAATGTGCCTTTACCAGTTCCATCCTTTATAATTTTTTTCAATGATTTGAAAACATTTAGTTGTGTGCTTTTTAAATGTTTCAGGGAAATTGAGCTTACTAAGTACCAGTTTGATAAAGCTTTTATTGATGGAACTTAACTCAGTTGAAACTTAACTGAGAGAAATTATGTTATTTAGTTTTATTGTCATGATCTATGACATGTAGTGACTGGTTATTTAAAATTGAAACAAATAATTTAAAAAGTTCAAGGGAAGAACATTTTACACTTTACAAAAATAAAATCCTTTCACTGTGTTGACCTTTACTACTGTGCTTAAAAGTCATAAGTGTTTGGACCAGTTTTTAGAAAGATAAAAATACATTTTAATTTATCAATCCATTCCAAACTTATTTTTATAGAAACTAGATGATATATGATGACTAAGAAGATATTGTAGCCTGCTGGACTACTTGTATTGACCATCCCACACAAACAATATATACTTGGGACTGGAGAACACTACCCAGGACACACCTCAAGGTAGCCAACCAATAGCTGACCACGATGTCAGACCTGGTCCAGCAAGTTCCAAAAGAGGGAATGGTGTTGTTGACCATGCTTTGAAACAACTACCAACTTCATCCTAACAACAAACAACTACCTGAGAGCAGAATCAAAATTCCAGAGATAAGAAGTACTTCACATTTACTTGATTTCTTTTTCACTTATTCTCTTGTGTTTTTAGCAATATAAACCAAAGAGATATTGACTTGTTTGACCATGATTTTACCCATTGAAAGTTTATCCCAAGTTTTTCTTCTTTAAAAGCATGTCTAGACCTGTGAGTGTCAGGTCATTTACCTAGAAGTTTGACAACAAATTTATATTGGGCTGTTGTAGTGGTTGCTCACTAGCTTCATGACGCAGAGCTCAAAGGCTTATTCCAGGGACACACTCTAGTCATCCCAGCTCTGGTTTACACATTCAAAGAAGTCATGAACAATGATAGCAATGATAAATATTACTTGCTTCTCTCATCCCCAAAATACTGCAGCCTACGACTATTGTATTTTATTAATTGTAACTTGTTTGTCATCAATTGAAACAAGCTCATTGCATTGGTAGGCTGCCCTGATATAGGCATTTCTGACAAGCTAACTAAAACGATTGACACACATAATCTATTTTTGTTGCTGGAATACATTTAGTATTTATTTTCTGCATCTTTCATTAGCTGTAGAAAAAAAAGTTCTCTTGCTTTCTAAAATCTAATCATTGAGAAAAATAAGGTAACATCTAGACAAGCTCTAGGGTTTGAGAGCAATAGTTGTATGTGCCTTTGATTACATACATAATATGAGGTGTAGAAATAATTTATATTTTGTAGTATCGATGTGAAGCCTTAATTTTTTATTGTGGTGTGTTAGTTTAGTTGTATTGTGAAGTGTGAACATAACTTACAGCATGTGTGGAGTAATTATAGCAAATATTTATGCCTTCCTTTCTCTCACTCAATCACACATCAAATGACTTGTTTTAATTAAATTAAATTAAATTAAATTCTATTTTCATGCCATGATTATGAAATATGTATCTACAGCGTAGTATCCAATACTAGCTATTCCTTTATCGGGGAGCTACAGGAGCCATGAGAATGTATATTCTCCGCCATCTGCTGGAGAGGGCAGAGCACCAAGTACACTGAGGTTTTCTCACTAATTAATCATTACTAGTTATAAAGGCATCACCTGTTATACAAGAAGTACCAGAGTGCCATTGCAAGGCGTGGTGACATTTCAAATAATTGTGCAATTTAAACTGACCTAACACCTTCTTTTAAAAGCACATACATGAGATATACCTGAAGAATTGTTGCAACAATTATTATTTTACTCTATTTTTATCGTTACCGATCACATTCTCAGATTGTGAGAAATACTTTTAATTTTGTCCCCCCCCTCATAGCTCAAATTATAGTCGACTATGTGATGGTGCTTTGCTAATAAAACCTGCAGCAAACAATATAACTTGATTTATTGTTGATCATTTTATTGAGTAACAGTGAGATAGCTCGATTGTGTCTGCACACTAAGTACTGATAGTTTATCTTTTAGCACTGTCATTGTTTCCTGTCAGCTAATTTTTGTCTCAATATCAGCAGCTATTGAGTTCAGTAGATCTAGCTGAAAAGGGGGTACCTGGCTTACTGACTTAAGGAAAGTACTAACAGCGAGGAAGAGCACAGACTTCCCTCACCTCCAAATGCTGCAGCCTGACTTGACTGACACCTTGTAGCTCCTCGTGGAGCAAATGCCTGCAACTACACTCTACCAACAGACCCGGTTCTGTGCTATCTTCTCCACCTGAGCCCATGTCCATCCTGCAGCCTTTGTTTCTGTTGTCGACGGTTCTCTCCCAGGTTGATCTTCAGTAAGATTTATGGACCAACTCACTTCTTGATCTGGGCTGTCATCATCCCGCTTCATGAGCTCTCCTGTGAGAGAAATTATCCAGACCTAGATACGCTTGTGTATGTGTTGTTGCAGTTTCTGTAACATGTAGACCCTACTGTGAAATGTAACATATCAATCCCCAACAACATTACACTTGTCAATGTTCTTTATCTCATGACCCTAATGGTCGTTGGGGCACTACTGACAGACTTAGTCAACCTTTTCCATTTGTCTTCAGTTCTACTGAAGATAAGTTTGTTTCGTGGTACTTTAAAAAAAAAAATTAAAAAAAGCTGTGTTCAGAGGAATGATAGCTTGATGGCTTTGTAGCTAGTGCACTCGTACGTTGACCTGAAGGTATAGGGTTCAAATATCATATAAGGCACACAAAATCTATTTTTTCTGATTAGACTCCCGAAGTTCACACACCCACTTTAAATGGGAACCAGAGATATTACTTTGGAAGGAAAGGCAGCAACGCAAATAACTGTGGAGCGCGCCCTAACCCCTTAAAATCTCATACGGCTGAAGCACAATACAATAAAGTTACTAACACAGCAGCACCCAACAGTATTTGCTAAGGGTTTACCTTTTATGTTCCGATTAGCATTTTTATTTTTTGCTCTAGCAGGCAAGAACATCAGGGTTTAGTTTTATTATGAACAGTTCATAGATGTCAGGAACACAAAGCATTGGAACTGCATTTATTAAACAAATAACTCCAACACCAACTATACACTGGGAAATACAACATGAACAAACAAACAATCTTTACTGCATTATCCCATTGCTGGGGTGACATGTAGGACCGGAGAATAAAGGATGCTACTTTGTCCTGAGCAGTCGCCATGAGGTGCTTGGATTTGAGTTTTTATTCCACTCCCAATAAAAAAAAAAACTTTTGACCCTACCAAAATATTGAACCTGCAAACTCCTGAATTGGAGCACAAATTATCAATGCGGTTGCCCGCTCTCCAACAGTATGATAAACCAAGGGGAAAGCAAACATATCACAAACTACGTCTTCCTTTGACGCTGAATAACAAATGAGGCAGGAACGAGAAGTCTTCCTGGAGAGATTTGCCCGGGACCAGTGGAAAGTTTAAAGATATATAATCACGTGTTAAACATTTAGGAGAAATGCAAAAAAAAATATAGAAAAACGGTATGGTTAAAGCTTCACGTTACAAGTGAACAACACAAACTAGAACGACATTTCGGTGCAATAGGCCTTCAACTGGAAGAAACATACAACACGCGTACAAATATGTATTTAAAAATTATAATAAATAATTAAAAAACATAAACTACAAGCCAGACGGAGAAGTTGGAAAGAGAAAACAGAGTACATGAATCTAGAACGAGACACAAGAAAAGTGTGGAAGCTTGTAAAACAGCTGAATGATGAGGGTACAGAAGGGAACACAAAAATTACACTGAAGAAGGATGGAAACATTCTAACAGGTAAACATGCAGCAAATCACTTTGCAGACTCCTTTGCAAATGACAACAATATTGAAATTAGCCTAGAGAAACGTCAAGAGACCCGTCTAAAACAACAAAATGCAAGACAAGAAGAGACTGCACATGAAGTCATGGAAATACCCATTACACAAAGAGAGCTAGAGCTGGCAATATCCAAATTAAAAATGAAAAAGTCACCAGGTAGTGATGGAGTGTCTAATGAAATGATTAAGAACTTGGGAACTGCAGCTAAAGCAAAACTACTGCAGATCTACAACATTTGCTGGATCACAGGTAAAGTGCCACAGGCATGGAGAGAAGCAATTATGATACCATTACTAAAGCCAGGAAAAGATGGTTCAATGACATCCAGCTATAGACCAATCAGCCTTACAAGCTGTTTGTGTAAAACAATGGAACGTATAATCAATCTCAGACTGCAGTGGTACCTGGAAAGTGAAAATCTCCTTGTCCCACAACAAGCAGGCTTTAGACAGTGTTACTCTACCGAAGATCAGGCAACCTATCTTTCCCAGGAAATTGAGGATGCGTTTCAAGAAAAGAAACTGGTACTAGCAGCATGGATAGACCTAAAGAAAGCATTTGATAAGGTATGGAAGGAAGGGCTTTTGAAGAAACTGAGAAATTATGGAGTAAATGGCAGGATGTACAAATGGGTCAAAGCATACCTGCATAACAGGAGAGCCAGAGTGCAACTGGATGGTCTTAAGAGTAAGAAGGTCTTACTGCGCCAGGGCGTTCCACAGGGAGGGGTACTATCTCCAACACTTTTTCTGATCTACATCAATGACCTAGTTACTGAACTACCACATGGTATCAAAGTGGCAATGTATGCAGATGACTTGGTAATGTGGTGCACAGAGGAGTATGCAACAGTGGCCTCCAAATTGTTACAAAGAGCTATGAATGCACTGAATTCATGGACAAATAGATGGTGTATCAGCATCAATACAGACAAATGCAGTACTACACTTTTCACTCTTTCCCCAAAACAAAAAGCAGGAGCCATCTATATAAACAATGAGCCTGTGAAAGAAGACATACAGGCTACGTATCTCGGAGTTACATTTGATAACAAACTATCTTGGAAACAGCAGATAAATAAGGCAACCCAAAAAGCAAGGAGAAAATTGGCTATTCTAAGAAAGCTGTGTGGAACTACGTGGGGTGCGAGTGGGAAAATACTCAGTAAAGTTTACCAACAGAGTATACGCCCACATTTAGAATATGGATCATCTGCATGGTGTTCAGCATCAAACACCACACTTCAAGAACTGGATAAAGTACAAAACCAGGCACTTAGGGTCATCACAGGAGCAATGAAATCAACACCAATATTAGAGATGGAGAAATTGTGGAGGATACCAGCACTGAGAGAACGGAGGGACACAAAGGTGCTGATACAGGCAGAAAAATTTGCTTGCATGCCGAGACATCCAATGAAGGACCGATTCCAAAATCTTGCATTGGGACGACTTAAGAGAAGCAGTTTTATCCACCAAGCCAAGCGTATTAGTAGACAAACACCAGACATGCCAAGAGCTGTTAACCCCTACTGCCCATACCAGAACAGACACCCTGGACAGAGGAATCTGGATTATCAGTTCAAATACGGACAGAAGTGAAAGGAATAGTTGATAAAGAGGAACAGAATAGTCTACAGCGAAAAACAATAACTCTCAGTTTCCTGGATGAAGAATACCCACAAGACCTATGGATTCGTGTGTATACAGATGGATCAGCACAGAATGCAGTAAAAAATGGGGGAGCAGGTGCATATATAGAATACCCAAATAACACTAGGGATATGAATAAAATAGCAACAGGGAAATATTGTCACAATTATGATGCAGAAATACAAGCAATAAAGTTAGCAATAGAAAAACTGCTGAACATTAATCTTAGCCCGCAGCCTGTAGTGTTTTTGACAGATGCAAGATCAGTACTCCAGGCACTACAATCCAGAAAATTACCACATCTGCAGACCTTATTGACTGAACTCTGCAAGCACCACAGGGTTGCCCTGCAGTGGATCCCATCTCACTGTGGAATACCAGGAAATGAGAAAGCAGATCAGTTGGCAAAGGAAGGTTCAACAGGCACACAACTAGATACACCTGTTACATACCATCATAAGAAACAGATAATCAAATCAATCAGAGGACCACAAGCCCCAAATCAGGATGCCTTTTATAATATGAATAGATATGAACAAGTTATCATTATACGTCTCAGAACAGGACACAATCGACTCCATAGTCACATGTATACAAAATTCAAGATCGGCACCTCAACTACTTGTACATGTGGACAGGCGCCCCAGACTGCTGAACACATACTTCAAGACTGCACTGAATATAGTAGACTGAGGAAAATCCATTGGCCCATAGATACAACACTACAGACAAAACTATATGGGCCACTGCAAGAATTACAAAAGACAGTAACATTTATACAGGAAACGACATTGCAGATATAGACAATGCTTCAGGCGAACGAAAGATAGATAGATAGATAGATTAAAAAACATAATTGTTTTTTAGTTAGAAATTTAGATTTTTCGTTATTTCAATGCATATGTTGTTTGCTTAGATCATTGGTGTACACACCGTGCGAATAACTGGCAGCACGAGGTTTCTTCAATTATATAACTTTATAAACCACCAATGAAACCACCACATAAAACTGTTAAAATAAAACAACCACTACAAATGTGAGTTCTGTATTTGTTACAAACACTATAAAGTATAGGCAGCAGTACTCAATCTCTGGTTTTCATACCAAAAGTTTGGTGATCTCAAGTGTGAAATTCTTCCAATTCTATATTACGTCAGTTCTCAGGGGGTGTCCACATAGATGATTGTGGAAAGGTGACAATTTTGTATCATTTCCAAATTTTTTTTAAAGAGACGTGTTTGTATCATGAACCACTTTCATTTTTTTTTTGTTTAACTGTGTGTCTTAGTATAAAAACTAACAAAAAAAAACCAAGAATAGAAAAAAGAACGGAACGCCAGTTTTGCAAGAACTGAAAATTCTAGAAAATTAATTGATAAAGAACATGATCGACGGCTTCCAGGTTCACCCTGGATTTTCTTGGAAGGAAGACTGCACTGGCGTAATACCGACCACCCTCCACTCCCTCCCCCCATCCCCACCCCCACAAAAAAATAATTTAAATTAATAAATAAATAAAGTAATAACGTGCTGAAAGTATAAAAACATGGCCTTCCTGTTCCAAGATGGTGGAATCATGTTTGTGCTTCAACGACCGCTGCAGGTTATAGAGACTGACTAGTTTCAGTGATTGCTATCTAATGTAGATCACTGCGTTATTAAAGTCAACCGAATGTTTCATTTTACGGATGCGCGCCGGTGTTACAAAGTTCATGCATCTGGCAGCGGTCGATTTTCGTGAATCAATTGCTATGAATACGATCTTCCTCCACCGTCAAGTTGTTATGCTTATCCTATACACTTGACTTTAATTGTGCAAAAACCGCCTTCGGATTTGTTCGGCACTGGTTACTTTCGGCTCTTTTATGTATGTCGCTGGTCTAAGTCAACCGAAGGTTCCACTGTGTGGATATTGCGTACGCACAACTGAGTGGATCAAGCGTTGTGGGTGGATCCATTGTTGGCAATATTGTGCGTGCTACGTCATAATAAGGATGGTCGTATATCCTTGACCATACGCTCGAAAAGAAAGGCGAGATGATAAAGATTTCGATGCTGTCGGGAATATGCAGGAGACAAATCATAATAAATGAATATTATTATAGAGGGAAACTTCCGAGGCGATAATCAGTGAATCAATTCAGAGGAAGAGGTATGTTTACAGCACTCGGAAAAAATGACAAATAATCAACAACAGAAAAAAATATGGACCAAGGCAGGATCGAACACATACTCAGTGGCACAGCGCCTTGCCACGAAAAGACAAACGCTAGGGAACACTGCCACCCAGCTCTTCATGTTAGTCAAGATGGATGTTGTCTAAATTCAGGAGAGCTGCACGAGGACGAACTTGTGAACCAGTTTATCGTTTCACACCGCGAGATTTGATGGGGGAGAAGACATCAGTGCTTGTGGACAATTGTTCAATGCGCGATGAGAATAATGACGACTATCTAATTATCATCATCAGGTCGCATGTCCTTTGCAGAACCTTGCATTCACCACAGCCAGTCTGAAAGAATCTCTGTCTCTAGCCAGATATCCCACTTCTTCTGTTGTCATATTCAAGGTCTCATCTATACGTCGCCCAGGAACCATGCCTTCCATTATTGTTCTTTCCAGCCCTCTGTGTCTTTTGACGTGGCCATAGTATTTTAATTTCCTCTGTAGAATGGTGTTTATAAGCCAGTCCTTTTATATGTGTAAATCTTTGAATATGTCTTTATTGCTCTTTTTCATTACTGAATGTATCTTAAAGATTTTTCTTTTAGCATTTTGTTTCGAATGAATCGATCTTCTTCCTTGCTGTTTGCGAGTTTATCCATGATACAAAAACCGTATGTTGCTACCAGGAAGATACATGTCCTCAGTCATTTTAATGCTACTGCCTTGTTGGTATTGTGCCACACGTTCTTCATGGCGTTTAATTTTTGGGTTGCTATTGCTAATCTTCTTGTGATCTCTTTCTGGCAGTCCCCATTGTTAGTTACTACAGATCCCAGATATTCATAGTTTGTTACAATTTCAAGTTCTTCACTGTTGATGATGATTTTGGGTTGGCTTTTTGTTTTTGGATCTAATTAACTAACTATGAAAATATTAGCAACACCATTTCTCTGAAGCGTCACCATGTCACATGACGAGTTCTTTCTTTTGCTCTAATCTAATTTAACAATCACTTACAAATATTGTAGCTAGTGCCCACATTCAGGCACATTATATCACCTTCATTGCAAAGTCATTTAAAAATCTGGATTAGAATTAGGTTCTGAACACAAAACAAATGTATTTTCCTTATATATTTCTATGCAAAAATGATATTTTCTTTCAGAATATAGAAAATGATATGAGAGAAGAGAAAGTAAAGAGCGCCCCGTCACACCAAGTGGCGTATGGGGAATATGGTGTTAGTGACCATAAATTTTACAGACCTTCGGCACATGATTTTTGGGGTAATGTGGTCGGTATTACGCCCGTGCCGCTTTACTTTCCCAGAAAAAAATCTGGTACCCATTTAAGGCTGGGCGAACCCGGAAGCCGTTGGTCAGGATCGAACCCGACCTCTTGTCCTTTGTAGTCCATTTCACTAACCCCTGAGCTATCGCAGCTCCCGAAAATGAAATGAGTGCAGGTAATTTTACGTGCTACTGTATGCAGTAGAGAGTACAAAGTGCGGCTGCCCTGCTGGTATGCTCGGGAGAGGAAAAAGCTAAGGGAGGGTAATCTAAATTAAAAGAACCCCATTGCCTTGTGGGTGAATAAGACTTTAGTCAAAGCCTAGCGGAATCAACCGTAAACAAACCGACGGAAAGCAACAGAAAACCTGCGTCGTAACTTCTTTGTATAATCATGGGTCGCCACAATTTATAGAAGGTAAATGAATGTAAATGTCTGGGAACAATGTTAACCACAAATGGTAGATGTACAACAGAGGTGAGATGCAGAGTGGCTCGGGCAAAAGCAGCTTTCCAAAAAATGAGGAAGATACTGTGCTATACATTTTTGACAATAGAAACAAGAAAAAGAGTTCTTAAATGTTATGTCAAGACAATCTTGACATAAGGATGTGAATCATGGACAATAGGATAACAGACAAGAAAATCACTAGAGGCTGTTGGTTTTATAGAAGAATGTTCAGAATACCATGGAAGACTAAGAAGAGTAAGGAAAACGTTCTGAAAGAGGCCAAAGCAAAAAGAGAGCTAATTTCCATTTAGAAAGAAACAATCACCATTTTTTGGCCATGTAATGAGAATGGAACAGCTGGAATATATTTTAACAACTGGAAAAATCGAGGGACGAAGAGATAGAGAGACGTAAAGAGAAAAGATATCAGACAGCTTAAGAGAATGGCTTGGCAGTAGGTCAATAACAGAAATGATAAATAACTGTCGAGATCGAAAGTTGTGGAGAGACACAATCACCTACGCCAGCAGGCCCAGTTGATGAACATGTAAATGATATCATGTTAGTTGATTATAAAGATGGACAGCTGAAAAATGTTGGAGAATAATAATTAACCTGTCGACTTTTTCCTAATTATGCTTTGTCATCAGTGCTTTCGACATGCCGGTAGAAATAAGCTTTTCGTTATGTCATTCTGTTGCAGTGACACACATTAACTACTAGTGACCATGTTTGAGTTTTGTCTCTGTATTGTTGAATACTGCTTGGTCCGATTTTCTGCTTACAATTATTCATCTTCAACGTCTGCCATTAATTAAACGTACGTTAAATGAGCGTACATGCGTTGTGTTGTTGATTACAGCAAGATGCGACATCAGTGTCTTTCGGTCCAACACATTTACTTCATCATCATCATCATCATGTGCCATACCGGTTGGCGTAGGTGATCATGTCCCTCCACAATCTTCTATCCACAGTGCATCGTATCACTTCTGTTGTTGACTGTTTTCCATGCCATGACACCAAGCTATCCAGTATTGTCTCTCTTTGTCGCCCGCGATCTCTCTTTCCTTTTATTTTGCCAGTTGTAACCAAGTATTCCAGCTGTCTTGTTCTCATGATGTGCCCGAAAAAATGTTGATTGTTTCTTTCTGATGTTTTTTAGGAGCTCCCTTTTTGTGTTGGCCTCTTTGAGAACTTCCTCATTGGTCTTGTTAGCTGTTCAGGGAACTTTCAACATTCTTCTGAGAAATCCCATCTCTGTAGTCTCTAATCGTCTTTTCATTTGTTTGTCTACTGTCCATGATTCACTTCCATAGGTCAGAATTGGTTCTATATAGCACCGATGAACTCTCTTTCTCATTTATATTGACAAATTTGTTGCATAAGATATTTTCTATTTTCTGAAATGCAATTTTGGCCTGAGCTATTCTGCTTTTTATTTCTGTGGTGCATCTCCCATCTGATGTTATTAATGTGCCCAAGTATTTGAAATGTTGCACTTGTTTCAGATTTGTTTCGTTTATTTTTATGCTGCATGATGGTGGTGATTGTTTCTTCGATATAACCATTACTTCTGTTTTCTTACTATTCAGACTGAGATTTCTTGTTGCTTTCTTTTACTATTATGTCTATCATTTCTCGTAGTTCATTCTCTGTCTCTGCTATTAGGACTGTGTCATCCGCATTAGGACTGTGTCATCCGCATATCACAAATTATTTATGTTGTGACCGTTGACTAAAATTCCTTTTTTGTCTACTATTGATCTCATAATATATTCGCTGTCACATTTACTTCAGCACAACATTTTCAAGTACCTGCTTTGCCTTCCTTCTGTAATCCCTGCTTGCTTGAATAGATTTGGTAGCCAATTTCCGGATCCACCATATGGAGTAGGACAGGATCTTAATTAGTTGTAATTCATTGATCCAGAGACAAGCTGTCAACTGTTATACGTTGCTGACCGTTTCACTTAATGTATTGTACGATGTTTTGGTTCAAGTCAAGATGTTTGCATTTTTAATCCCCATGTATTTAAAATTAAAATGACAATTACGGTATTCATAAGCACTTGTTATAAATAAAAGGTTACTGGAATTATATCATCTCATCTAATAAAATGAGAAAATCGTAATGTACAAAGCTTATGAAGCTATGATGTATATCACAGGACTTCGATAACCAGAGTCCACATCACTACTTCGAATGAAGGAGATGGGGTTTAAGATGGGCACAGCCAGAAACGAGAAACTTAGTGGGCGTATAAGAAGACTTATCAACCAACATAGAACTGGAGTCGTCAGTCGCTGGACGGGACTTGCTGAGGATGAGATCTGAGCACCTATGGACATGTTCGGAGTGGAATGATGATGACCCGCAAATAACCCAATAACTAAATTCCCAGTAGGCGCCATTGTTGTCAAAATAGATGTTTACTTGTCGAACCGCGGAACACACGTTGACCTATCGATGATAGGTTACACATATCGACACAAGGATAATGAATAATGTTCCACTGAAACATTAAAGTTCACAGTCCATCCGCCTGTCAGAAGTAAACATACACTTCACGGTGAATGGCAGCACATTATTTCACAACTACACTGTTGTGCAAGTCATTTAAACGCGTCAGCAAGAGCCGAGTCAGAAAAAGCTATCTACATACAGCCACCATGACACCTATCTCATCTACTTCTAGTATGTTAATAAATTTAGTGTTCTTAAAATGTAATATTCTTCGTTACATGTGAGGGAAAAACAAATTAACTTCCCTTCTCAAATATCTTCATAACTTCTTGTCATTTCACCTTTTCTCCAATCTCTTTTTTTTTCTTTTCCTTTTCTTTTCTCTTTCTCACTGGTACCGAAAAGTTGTGGTTATATCATTTGTTGTTCTTGCGTTGTTCGAACTGTCTAAATTAGTGATTTTCCTTTGTTGTTACATGTCTATGTCACTGGATCTATCCATCTTCTTCTGGGTCTTCCTCTTGGTCTTTTCCCTTGCATTCTCAAGAAGAACGTCCTTAATGGTGATTGGTAAGGATTCATTCTGACCAGGTGGCCAAACCATTTAAGTTGTTGTTGTTCTCAGGGTTTTGCTCCTACCATTTTTCTTATGGTTTCATTTGGTATTCTATCTCTTCTTGTGTTGTTTGTTACTTTTCTCAAGCATCGCATCTCACATGTATTGATCTTTCTTAAATGTGATTTAGAAAAGGTCAATGTTTGACTTTCATAGCACAAAGTTAGTATGAAAATGCTATTTATCATTTGTTGTTTAGCTGCCATAGAAATGTTTGGATGTCTTAGCAATGGTGAAAGCTGGTATGTGACAGCATTTGCTTTTTGTATTCTCATGTCAATTTCTCTGTCTAGTTTTCCATCTTCTGTAAACATTGTGCCCAAATACTTGAATTCCTCTACTTGTTTTTTTTCAATATATCCATAAATTCCCACATACATACATTCAGACCATCAGTCTGTTTATCATTCTGTCTGACATTTCTTTTTTTCTGGCTATCTCTTTAGTCACGGACATCTTTACAGAAAGCCGTGGTTCAGTAATCGTTTATTTGCGCTCACGAGACGACTAAGACAACACCATTAGCCTTCATCCTCTTGATAGTTCTTCCTTAGAAAGAACGTTATGCGCTGGTAGATACGTCACGTTGTCGTTAATTTGCGCCGTTCGTCCCAATACATCCGTCTTCAGTATGCCATTTTTTTGAGTATTTTGTTTTTTTTTCTCGACCTCTACTCATTTTAACAGACTAGACTGGTTAGTCTGTTTCTAGGAACATCGCAAAGTGCTAGAGTAGGATTTGGATAGTTCCGGAGCAAGCAGTCAGCTATGAGTCGTCCACAGCCCTATTGCTGATAGGCGTCTTCGTCCCGTTTTTCATAATATATTCTACCAGTTCCATTCTCATTACATGACCCAAACAGGAAAATAAAATGTAGTACGTTCTTTAAAAGTTCCCTGGACAGCTAAAAAGACCAATGAGAAAGTTCTCAAAGAGGCCAACACAAAAAGGGAGCTCTTAAAAAACATCAGAAAGAAGCAATCAACATTTTTCGGGCACATCATGAGAAGAGGAAAGTTGGATATAATATACAATACAATACTTGGTTACAACTGGCAAAATAAAAGGAAAGAAAGATCGCGGGCTGCAAAGAGAGAAAATACTGGATAGCTTGGTGTCATGGCATGGAAAACAGTCAACAGAACTGATACGATGCACTGTGGATAGAAGATTGTGGAGGGACATGATCACCTACGCCAATCGGTATGGCACATGATGATGATGATGATGACGTTCTTTAAAAGAGCCGCGATAGCTCAGTGGTTAGTGAACTGGACTACAAAGGACAAGAAGTAGGGTTCGATCCCAACCGACGGTTTCCGGGTTCAGCCAGACTTTAATGGGTACCGGATTTTTTTTCTGGAAATGTAAAGCGGCACGGGCGTAATACCGACCACATTACCCCTAAAATCATGTGCCAAAGGTCTGTAAAATTTATGACCACTAACACCATATTCCCTATACGCCACTTGGCATGACGGGGGCACTTTACTTTTTTTTTTTTTTTACGTTCTTTAAAAAGGTAAAATGAAACGTGTTGACATTATCAAAGTGAAACAATTATCATTGTTGGGCCATGCAATGGAAAGTGAACAACTGGAATATAATGAAACGTGTTGCTATTATCAAAGTGACACAAATATTGTTGGGGCATGCAATGGAAAGTGAACAACTGGAATATAATGAAACGTGTTGCTATTATCAAAGTGACACAAATATTGTTGGGGCATGCAATGGAAAGTGAACAACTGGAATATAATGTGAAAACGAGAAATAAAAAAAATATCAATGATAAAAGAGACAGAAAAACAGAGAAAATTTAGCAGGCAGTTTAAGAAAATGGTTTTGTAGGAAGGCGGCCTTGAAATTGATAAACGGGGACTGGTTGGTCTCGAGGCAAGACGCCGGCCGAGAGAGAGAGAGAGAATGTGGGTTCAAATCCCGGCTGCACCAGTTGAGATTTTTATTGATGATTTCTCTCTGCGGCAACCACCTCTGGTCTTAGCAGCGAAGCCCGGTTTGAAACGTCAATTACTCATCGACGGAAAACAAAGTATGAGTACCTCCAAAGACGGAGTTTTCTGCCTGTGCGGCGAAGGACCCCTGTGTACACGGCTGCCAGAGGAAAACGGATTAACACGCAAAATTCAGTTCCTAGTCTCTAGGGACCCATCAGAGTTAAGAGAAGCTGGTGAACGAAAAAAAAATGATAAACAACTGTAAAGACAGCAAGTTTTGGAAATACGGTTCATGGTCACCTACGCCTGCAGGTAAAGTACTTGATGATGAATTAATTTTAATAGAATATCATAGCTCAATTATAATTTGCACGTTTATATCTTCATTAACAGTTTGAGGCATACATTCTGCGTAGGTGAATACGTAACAGTTAGTAATTAGTCGTGGGTCTTTACTACTCTATATAGATAGTTTTGACAATTGGTCACAGATGCGAGTAAGCCACCTCACCCATATTTCAGCATTCTGAAAGCTTGCATTGAAGTGAATTTATGGATTTTCATTTCTCTTGTCTAAATTGTGGCAGAGAATAGGATTTTTGTGTTTAATTTGTATAGTTTGTGTTTGATATACCTGATGAAGGCTTTTGCCAACACGTTGCAGTTTATCTTGTCCTTCTGTTAGTCTAAGTGCTCTATACCATGTTATGTTTATTTTATAAATTGTAGGAGGCTCGTTTATTTGTGCTTTCTCACTGTAGACAGAAAATTGTGGAAAGACACGATCGCCTACGCCAACCGGTATGGCGCATGATGATGATGAGAAGGGGGAGGCAGGATCTATATTGAAGTGTTTTTTTATATAATTAATTTCTATTGGCATAATTTTTTGCTGAAAATATTTATAATTGTGTGTAATTCAACATTTGTCTAGGCTGTTCTTCATTTCCCCCGACCAGTGATGATTCTCATATCCAGTTCGTATTGTTTCAAGAGATTATTTTTTTTTACTTTTAAGTCAGGGGAGGAAACTTAGACATTCTAATTTGTCTAGCAGACGAGAAGGGGCAGTAGAAGAAAGTCACATCTCTTACGATTATTCATTCACTTCTAAAAGTCAAGGAAATCCACCTTTCTGTAGTTTTGAATTAATTCATATTTGATTATTTGCAATTAGAGGTAATTTGATTATATATATATATATATATATATATATATCACTATATAAATCCCTAACATAGAATTATGGAAATGTATCAGTCAAATCAATATCTTATGCAACAAATCTATGTCAATAGAAAAGAGAAAGAGAGTTCATCGGTGCTATATAGAACCAATTCTAACCTATGGAAGCGAACCATGGAGAGTAGACAAACAAATGAAAAGAGGATTAGAAGCCACAGAGATGAGATTTCTCTGAAGAATGTTGAAAGTTCCCTGTACAGCTATAAAGACCAACGAGAAAATTCTCAAAGAGGCCAACACAAAAAGGGAACTCCTAAAAAACATCAGAAAGAACCAATCAACATTTTTCGGGTACATCATGAGAAGAGGAAAGTTGGAATACTTGGTTACAACTGGCAAAATAAAAAGGAAAGAGAGATCGCGGACTACAAAGAGAGAAAATACTGGATAGCTTAGTGTCATGGCATGGAAAGCAGTCAACAACATAACTGATACGATGCACTGTGGATAGAAGATTGTGGAAGCACATGATCGCCTACGCCAACCGGTATGGCACATCATGATGATGACCAGTCAAATACCAGTGGATAAAGAGATACAGCGAAGCACGATGGCGCTGGATCGGCACACACTGCGGAAGCCAACTGAGAGTATTACATAACATGCCCTTTTTTTGGAATCCCTAGGGGAAAAGACATAGAGGAAGACCAAGGAATTCTTGGAGAAGACAGGTGGAAACAGAGAGAGATGAAGATGATGGGGAAGACATGGAATGATATTAAAAGAATGGCAAGAAACAGAACGAATTGGAAAGTGTTTGTTGGAGACCTATACTCCACAGGGAGCTGAAGGTAGAAGAAGAAGAAGAGGAAGAAGATATATATAAGAGGTGCGCGTGGCCGTGCGGACTGTTCCGCTGGCTGAAAAGCCGGCGTACGGTGTTCGAAGCCCGCGGTAGACGGAAAGGATTTTTTCTATTGGGGGTGAAATAAAAATCCTGAGTCTCACACGTCGTGGCGACTGCTTTGACCAAGCGGCCTTTATCCCTTTGGTTCTATCGTTGCCCCTCGACATACACCAGCAATGGTACTATGTGTCGTAAAGATATATATATATATATATATATATATATATATATATATATATATATATATATATATATATATATATATAGTTTAAAACGTACTATTGTCTATTGTATTTATTAATTCAGTTTTTTTAGACTCTAGTTGTGTAAGCTGCCCCTGCTGTGTTACTAGTGTCAGTGTTCAGTAATGGAGGTTAGCTATAATTAAAGAGTAGGAATAATTAATTGTGGTGACACTAGTGAGTTGGCATTGTTGAATTGTACAAAAAGAGCTGTCGCCACATTTACAAATTATTTGCATTCAAAGAAAACATATTCCGTATGTGCGTAACTTTCACATGTTTCATGATTAATGACATAGTGGAGAGTGGTTACTGGATTGTCCCTCTTGGTACTCCCATAACAGCTTCTCTGATTTTTTTGGATTTTGTTAATGCAGCATGACATTCTTACCATCTACAGCAGTCATGTCCAGCTCGTCTGTGACGTCCTTCACACTTCTTCTAGACCTTCCTAACTCTAAACTACCTGCAACTGTCTGTATCTTTTATAATGATCTTCTCTTGGTTATCATGCCATTTTATATAACCAAAATACTTTATTTTATTTGTTTGTATGTTATTTAACAACATTTGGTCTGGAATGTTAAGGTGTTGCAGAATAGACACGTTTGTTATTTCCTCTGTACATGATATTGTTAATATTTTTCTACGCATTGAGTTACTGAGTTATTTGCAGGTCATCATCATTGTACTCCTAACATGTCTATATGTGCTGAGATCCCCTCCTCAGCAAGTCCCGCAGTGTCCAGCGACTAACGACTCCAGTTCTGTGTTGGTTGATAAGTCTTCTTACACGGCCAATAAGTTTCTCATTTCTGGCGGTGCCCAACTTAACTCGTGGAGCTGTGGTTGTCGAAGTTCAGTGCTCTTCCCACATCTCAGAGGGCATTGATGATGTCCGCCCGATCCATTGGTTTACCGTCCTCAATGTCAGCGCAGCTAGCCAACCTGTCCGCTCTTTCATTTCCCCGTACTCCCGTATGTCCAAGTACATAGACAAAGGTGATCATACGTATTTTTGACTTCTGCAATGACTCTAACCATTGCATGCGTACAGAGCCCGCCTCCACTTTTTTTTATCATGCTCATCGAATCACTCAGTATACATGCGTGGGTGTAGTCTTGTGACTCTAACCATTTGAAAGCCCTGGTCACTGCCATCCACTCCATCATCATGCTACTCGTGGTCATGACGTATGCACCACTGTCTTCTTTGACTATTCTGCATGCCAAGAAATGCCCTTGCACTTCTTTGGTGTCGTATTACAGATCCGTCTGTATAGATGACTGCATTTTTCTCATCGGTGTTATCGCAGATGAGACAGTTGACCTCCGCATTGACCACGACTGAGTTCTGTTCCATACTTTTCCTGTCGAGTATGACAATACACGAAAATATCCCCTTGAATGACGTAGGCACAGGCATCCACTCCTCGCCAACGTTGATATTGGTAAGCCCACAGACCTGTTTGATGACATCTTCTGCCCGGCCCACCCATGATTTGCCTCTTTTAAGCCTGGCACCTTCCCCTGTATTGAGCCCGTGGTGCAATGGATGCTCTTTATCTGCACTAATATTCAGGTATGCTCGTGCTCTCTAGATCTTGATTCTGTCATCCATGGTTGAAAAGTCAATAAGATACCTCATTGCTACACAGGGAGTGTCCCTTGTACATCCCAAGATAATGCGCATGGTTTCATTTTGTATTTTCTCCAGCCTATCAATTTGAGTTGTACTGACAGTAAGAATGGCCAGGGCATACTCGATTGGTGCGAGGACTAATCCCTGGAACAGAATAGTAAATAGCCTCTGCTCGATGTTGGTAACAAGGCATGCATATGCTTTTATAGATTATAACAAGAGTGGTGTCTTTAATTTATGGAGACTTTAGAATTATAAATATAATCTCATTTTCATTAGAGAGTGATTGATGCTTGGTGTTTAAATTGTGTATCTAGGTGTATATGGAATAGTTTTGCTTATGATTTTCAATTAACTTTTATCAAAGCCACTAACTGAAAAGATTTCTTATTTATAATAATAGAGAACTCGTTATACTATCTATCTATCTATTGACCTTTCGAGCCGTAACCGGCCCATAGGGCGTAGACCAAGATACACCTTCTCCTATATGAATTTTTGTTCTAGCAGTTTTCTTTTAAAGATATTTTATCAAATCTCGCCATCTGTCTCTGTTCTGTGCAAGCAGTTCTATCTCATTGAGGGAGCCGATTCCTGCTGCTCTTGCCTCTCTCATCAATGTTCTTCTCAGTGTCTCCCTGGGTCTTCCTCTTTTTCTTTTACCTGTTGTTTCCCATATGAGGGCTTGCTTTGCTATTCGATTATTATCTCTTCTCATCACATGTCCAACGTATGACCATCGTCTTTTCTTTATTACTGAAGATATTAGTGGTTGATTGGCGATTTCTCTAATTTCCTCGTTTGTTTTGAATTCGTTCCATTCTATACCAAGTATTTTCCTTAGACATTTATTTTCGAATGCGTTCAACTTTGTTTCTATATCTCTTGTTGTTTTCCAGCTTTCACACGCATACGTAAGGGTTGATAGTACATTTGATTTGAATAGCCTAAGTTTTGTGTTTGTGCTAATGAGTTTTGATTTCCACAACTTTTCAAGGCTTCTGAAAGACATTGCTGCTTTAGCCAGTCTGATTCTAATTTCTTTGCTCGTATCCCCTTCTCGATCAATGTGACTTCCAAGATAGATGAAGTGATCGATCTCTTCTACTGGTTTGTTTTCCATGTATATTTTGTCACTTGTTGGAATTAAACTTTTCATGACTTTAGTCTTTTCATGATTGACCTCAAGCCCAATTTTGCTGGCTATTGATGATAGTTCATTTGTGTTTTCCTGCATCGTTTTTATCTGATTGCTGATGAGAACTATGTCATCAGCAAAGTCCAGGTCCTCCAAATGGTCTCCTTGTATCCATTCGATGCCTTTATTACCAGTGCAGCATTTCTTCATTATGAAGTCCATAACAATTCCAAATAACAAGGGCGATAAAATACATCCTTGTTTAACCCCAGTTTCTATTGGGAAACATTCGCTCAGAACTCGTTATACAGAGCTCTTTAAGTAGAAGACTGTCTGATTAGCTGAAGAGTTCCCCCATCGAGCAAGCATTTCAGCTCTTTAGCTTTTTGACACTCTATGGGAAAGGGTCTTGGTAATGACTCCCTGACGTTAGCTTCCTGCTGCATTCTGATCCTGAAAGATCATCTCTCTTTCATCTGTGAAGTGAATGAGTTCATTTGCAGTCGCCTCCTCTTGAATATCCCCATTTCAGTGGAGATACCCCTGACCTAGATGTCCTTATGTCTTGTTTGTAGGAACACATGTTGAGCCAGTGATGATGAACTCTCATACCACAACTATGTGTCCTAGTCTTGGCCAGTGTCTTCAGTCTTTCCAGATGTCTGTAATTCACTTTCATTTATTATGATGACATAGTGCATATTGTATGCATAATAAATTGCTCTCTTTTTTTATAGTTTTACAGTGACAACTAGAGGTTGCAATGGGATCTCATAATAAAAATGTGCTGAATCTAAACACACTGAACCCTAACATTGTTGAGCTGCAATATGCAGTTGAAGGTCCTATAATGATCAGGGCAGAAGAAATACAAAAAGAACTGAAGGCTGGTATAAAGAAACCATTTAACTATGTTGTCATGGCTAATAGAGGAGACTGTCATGCCACTGGTCAGAAACCTTTAACATTTATTCGTCAAGTTGTAGCACTTTGTACATACCCACATTTACTTGATTTGGATATATTCCCTGATGATACAAAAGCTAAAGCAAGAAGAATACTAGCGAGCTGTAATGGTCATAGCATTGGCTCATACTCTGATAGCTATGGAATTCAAGTGATTCGTGAAGATGTTGCTAAATACATTGCAGATAGAGATGGCTACCCATCTAATCCTGCTCACATTGTTTTGAGTAGAGGTGCAAGTGCAGCAATTAAATCTGTCATGACCCTTCTGTTAACTGCCAAGGATGGAAAAGATCGAGCTGGATTTATGGTCCCTATACCTCAGTATCCACTCTATTCAGCAGCTATTGCAGAGTTTGGAGCTTATCCAATTCCTTATTACTTGAATGAGAAAAACAAATGGTCTCTAGATATCCCAGAGTTGGAGCGGGCCATTACAGAAGCTAGGTCTCACTGTCAGCCTAGAGCTATAGTTATCATCAACCCTGGCAATCCAACAGGGTCTGTACTTACCAAGGAGAATATCCAAGAGATCATCAAGTTTGCAGAGAGGGAGAAACTCTTCATTCTGGCAGATGAAGTGTATCAACACAATGTGTATGCTAAAGATGCCAAGTTTTACTCATTTAAGCAGACGCTGATGGAATTGGGTTCACCTTACGACCAGATGGAGTTGGCGTCATTTATGTCGACGTCTAAAGGATTTATGGGAGAGTGTGGCTATAGAGGTGGTTATGTAGAGGTGAGGACTTTTATTTTGCGTTCTCTTTTCAGTAAGTGGTAACATATGTATGATGTGGTTGGAGTAAATTTTAAAATGTATTTGAACAAATGGGATGATTTAACACTTGTTTAATTTAAGTGTTTGCATATAATTAACGTTTCATTAACAACATCGTTTTTACGATAGCGGCTTGTTAAACCTCTGATCAACGGTTCTATACCAAGCCGGGCTTGAGGTCAATCATGAAAAGACTAAAGTCATGAAAAGTTTAATTCCAACAAGTGACAAAATATACATGGAAAACAAACCAGTAGAAGAGATCGATCACTTCATCTATCTTGGAAGTCACATTGATCGAGAAGGGGATACGAGCAAAGAAATTAGAATCAGACTGGCTAAAGCAGCAATGTCTTTCAGAAGCCTTGAAAAGTTGTGGAAATCAAAACTCATTAGCACAAACACAAAACTTAGGCTATTCAAATCAAATGTACTATCAACCCTTACGTATGCGTGTGAAAGCTGGAAAACAACAAGAGATATAGAAACAAAGTTGAACGCATTCGAAAATAAATGTCTAAGGAAAATACTTGGTATAGAATGGAACGAATTCAAAACAAACGAGGAAATTAGAGAAATCGCCAATCAACCACTAATATCTTCAGTAATAAAGAAAAGACGATGGTCATACGTTGGACATGTGATGAGAAGAGATAATAATCGAATAGCAAAGCAAGCCCTCATATGGGAAACAACAGGTAAAAGAAAAAGAGGAAGACCCAGGGAGACACTGAGAAGAACATTGATGAGAGAGGCAAGAGCAGCAGGAATCGGCTCCCTCAATGAGATAGAACTGCTTGCACAGAACAGAGACAGATGGCGAGATTTGATAAAATATCTTTAAAAGAAAACTGCTAGAACAAAAATTCATATAGGAGAAGGTGTATCTTGGTCTACGCCCTATGGGCCGGTTACGGCTCGAAAGGTCAATAGAATAGAATAGATATAATTAATCTTATTAGTTAGTGATTTTTTTTTTACTGATCAATCCTAGATATACTAGAAACAACCTATCATTCAACAGCTTTTCAGAAGCTGCAGAACATTTTGTGCACATTTTATTTGTGACATTTTCACTGAGTTTTTTGTGTTGAGGTTGTGTGAATAGCTTGTCTTCTATTTAATGTTGGATACAAATGTTTTACTTCACAGAAGTTGCAAACAACATTATTGATATTCCGGCTGAAGTATGAAACAAATGTGCTCAATATAAACTGTTCTAGTTACTGTATTTAGAAATCAACTCATTTTTCATTGCTGAAATTCAGCTTTAGACTATCAGTGATTCACATTTTTTTGTCACAATTTTTTATTATAATGTACATATTTTTTACTGTGTTCTTCTATAATACAAAGTAACATCTGTTTTTATATGTACCTTTCAATTGTGTTATTTTGACATTTAGATTTTGTTCAAATAAATAATTATTTAAATTATTTATATATATTATCTCATTATATATATCATTTTTTTATATATTATTCAAATAAATAAATATTTACCACAGCAGATCTGAAATGGATTTCTTTCTTTTATTAAAATTCAGCATTATAACCACTAGTAGAGTAGTGGAAGTAAAGAATAGTGACACTGTGACCTTCCAGGCATGTCGTAAGAGGCGACTAAGAAGGTTGATTGATGGCTTGACAAGCTGTCATTGTAAAAAAGTATTGTTATGGAAACAGAACCATAGATTTTAGAAGCAGTGATCTCTGTAATATGTGCCATTTTGGCATGCAAGGTTTCTGTTTTTGAGATTGTGGTTCTGCCCTATGTGCCGTTTTCAACTCGAAAGGACAATAGATAGATATATTTATGTGTGTGTGTGTGCATGCATGCACAGATGACCTCAAGGTTTTTGATTTCCTTACATACTATCCCAAGTAGATCCACAGAGATCATTAATGCCTCAATACGAGGCCTCGTATACTCTATCATCCAATCATCATGTCAGGGTCATTAATGTGTTAACTGTTTGAAGTCTCACATGCTGCTTGTTCTTAAAGAAAACCTTTTATTACTTGAATTTATAAAGCCAAAATCTGTGTTGTATTCTCTTTGTATTCAAGGTCTTGGCTGTATTCTCTTTGTATTCAAGGTCTTAGTTGTATTCTCTTTGTATTCAAGGTCTTGGTTGTATTCTCTTTGTATTCAAGGTCTTAGTTGTATTCTCTTTGTATTCAAGGTCTTGGTTGTATTCTCTTTGTATTCAAGGTCTTGGTTATATTCTCTTTGTATTCAAGGTCTTGGTTGTATTCTCTTTGTATTCAAGGTCTTAGTTGTATTATCTTTGTATTCAAGGTCTTGGCTGTATTCTCTTTGTATTCAAGGTCTTAGTTGTATTCTCTTTGTATTCAAGGTCTTGGCTGTATTCTCTTTGTATTCAAGGTCTTGGCTGTATTCTCTTTGTATTCAAGGTCTTTGTTGTATTCTCTTTGTATTCAAGGTCTTGGCTGTATTCTCTTTGTATTCAAGGTCTTTGTTGTATTCTCTTTGTATTCAAGGTCTTGGCTGTATTCTCTTTGTATTCAAGGTCTTGGCTGTATTCTCGTTGTATTCAAGGTCTTGGTTGTATTCTCTTTGTATTCAAGGTCTTGGCTGTATTCTCTTTGTATTCAAGGTCTTGGTTGTATTCTCTTTGTATTCAAGGTCTTGGCTGTATTCTCTTTGTATTCAAGGTCTTTGTTGTATTCTCTTTGTATTCAAGGTCTTGGCTGTATTCTCTTTTTATTCAAGGTCTTGGTTGTATTCTCTTTGTATTCAAGGTCTTGGCTGTATTCTCTTTGTATTCAAGGTCTTTGTTGTATTCTCTTTGTATTCAAGGTCTTGGCTGTATTCTCTTTGTATTCAAGGTCTTGGCTGTATTCTCTTTGTATTCAAGGTCTTGGTTGTATTCTCTTTATATTCAAGGTCTTGGCTGTATTCTCTTTGTATTCAAGGTCTTGGCTGTATTCTCTTTATATTCAAGGTCTTGGCTGTATTCTCTTTGTATTCAAGGTCTTGGCTGTATTCTCTTTGTATTCAAGGTCTGTGTTGTATTCTCTTTGTATTCAAGGTCTTGGCTGTATTCTCTTGTGTTTTTTCCCAGGTAATTAATCTCCTGCCAGAAGTAAGAGCACACTATTATAAAAGCATATCAGCGAACCTATGCCCTCCAGTTTCAGGCCAAGCTGTTCTTGACTGCGTTGTCAGGCCACCAGAACCAGGTAACAAACTTTGACTACATTAATCACTTAATCTAGCTCTTTAAAACTGAGCATGTGCCTGCAAAATACATTTAAATTATTGTCGGACATGATACAGCTTAATTGTTTGCTGGTAAAGCTGTTTATCTCCCTTTTATGTGTGTCTGGTTGGATATTTATTAATCCTTTGTATAGTTGGAAGCCTTGGTAGCTGAGTGGTCAGTGTGTTCACTTTCTGATTAGAAGGGTTTGGGTTAAATCTGCAGAAGCGGCACATTTTTTTTTCGGACTGACAAGGCTCCGTGGTTCACCCTGCTGCTAAAATTGAATACCAGAGATAATTCTGGGATGTAAAGGTGGCCTGGTGTGACACTAACTACATCACTAAAAAAATATGCCATGGTCATAGAAAAATATGGTCACTAACATTCCATATTCCCCATATTTCTAGCAAGGAATGAACTTTTTACTTTTTATATAGTTGACTGGATAATGAAACATTTATATGAATCCAAGATGCCCAGCAAAATCTGGACTGGAATCAGTCAGTGGCTCGTATCTTACTGTTGGTGTCACTCCCATCAGGATTAGTGAACCATAAAAGATCAAGATCCTAACACACCTCCCCATGAAGGACTTGAAAACAGACTAACTAGTCCAGCCAAGCAAGTAGGGATCGAATAGTGAAGGCAACCCAGCACACAAAATACCTTCGTGAGGTTGGGTGTATTGTTCTCAAAGGTGGATTTACATATATATTATGTCCTTGTAAGAGTGGATGCGAGAATTAGTAATTGGATGAAAATACCAACAGAAGAAGAAACATTTATATACCTCTAGTCCATGTATCCTTAAAAGAAATTATATACTCCAACAAAATCTCTGTGTAGTAGATGTAGTAAACACCAGAGTTGAGTTACTAGATTATATAAAAAAAATAAAAACAGGCTATTTTATCTGAAAAGGAATTATTTTTTCACACAAAAAAAAAACAAACAGAATTAAAAAGTTGAAACAATGACATTAGAGATTATGAAAGTGAATACTCTGAATCAAAATCATTTCCTCAACCATAATTTTTGTCTACACCAAGAAAACAGTTAGGCTTTAACCTGCCTATCAAAAAAGGTACCAATGATTTTCAAGATAAGCCAATGTTTCTGGAAAAGTAATTTTATTAAAACATCCTGGCATAACATAGACAACACCACTCATAAATGTGTCTATAGTAATAGACAAATGTGGGGCATTATCACTACATCTCTCATAAATGTGTCTATAGTAATAGATAAATGTGGGGCATTATCACTACATCTCTCATAAATGTGTCTATAGTAATAGACAAATGTGGGGCATTATCACTACATCTCTCATAAATGTGTCTATAGTAATAGATAAATGTGGGGCATTATCACTACATCTCTCATAAATGTGTCTATAGTAATAGATAAATGTGGGGCATTATCACTACATCTCTCATAAATGTGTCTATAGTAATAGACAAATGTGGGGCATTATCACTACATCTCTCATAAATGTGTCTATAGTAATAGATAAATGTGGGGCATTATCACTACATCTCTCATAAATGTGTCTATAGTAATAGACAAATGTGGGGCATTATCACTACATCATTCATAAATGTGTCTATAGTAACAGACAAATGTGGGGCATTATCACTACATCTCTCATAAATGTGTCTATAGTAATAGACAAATGTGGGGCATTATCACTACATCATTCATAAATGTGTCTATAGTAATAGACAAATGTGGGGCATTATCACTACATCTCTCATAAATGTGTCTATAGTAATAGACAAATGTGGGGCATTATCACTACATCTCTCATAAATGTGTCTATAGTAATAGACAAATGTGGGGCATTATCACTACATCATAAATAACACTGAGTCTAGCAGTGACCCTCACTTGTTTATTTAGCATTAGTTCAATGATGCTGACAACAAATAAGCTTTAGAAGATGTTTTGAGGTAAAAATAATTGTTTGGACACTTTGTTTATATAGATCTTAAATATTACATCTATGAGGATGGATAAACAGTTATACCGGGCTTGCTTTTCATATGGAAGACTAAGGTCAGGAACATTTCCTTCAGTCAACCTAAGCCGATAACAAAATGAGTGTATGACCTTTGGTCAGAGAGCAACAATTATCTTGGGAAAGAACACTGAACTGGTCTCCAACAAAAGATGTGCTTAGGAGAGTTGAATATCCTACACTCCATTATCAAAGACAATAATAAATATGGGACGCATTTACCATTACCTTTTCTAGATCTTCTTTATCAATTTATTTTGTTGTATTCATAGGGGATCCTTCCTACGAGCTCTTCATGAAAGAGAAAAATGAAGTTCTTTCTAAACTTAAGGAGAAAGCACAGTTGGTCACCAAATTGTTCAATTCTATTGAGGGGATCTCATGTAATGAGGTAAATAATTAAAATTTGAATTTTTTTCAGATCTATTTTTTAGTTTGAAAAGGAAAAGATTACCTGAAGCGACTGAGATGTTTTAAAGATGAATATTTAGAGTTACCCGGTAAACTACCTCAGAAGTTGGAGGTTATCTCCCTGTTTCTTGGTGAGGGACACCTGCTCATAATGAGGACAGTCTCAGCTAACTACTCAGGATGCCTGTGTGTACCTCAAACAAAATAGGTATTCTTGGAAAATTAAGGAAAAGTTCAATAACCTACAGGGCTTTGCCAGACATTAAAAGCTGGTGAAAGCAAATTAAACAAACAACAAGACATAGTAAACAATGTAAACATGATAAAGAGGTTCTTCCTCTTTCTTTTCTCTTTCTCACTGGTACCGAAAAGGTGTCATGGTTATATCATTTGTCGTTCTTGAGCTGCTCGAACTGTCTGAATTAATGATTTTCCTTTGTTGTTACATGTCTATGTCACTGCATCTATCCATCTTCTTCTGGGTCTTCCTCTTGGTCTATTTCCATGCATTCTCGAGAAGAACGCCCTTGATGGTGATTGGTAAGGATATAAAGAGTTTACTGACTAAAAACAATTTATATAAAGTGCCACACGCAAAAAAAACAATTTATATAAAGTGCCACACACACAAAAAACAATTTATATAAAGTGCCACACACACACAAAACAATTTATATAAAGTGCCACACACACACAAAACAATTTATATAAAGTGCCACACACACACACAAAACAATTTATATAAAGTGCCACACACACACAAACTCAATTTTTAAACATAATGTGGTTAGAAGAAGATTTAACAAATTCTTCTTCTTCTGATTGTTGTATCCACCTCCTCCTTCTTCTTCCTTGTCTGCATTCATCTGATGATTACTTCTCTTCATCATCTGCTCATGTTCAATAATCTTAGATGGGTCTGTTGTGGTTTACAACATAATTTTAGTTTCGACATTTGATTTCAGCTGTATTTGGGCACGGGGTTGCCTTCTGTCTTTAGTCCATATTTGCTTAGTCAGACTAGTTAGTCAGTTTCAACATCCACTAGTGGGAAGTGGAGAAGGAATTGATCAGCTTAGGTTCACTGATTCTGATGCCAACAGCCAGCTAAGAGTCACTGGTGACTTTCAACCCAAGTGCTGTTGAGCATCAAGGTCTAAACATTGTTATGAAAACATGCTGACTTTCTAAAAGCATAATTAAGGGGGATAGAAAGAAAGAAAATAACAAAGCAGTCTGAAGAAAGTCCCCACCAGAACTAAAATGCAACACATAAGACAAAAAGAAGTTCAGACCCCTGATCACATGCACTAGCTGGCTTTGTATATTATGATTTCATTATCAGTTTGATGAAACTTGTATCTCAATGAATTTTCTGTGAAATTTTCTTGTGTTCATTTCTTTAATCATTCTTTTAATCATTCTTTTAATCATTCTTTTAATCATTCTTTTAATCATTCTTTTAATCATTCTTTTAATCATTCTTTTAATCATTCTTTTAATCATTCTTTTAATCATTCTTTTAATCATTCTTTTAATCATTCTTTTAATCATTCTTTTAATCATTCTTTTAACCATTCTTTTAATCATTCTTTTAATCATTCTTTTAATCATTCTTTTAATCATTCTTTTAATCATTCTTTTAATCATTCTTTTAACCATTCTTTTAATCATTCTTTTAACCATTCTTTTAATCATTCTTTTAATCATTCTTTTAATCATTCTTTTAATCATTCTTTTAATCATTCTTTTAATCATTCTTTTAATCATTCTTTTAATCATTCTTTTAACCATTCTTTTAATCATTCTTTTAACCATTCTTTTAATCATTCTTTTAATCATTCTTTTAATCATTCTTTTAATCATTCTTTTAATCATTCTTTTAATCATTCTTTTAAGAGCAAAAACTAGCTGATGTTGCCAGAACAACCATAGTCTCATAAACAGATCACTAGAACACAGTTCTAAATATAAATTGTTCAAAGGTGATGTTCTAGCCCTGTGTGTTATAAGAGAACAAGAGTAAACTGCAAAAGTGCTAGTACCAATTCAGAATAAGAACATTTAAATGTTACATATTTTGTGGATGAGAGAACATGAATCTAAAGGCTGGTAGAATAATAACCAGGTTCTCTTTCTGCTTTTTCTCATCTTCCAGGTGAAGGGGTCTATGTACGCATTTCCCCGTATTTACCTTCCTGAAAAAGCTATCAAGGCTGCAGAGGCAGCTGGGCAAACCCCCGACAACTTTTACTGCTTTGCTCTTTTGGAAGAAACTGGCATCTGTACTGTCCCCGGTAGTGGCTTCAGTGAAGAGGCAGGAACGTTTCATTTCCGTACAACTATTCTGCCACAGGTTGGTAATGTTAATATTTTCATTTTAGCAGTGGTTGCATTGGAGTAATATTACTCCCATGAGAATGTATGATTCTCAACAATGATACTGGATGATTCTCAACAATGATACTGTATGATTCTCAACAATGATACTGGATGATTCGCAACAATGATACTGGATGATTCTCGACAATGATACTGTATGATTCTCAACAATGATACTGGATGATTCTCAACAATGATACTGCATGATTCTCGACAATTATACTGTATGATTCTCAACAATGATACTGGATGATTCTCGACAATGATACTGTATGATTCTCGACAATGATACTGGATGATTCTCAACAATGATACTGTATGATTCTCGACAATGATACTGTATGATTCTCAACAATGATACTGTATGATTCTCAACAATGATACTGGATGATTCTCAACAATGATACTGTATGATTCTCGACAATGATACTGTATGATTCTCAACAATGATACTGTATGATTCTCGACAATGATACTGGATGATTCTCAACAATGATACTGTATGATTCTCAACAATGATACTGGATGATTCTCAACAATGATACTGTATGATTCTCGACAATGATACTGTATGATTCTCAACAATGATACTGTATGATTCTCGACAATGATACTGGATGATTCTCAACAATGATACTGGATGATTCTCAACAATGATACTAGATGATTCTCAACAATGATACTGAATGATTCTCAACAATGATACTGGATGATTCTCAACAATGATACTGTATGATTCTCAACAATGATACTGGATGATTCTCAACAATGATACTGGATGATTCTCGACAATGATACTGGATGATTCTCAACAATGATACTGTATGATTCTCGACAATGATACTGGATGATTCTCAACAATGATACTGGATGATTCTCAACAATGATACTGTATGATTCTCAACAATGATACTGGATGATTCTCAACAATGATACTGTATGATTCTCGACAATGATACTGGATGATTCTCAACAATGATACTGGATGATTCTCAACAATGATACTGTATGATTCTCAACAATGATACTGGATGATTCTCAACAATGATACTGTATGATTCTCAACAATGATACTGGATGATTCTCAACAATGATACTGGATGATTCTCAACAATGATACTGTATGATTCTCGACAATGATACTGGATGATTCTCAACAATGATACTGTATGATTCTCGACAATGATACTGGATGATTCTCAACAATGATACTGTATGATTCTCAACAATGATACTGTATGATTCTCAACAATGATACTGTATGATTCTCAACAATGATACTGTATGATTCTCAACAATGATACTGTATGATTCTCAACAATGATACTGGGTGCACTAAGGATGAAGGTAACATGCTAATACCATCAATAAGAGGATTTAAATTGGAGCAGAAAATTGTGCGAATGACCAATGTTTGGAACAGACGTGCTATTATTGAGTAGAAACACATCTTTTACAGCAACTTGTAAAATGAAGATGAACAAGTTTGGAATTACATGGAGCAATCTTCAGAAATTGCCACCAAACAGGATGACTTGGGAAGTATTGGTTAAGAATCTGTACCGTCAGAGTTTTTGTCAGTTAAAAGAAAAAAGAGGTAAATGGACCTATGGGTTTTTCAGGGACTCAATTTAGCAAGAAAATTGTTTTATTCCCACTATGCACAATGTTATCTACATCATTCAGTGTAGCAGGTGCCCCTCTCCGTATAGGCAGATATCCTCCCAACTTCAGAGGTACTTATATTTTTCGAGTCTGATGTTTTGGGTAGTTTGGCTAACTCTGTTTGACCTTTAACTGCTAAAGTTCTTTAACATGCATAGAATGCCCATAAGACTTCCTGGTTTTCTTCATTTTCCAAGTGGGCTAGACGTCAGATCTCACTTCCCAGAGTGGGCTAGACATCAGATCTCACTTCCCAGAGTGGCCTAGACATCAGATCTCACTTCCCAGAGTGGCCTAGACATCAGATCTCACTTCCCAGAGTTAGTGGAGGCGGGAAAAGTCATGAAGAAACTACAGGCTTGAAGAAACAAAAATTCCAATGATAAGTCATAACCTGTACCTTTTTTTCCAGGTGTCATTGTCTTAGACCACCCAACCCCCAATAATACATGTGAAAAGGTGAATAAATAATATGGTAGTGAAAGTTATTTGTCTAAATCATATAGATAAGATAAATACAAGGGTAAGAAATATAATGGCTTGCCCACCTTGAGAGAGATAAATAATAAAAAGGGAGGAAGGACATAATGTTTAACTCTTTCCATCATCATCATCATCAAGTACCAGGCCTAGTGGCGTAGGTGATCATGTCTCTCCACAACTTTCGATCTCGGCAGCTATTTATCATTCCTGTTGTTGACCTTCTGCCAAGCCATTCTCTTAAGCTGTCTGTTATTTTTCTCTTTGCTTCCCTCTATCTCTTCGTCCCTCAATTTTTCCAGTTGTTACAATATATTCCAGCTGTTCCCCCTTCTCATTACATGGCCAAAAATGATGATTGTCTCTTCCTAATATTGAAAATTATTTCTCTATTTGCTTTGACCTCTTTCAACCAGACATGCCAAGAGTTGTTAAACCCCTTCTGCCCATACCAGAACAGACTCCCTGGACAGATGAATCAGGATTATCAGTTCAAATACGGACAGAAGTGAAAGGAATAGTTGACAAAGAGGAACAAAATAGTCTACAGCAAAAAACAATAACTCTCAGTTTCCTGGATGAAGAATACCCACAAGACCTATGGATCCGTGTGTACACAGATGGATCAGCACAGAATGCAGTAAAGAATGGGGGAGCAGGTGCATATATAGAGTACCCAAATAACACTAGGGATATGAATACAATAGCAACAGGGAAATATTGTCACAATTATGATGTAGAAATACAAGCAATAAAGTTGGCAATATAGAAAAACTGCTGAACAGTAATCGTAGCCCACAGCCTGTAGTGTTTTAGACAGATGCAAGATCAGTACTCCAGGCACTACAATCCAGAAAATTACCACATCTGCAGACCTTATTGACTGAACTCTGCAAGCACCACAGGGTTGCCCTGCAGTGGATCCCGTCTCACTGTGGAATACCAGGAAATGAGAAAGCAGATCAGTTGGCAAAGGAAGGTTCAACAGGCACACAACTAGATACACCAGTTACATACCATCATAAGAAACAGATAATCAAATCAATCAGAGGACCACAAGCCCCAAATCAGGATGCCTTTCATAATATGAATAGATATGAACAAGTTATCATTATACGCCTAAGAACAGGACACAATCGACTCCATAGTCACATGTATACAAAATTCAAGATCGGCACATCAACTACTTGTACATGTGGACAGGCACCCCAGACTGCTGAACACATACTTCAAGACTGCACTGAATATAGTAGACTGAGGAAAATCCATTGGCCCATAGATACAACACTACAGACAAAACTATATGGGCCACTGCAAGAATTACAAAAGACAGTAAAATTTATACAGGAAACGACATTGCAGATATAGACAATACTTCAGGCGAACGAAAGATAGATAGATAGACCTCTTTCAGAACGTTTTCATTACTCTTCTTAGCTGTCCAAACTCTTTCCATACAGAAGTTTTTTATCAATGCAACGGAAGAGATTTCAGAGACAAAATTTCTCATGCTTTTAAGAATCAATCGACATATATATATTTATCTTACATATAACATATTATATATGAATTTTTAGATAATTGAACAAAGTATTAGTTTTTACCAATACTAAGATGATACAAGACATGTAAAACAATATGGTTTGAGGACGGTTCACACTAATCAAGAAACAAGCAAGAACTACAAGAACCTGCAGCAAATCGTCAATCGTAGAGAACTTTGTCTGCCGCCCTTCGTGCCATCTTTGACAGAAAAATGAATGAAGAAAATAAATATAGTTATATAACAATATTTGTAATAAGACACACTCAACAATGAGGAAATGTTATTTTATTTATCACTTGACTACCAGACAACTAATCTTTTGTAACAATTATTTCTATGGACATGGATGTGGACATTAATAATAAGTTTATAAAGCCAAGTAATTTTTTTATTTTAAAAAAATATTTATTGAAACTTCCTTTAACTTATCGTGTGGGCACCTTATGCACCAAGTAAATTCACTCCAAAGTTACACAAACATAAACTCGTCTTGAGTTTTGTTCATCTCCAATGACACCTCTTAAAAACAAAACAGAACGACTTGAAAAGTGTTTGTTGAAGACCTATGCTCCACTGGGAGCTAAAAAAAGTTAGAAGAAGTAGAAGAATGACACCTCTTGGCATTGTACCTGATAGTGTTTCCTGTCTTCATGCGAACCCACTGGGGTGTTGGTCTGTACTGTTTAGTTTTGCAAGCCAAGTTGGTCTCGATAATAAAAGTTTTATGAGCAAGTATTTTCTTGTGCCTTGCCAGGAAACCAAGAAATCATTGCCACAAAACATTGTGTACTATTGTTCTAGAATATTCGATTTACCATCATAGAATTGTCACTTGTAGATATTCTTACTGGATTATATATTGTAATAATTTACATGTAGACTTTATCAGATATGATAATTCTTCTTCTTCTTCTTCTTCTTCTTTCCTTCCTCATCTGCCTTTCAGCGTCGAGGGGAAATATAATTTGCGGTTTTTTGCTCTTCTGTTCGCCTCTGCTGCTGTTATGTTTCCTAGTGCTTCTAATATTCCATCGACCCATCTTTTTCGTGGTCGACCCTTGGGTCTGGTGTTCTCACAACGTTTGTTGAAGGCTCGTTGTGTTGTGTTTTGTTCTTCTGCCTTGTCACGTGGCCAAACCATTTTATCTGTTGTTTCCTTATATATTCTATGGCGGGGACTATTTCTAGCTTTTTTCTCACTTCTTCATTTCTGATCTTATCTCTCATACTGTTTCCTGTCATTCGTCTAACACATTTCATCTCTGTAGAGGTTATTTTTCTTATTGTTCTTGCATCTAGGGTCCAGGTCTGACATTGGTAGCACAACTTTGGGATGAAGATTGTACCTATTGTGCTCGTTTTGCCTCCAGAGTTATTTCCTTGTTGGACAATAGTGGTGATAACTGTCCGATGATTTGACAAGCTTTGTTGCATCTTGATTCTATCTCTGCTGTTTGAGAATTATCGTTTGTCATTAGATTTCCTAGATATTTGAATTCCTCAACTTGTTTTAGTTGTCTGCCTTCAATAGTTATGTTGATGTTCTGTTTATTTTTGGCGACATTCATGACTTCTGTTTTGTTGATGTTGATTTTCATGTTGTATTTTGTGCCTGAGATGTTGAGTTTGTTTAATTACTATTACTAATTATTACGGTATTTTTATGCGGTATAATTATTAAAATTAATACAATTATTATTACATGTTTAAAAATACAATTTTTATTGCAAACAATTCTTTCATCTTTATATAGATTGAAGAGCTTCAGAAGGTTTTTGCAAATTTCAAGAATTTTCACCTCAACTTCTTAGCCAAGTACAAGTAACTGCACATGGGTTGCCTCCCTTCCATGAGAAAGCCAAGGACATTGGGTAACAGATTTAGTTTGATGCCATAGATGTTTATTTTGATATCATAGACCAGTGATTTCCAACTTTTAAAGAGCTTTAAACCCCTTCTATAATAACCTATTGGCCTAAAAGCACCATCCACATTAGTTGAAAACGACATTCTCTAAAACTGGCATAAAGATTCATTTAAAATGTGGCTTTTGCAAATTATGGGAGCAGCCATAGCTCAGAGCTCAGTGAACTGGATAACTAAGGGAAAAAGATCAGGTTCGATTGTTTGATTTCTTTTAGGTTCATCCAGACTAAGGTATGTAGTGAACTTTTCTGAGAAAGTAGGGTGATCTAGTATGATATCAACCACATCACCATAAATGTGATGTCTTTCAATTAAAAATATGGTCACTACCGTCATAACCCCCATATGCTTTAAGGCATGGGGGATACCATCTACTTTTACCTTGTTTTTTATGGTATAATTCTAACTTAAAATTTAAAGAACCTGATATTTAGTGCATTCCTTGTACTTGCCTCTGGACAACTAGTCTCATGTCATCCTCAAATTCAGTTATTACTTTTTTAAACATATGATAATATGATAGTAATGACTAATAAAATAGATAATGAGATACGCAAAATGTGCAAAAAGGCAAAAGAAGACTGGCTCAGCCAAAAATGTAGAGAAATAGAAACTATGGAAAGCAAACAAGACCTAAGAGGAATGCACACAGAAATAAAGAGAATGACTAATAAAAATAAAAAAGCCACAGAAGGTGGATGCATTGCAGACAAAAAAGGAAAAATGCTAACAGACAATAAGGATATCATAGATAGATGGCAGGAATATATAACAGAACTATTTCATGATCAAAGGGACAAGAAACCAGTTATACAATGTACATCAGGCTATAAAATCTTAAAATCTGAGGTGGAAAAAGCTATAAAAACAATGAAAAGGGGAAAAGCAGCAGGACCTGAAAGCATACAGATAGAGATGATACAGGCACTTGAAGATTTTGGCATTGAAGTGATTACAGACATATGCAACGACATATACCACACAGGATACATACCAAATGAACTAAAAACATCAACTTTCATTGCATTGCCTAAAAAGAATGGTGCAGTTGAATGCAGTGACTTTAGAACAATAAGCCTAATGAGCCATGTTACAAAAATCTTGCTAAAAGTTATACAAGGAAGGATTCAGAATAAAATCAATACTGAATTAGATGAGCAGCAATTTGGATTTAGGAAAAATAGCGGGACAAAAGAAGCCATATTCTGCATGAGAACATTAATCGAAAAATACACAGAAGTAAACAAACCAATATATGCCTGCTTCATAGACTACACCAAAGCTTTTGATAGAGTACACCACAAACAACTTATAGAATGCCTAAAAGAGATACATCTAGATGACATGGATATACGACTAATATGCAATCTATACTGGGAGCAAACAGCAATAATAATATATAACAAAGAGTTCTCTACACCCATTGATATAAAAAGAGGAGTAAGACAAGGATGCATCCTATCACCAAGCTTGTTCAATCTATACACTGAGCAAATCTTTAAAAACATCATAGAGATGCCAGGCCTACAAATTAATGGAAAGATAATCAATAACCTAAGATATGCTGACGATACTGTACTACTAGCAGAAAATCCTAAAGACCTACAACAATTACTTAATGTAATAAACACGACAAGCAAAAAATATGGACTAGATATGAATATCAAAAAGACTAAAACTATGATCATAAACAAAGAAAATACTCAAAACCCACAAGTGGATATCAAAGTTGAAGGAATAGACCTGGAGACAGTTCAGAACTACAACTACCTTGGACATACTATAACCAGTGATGGAAAATGTACATCTGAAATAAACAAAAGAATAGGAATGGCAAAAAGTAATTTTAATGTCATGAAGGACATACTAACATCAAAACAAATAACACCAGAGCTAAAACTAAGAATAGCAAAATGTTACATCTTCTCAATATTCCTATATGGTGCTGAAACATGGACATTAGACAAGAAAACAGAACAGAGAATTGAAGCCTTTGAAATGTGGATATATAGAAGAATAGGTAGAATTGGATGGAAGGAAAAGAAAACAAATGACAAAGTCTTAAAACAACTAAAAATGAAAAGAGAACTTCTGAACACAATTAGAACAAGACAAATGCGATTCTTAGGCCATGTTAAAAGACACAACAGCCTACTGAAAGTGATCCTGGAGGGGAAAATACAAGGTAAAAGAGGCAGAGGCAGACCAAGATTAACATGGACGAGTAACATCAAAAGATGGACAAATCAACCGATGACAACCTGCACCATCAAAGCAAGAGATAGAGCAAAATGGCGCTCCATGGTAGCCAACCTTCGTTGCGGAGACGGCACTCAATGATGATGATGAAACATATGAATGGAAACTGAAAATGCACTCTCGCACAAATGTTGTGACAAAGAGAAGTAAAACTCTAATACAAAAATGATCACATTAGAACTGATACAAAATACACCAGAACCATACCATCATCATCATCAAGTACCATGTCTGCTGGTATAGGTGATCTTGTCTCTCCACAATTTCGATCTCGACAGTTATTTATCATTTCTATTGTTAGATTAACTGTAAGTATAACTATCAGCAGTATAATAAAAATAAATTGTGTGCATTGAGTTATTGAGTTATTTGCGGGTCATCATCATTACACTCCGAACATGTCTATAGGTGCACAGATCCCCTCCTCAGCAATTCCCTCAATATATGTTGTGAGGTACAGTGTGGTACAGAGGAACATCATGGTCAAAATTCATACACTTACAGAGCAATTAGATGATTACTTATGATTTGTAATTTAGTTTATCTTTGCCAAATTAACAGTTTATATCTTACTGTTTCAGGTCAACTGATGCATACTGCCAGTCTCTCAAATGTATATTA
The DNA here is from genome assembly GCA_032433765.1 of Megaustenia siamemsis. Lineage (NCBI taxonomy): Eukaryota > Metazoa > Mollusca > Gastropoda > Stylommatophora > Ariophantidae > Megaustenia > Megaustenia siamemsis. Next base: position 52,334,548 of record JAVIAB010000091.1, on the reverse strand, counting down.
GTTTGATACAGTATTATGGAATGTTATGCTATAAAACTGAACTAAAACAAAATGGAAGTAGCATCATTATGAGCTAGAAATGTCACTAGATTAGTATCACATAAGTAAAACATGTTACAGAGGTGAAATCAAGATATACCATTGTAAGAAATGGCATTTAAAATGTCATCATACTATAAATATATATATTTCTATAGATTTATATCTAGCGTTACTTTAAAAAGAATAAATTCATTGCACAAAATGACTACAATAAACCTTAAAGTCTCACAAGTCCATTTGTCAGAAAATCCTGCACAAATTATGAAAATCTTACAAGCTGGAAAGATTGTCTATCTCTTGCCTTAATGGCACACTCTGACTGATTTCCCATTCAACCTCTTGGTGCTGTCAATTAATTTGAAAATGAATGATACCTTGTATGAAATAATGAAGTGGATACGCTTGTGTATTGACATACAATACAGATACTGTGGAAGGTCTGATACTTTGTTAACAAAAGATAGTCGGGTACAAAGGGTCTAGAATTTCTGTCCTATGTGGCGTCTTTGGCTCGAAAGGACAATAAATAAATAGATAGACAGATATACAGATACACATGTTCTTAGAGGATAGCAATACTGGATTGAATGTACATCATTTATTATACAGAAAGTTGATATATATTTTGTATCGAGTTTATATTACTATGTCATAAGATGTATTTTGAGTGAATTTTTATTGTTGATATTTTTGTAACATTCCATGCCTAAAAGCAATATTGAAAAAATAACATTTAAACATTTAAGCACGCTTAGTGTTAAGTGGCAAACTAATGCCACCTTGCTTTGCTTTTGTCTCATGAGCTCATCTCTATTTTCATGTTATCATATAATTCTTATTAAAAATCTGTTGTGTTGCAAATAAACAAATGCAATTTTTGATATGTGTCTTTACCTTTCCATCATTTGTATATAATGTAATGATTTAAGCATATCTCTTTCTCTCTCTCTCTCTGTATCTTCCTCTCATATATGTATGTATATATATAATATATATATATATATATATATATATATATATAATATATATATATTATATATATTATATATATATATATATATATATATATATATATATATATATACATATATATCCATCACCAGATTTATTTAATATGTATAGTGAGATTATTTTAAGATCCATAAGGGGCATGTCTGGAATAACAATCAGAGGCCACAATATAAATAATCTAAGGTATGCTGATGATACAGTTTTAATCGAAGTTAAAATGAGTTACAAGAAATGTTAGACATTATAGTGAAGGAAAGCAAAAAATAAAGGATGCCTTAATAGCAAAAAGACAGAAGTAATGGTAACAACAACAAAAAAAGACATCACCACAATGCACAATAAAGACAAGTTGAACAATATTGAAACAGGTAAATGAATTTAAATATCTGGTATACCATTTTAACCTTGAATGGTAGATGTCCAACAGAGGTGAGATACAGAATGGCTCAGGCAAAAGCAGCTTTCTAAAATAATGAGGAAGATACTGTGCAATCTATTTTTGACAATAGAAACAGGAAAAAAATGTGAATGGACAATAATTTTTGTGAATAATGGTCAATTAACAACAAAATCACCGGAGTCTGTAGAATTGTGGCTTTACAGAAGTATTTTGAGAAAATACACAATTGGCAGCTAAGAAGAGTATGGAAAACGTTCTGAAAGAGGCCAAAGAAAAAAGAGAGCTAATATCCAATATTAGGAAGAAACAATCATAATTGTTTGACCATGATATGAGAAGGGAACAGCTGGGATATATTGTAACAACTGGGAAAATTGAAGGACAAAGAGATAGATGGAGGAAAAGAGAAAAGATACCAGACAGCTTAAGAGAATGGCTTGATATAAGATCAACAACAGAAATGATAAATAACTGTCGAGATCAAAATTGTGGAGAGAAATGATCACCTATGCCTGCAGGCACGGTACTCGATGATGATGATGATGATGATGATATATATATATATATATATATATATATATATATATATATATATATATATATATATATATATATATAACATATAATATTAAACATGTACTGAAGGGAGGTCAAAAAGTAATGCACACCAATTTTTTTCTCGGCTAATAATAAAGATAGGAATATGAAATTTTGCACACTTGGAATATGATATGTTCCAATTATGTGCACCAAATTGCACAGCATTCTGATAAATATTACGCAATCTATGAACCGTTAAAATGGAGCTTGTCAACAATGTCCGTTACAAACAGCGAATTGTCATAGAATTTCTGGTTGCGGAAAAAGAAACTGTGGCAAACATTCATAAACGACTGTGTGCAGTGTACAAATGTTCTGCAGTCGATAGGAGCACAGTTAGTCGCTGGGTTCAGAGAATTAAAGCTGCAGAAAGTGTATGAGTGGAGCTGCATGATTTACCGCGTTCTGGACGTGTTGCCTCGGCTACCAGCACAGACATGTTAAACCGGGCTGATGCCATTATTCGTAAGGATAGGCGTATCACTAGTCAGCAATTGGCATTGCAGCTTACAGTCAGCAAGGGAAGTGCAATCGCAATTTTTAAAACTCTCGGATATTCAAAGATTTGCGCTCGATGGGTTTCTCGGTGCCTAACAAATGATCACAGAGTTCAAAGGAAAACATTCTGTTCTGAATTGTTGGAGCGTTTCGGTGTTGAAGGAGAAATGTTTTTGTCAAAAATTGTTACCGGTGACGAAACGTGGGCACATTATTATGAGCCTGAAACAAAAATGCAGTCAATGGAATGGCATCATCCGCAGTCACCAAAAAGAAAAAAATTCAAAACATCTCCATCAGCCGGAAAGGTGATGATCACTGTCTTCTGGGACATTGATGGTGTGATTCTTGTTGATGTAATGACAAGAGGTGACACAATCAACTCGACAGCTTACATCAATACACTGACAAAACTCAAAAATCGGTTCCACAGAGTTCGGCCTAATAAGCCATCTGCAGATTTGTTGCTTCAACATGACAATGTACGCCCTCACACAAGTCTGGTAACACGGAAAGCAATCAACAAATTTGGTTGGACTGTACTGCCCCATCCTCCTTACAGCCCTGATCTGGCTCCCTCAGATTTCCATCTGTTTGGACCACTCAAAAAATTCCTGCGTGGTACACACTTTGACAATGATGAGGATGTGATCCGTGCAGTTAAAAAATGGCTACGCGAGCAGGACAAAACTTGGTACAAACGAGGCATTCATGACCTAGTTTCGCGTTGGCGTAAGGCAATACGCTTGGATGGAGATTATGTTGAAAAATAGGTAGTGTAAAGGGGATGTTCAGCTACAATCTGTGAAAATTTCACACATTTTGCCCGAATAGTTTCCGAGAAAAAAATTGGTGTGCATTACTTTTTGACCTCCAAAAGTATATAGTTTATACATATAAATAGCATTATTTGTTCATTATACATAAAAAAAAAAATTACAATTATTATCTTTATCGGGTTTCATGTCTTTTGCAGAATGTTGCACTCATTTGCACCCATTGTTTTCTGTTGAAAAGAATTTGTATCTTTTGCCAGATCTCTCACTTCTTCTATTGTTATGTTCAAGGTCACTTTGATGTCTTGAAACCACTTTTTTCTTTGTCTGCATGTCTCATCTTACTGGAAATATCCTTCCATTATTGTTATTTTTAGTCAACTGTATTTTAATTTCCTCAGTAAGATGTTTATAAGCCAGTTCTTTTCAATATTTAGGGTCTTTTAATTCATCTTCATTGCACTTTTTCTTTTCCAAAGTATCCTAGGCATTTTTCTGTAGCTTCATTTACTGCACTGGTAGCCTTCAATATTGACATGCCAATTTTTATTTGTGTTCTCCATATGCTACGACCTTCAGCCAGATACTCCCAGTTTCTTTCCCTGATAGAGAATTCACTCAAGAAAGCTCCGCAAATATATTATCTCAGCACTGGTCTGCCCTTTCGTGTCTTTCAATCCTTAAGACCGCCATACAATATTTGTTTGGGAGTGTGAGTGTTGCCTTTCTTCATACATGACCCAGCCACCTTAGTCTGCGACTTCTAAGTGTTTTCATGATGGATGGGAACAAAGAAAGGGCACATGAAAGACGACAACAGACGAGGAAGGGAAGAAACGGGAGAGGAAACTTTTTGACATCTATAACATTGATTGTTTTCGTTGATTGTTTTCGTTGATTGTTTTCGTTGATTATTTTCGTTGATTGTTTTCGTTGATTGTTTTCGTTGATTGTTTTCGTTGATTGGTTTCGTTGATTGTTTTCGTTGATTGGTTTCGTTGATTGGTTTCGTTGATTGTTTTCGTTGATTGGTTTCGTTGATTGTTTTCGTTGATTGGTTTCATTGATTGGTTTCGTTGATTGGTTTCGTTGATTGGTTTCGTTGATTGTTTTCGTTGATTGGTTTCGTTGATTGGTTTCGTGGATTTTTTGTTTTCGTTGATTGGTTTCGTTGATTTTTGTTTTCGTTGATTGGTTTCGTTGATTGTTTTCGTTGATTGGTTTCGTTGATTGTTTTCGGTGATTGTTTTCGGTGCACACTTTATAAGGCTACTATTGTCAATCTCTTGACTTACTATACAATTACTAGTTGAATGATCAAACCTCTGCGTCATAGAATATTTATTATTATGTGCTAAACATCGTGTTTTTCTTTATTTCAACATGTATGTTGTTGATACGTAAATCAAGGGTGTATTCACTCTGTGAATAATTGGCTGCACAAGAAGTTTCTTCAATCCATGTAACTTTGAAAACCACCCTTTCATAAAGCCACTAGTGCAATCGATGTAACTTTGAAAACCCCACCATTTCATAAAGCAACTAGTGCAATCGATGTAACTTTGAAAACCAAACTTTCATAAAGCCACTAGTGCAATTGATATAACTTTGAAAACCCCACCATTTCATAAAGCCACTAGTGCAATCGATGTAACTTTGAAAACCACCATTTCATAAAGCCACTAGTGCAATTGATATAACTTTGAAAACCACCATTTAATAAAGCCACTAGTGCAAATGATATAACTTTGAAAACCACCATTTCATAAAGCCACTAGTGCAATCGATATAACTTTGAAAACCACCATTTCATAAAGCCACTAGTGCAATCGATATAGCTTTGAAAACCACCATTTCATAAAGCCACTAGTGCAATTGATATAACTTTGAAAACCACCATTTTATAAAGCCACTGGTGCAATTGATATAACTTTGAAAACCACCATTTCATAAAGCCACTAGTGCAATAGAAATAACTTTGAAATCCACCCTTTCATAAAGCCACTAGTGCAATCGATGTAACTTTGAAAACCCCACCATTTCATAAAGCCACTAGTACAAAATGTGCCAGATGAATTTATTGTCAGGAACATAAAAGTTGTTCCGGTTGTTTCCAAAATGGAGGAATTATTTTTCTCCGGCTTGGTATAGAACCGTTGATCAGAGGTTTAACAAGCCGCTATCGTAAAAACGATGTTGTTAATGAAACGTAGACCTGATACAGAATGTGTAAATTAGCAGTAGATAGTAGTGATAGTTTTTTCGGCCCTAAAACAACAACAAAAATAGGATTCTGGAATGTGCGAACAATGGCCGCTCCGACGAAACATGCACAGGTCGCGAGCGAAATGGACAGATACGATCTAGATCCAGTAGAAGAGATCGATCACTTTATCTATCTTGGAAGTCACATTGATCGAGAAGGGGATACGAGCAAAGAAATTAGAATCAGACTGGCTAAAGCAGCAATGTCTTTCAGAAGCCTTGAAAAGTTGTGGAAATCAAAACTCATTAGCACAAACACAAAACTTAGGCTATTCAAATCAAATGTACTATCAACCCTTACGTATGCGTGTGAAAGCTGGAAAACAACAAGAGATATAGAAACAAAGTTGAACACATTCGAAAATAAATGTCTAAGGAAAATACTTGGTATAGAATGGAACGAATTCAAAACAAACGAGGAAATTAGAGAAATCGCCAATCAACCACTAATATCTTCAGTAATAAAGAAAAGACGATGGTCATACGTTGGACATGTGATGAAAAGAGATAATAATCGAATAGCAAAGCAAGCCCTCATATGGGAAACAACAGGTAAAAGAAAAAGAGGAAGACCCAGGGAGACACTGAGAAGAACATTGATGAGAGAGGCAAGAGCAGCAGGAATCGGCTCCCTCAATGAGATAGAACTGCTTGCACAGAACAGAGACAGATGGCGAGATTTGATAAAATATCTTTAAAAGAAAACTGCTAGAACAAAAATTCATATAGGAGAAGGTGTATCTTGGTCTACGCCCTATGGGCCGGTTACGGCTCGAAAGGTCAATAGATAGAACATAAAAGTATCAGCAGCTTATTTAATTATAATAATATAGATTAGATATGAATATCAAAAAGACTAAAACTATGATCATAAGCAAAGAAAACAGACAAAACCTACAAGTGGATATCAAAGTGGAAGGAATAGACCTGGAGACAGTTCAGAGCTACAACTACCTTGGACATACTATAACCAGTGATGGAAAATGTAAAACTGAAATAATTAAAAGAATAGGAATGGCAACAAGTAATTTTAATGCCATGAAAAATATTCTAATATCAAAACAAATAAAGCAGGACTAAAGCTAAGAATAGCAAAATGTTACATCTTCTCAATATTTATGTATGGCGCAGAAACATGGACAATAGACAAGAAAACAGAACAGAAAATTGAAGCCTTTGAAATGTGGATATATAGAATAATAAGAAGAATTGGATGGAAAGAAAAGAAAACAAATGATGACGTTTTAAAACAACTTAAAATGAAAAGAGAACTACTAAACACAATAAGAACAAGAAAAATGAGACTTTTGGGGCATGTTAAAAGACACAACAGCCTACTAAAAGTAATCTTAGAAGGGACAATACAAGGTGACAGAGCAGAAGCAGACCAAGAATAACATGGACGAGTAACATCAAAAGATGGACAGGTCAGCCTATGACAATCTGCACCATCAAAGCAAGAGACAGAGTGGAATTGCGCTCCATGGTGTAGCCAACCTTCAATGCGAAGACGGTACTCAATGAATGAATAAACATACTTAATTCTGGTCTTCACGGGACACACTTTGGTGATCGCTAAACAGTAACATTTCTACAATTCTCATCTAAGTCAGTTCTGAGGTGTCGACATAGATGCTTATGAAGAAAGTAACAATTTTGTAATATTTCTCGATTTTTGTTTGTAAAGAGACTAGGTTGTGATATGTACCGATTTTTGTTTGTAAAGGGACTAGGTTGTGATATGTACCGATTTTTGTTTGTAAAGAGACTAGGTTGTGATATGTACCGATTTTTGTTTGTAAAGAGACTAGGTTGTGATATGTACCGATTTTTATTTTAAAGACTGGACCTAGCCTTGGAATGCTCAAAATACCAAGGACAGAAAAAAATCACAAACTTCAGTTTTGCTATAATTTAAAGTTCTCGACAATTAGTTGATGAAGTAGAAGATGTTCAATGACCTCCAGGTTCAGCCAGATGTAAATTGGTACCAAATTTTCTGGGAAGAAAGACGGCACTGGCATAATACTTACCACACCCCCTCCACAACCCCCTCCCCACCCCCCACAAAAAAAATCAGTAATAAGGTGCCGAAGGTCTGTATAAATATGGACGCTAAAACCATCTTTCTTATACGCCACCGTGTCACATGACGGGCTTTCTTTTCTTCAAATTTAAACGAGCACTCCCATAATTTGCAGCAGGCGCCCAAAATCACATCCATCTATAGTTTTGATAAGGCCTGCGGACTGAGAGTCAAATCACCCAAAGTTTGTGACATCTTCAGCCGTGCGAGCTCTTAGCGGATGAAGTCATTTCACACAACTCGCAAAACTGAGAATGTAACAAACATTGGGTGATTCCTTTCAGCCCGCGGACCTTATTATACTATAGACTGATTGCTTAGCTGGCAGTGTACTGCAACGCAAACCTCATGTGGCAAGGTGCTATGTCGAGGAGCATGGGTTCGGTCCAGATTCGTGTTGTCTTTTGTTCCTGTTGTTGATTATTTATGGGTTTTCCGAGTGTTGTAAACATACCTATCCCCCTGAAATTAGTGGTATATTATATTTATCACGATGGTCATATGTTGGTCATGTGATGAGGAGAGATGATAACCGAATAACAAAGCAAGCCCTCATGTGGGGAAACAACAGGTAAGAGGAAAAAGAGGCCGACCCAGAGAGACACTGAGAAGAACATTGCTCAGAGAGGCAAGAGCAGCAGGAACCGGCAATTTCAATGAGATAGAGTTGCTTGCACAGAACAGAGGCAAATGGCGAGATTAGATAACCTATCTTTAGAAGGATTGAAAACTGCAAGAATACAAATTTAGATAAGAGAATCTGGATCTTTGCCCTAGGCCGACTACGGCTCGAAAGGTCAATAGATAGAAAGATATTTATATGTGCCCAAATACAAGCAAATTTTAAAATTGCTTTAGTTACTAAGTCAATTAAAAGCCTTATTAAAATTAATGCTGTGGAAAAAAATATAATGTGCTTTCTTGAACCTTTTTTTATGCAAATAATCGTGTGTTACTTGGTTATCTATTATAAGGAGACAGCTTGAACATGTGGGAGAATAATAAATAAACTGTGGACTCTTTTCCAAATTATGCTTTGTCATCAGTGCTTTCGACATGCAGTAGAAATACGCTTTTCGTTGTGTCATTCTGTTGCAGTGACACACATTGACTTTACATTTACATTGACTGTCAATGGCCGTGTTTTAGTGTTGTCTCTGTATTGTTGAATACTTCTAGGTCTGCCTTTCAGCGTACGTTCTATAACTGCTCAAATGTATGTCATTAAAACTACGTTATTGAGTTATTTGGTTGTCATTCTCATCGCACTCCGAACATGTCCTCAGATCCCCTCCTCAGCACGTCCCGCAGTGTCCAGCGACTGACGACTCCAGTTCTGTGTTGACTGATAAGTCTTCTTATACACCCACTAAGTTTCTTGTTTCTGGCTGTGCCCATCTTAACTCCCATCTCTTTCATCCTGTGTTTGTCACATCTCATATCTTTGTGTGTGCATGTCTGTGTTAGTCACCTCTAGTGACTCGGGCAGATGGTGCTCGTAAACCTGGGAGGGCCGACCATCTAAGGGTAGAATCCCCCCTACAGAAAAGATCACCTGCTGCCTTGCAGGAAGATTGGGGACAATCAAAGGCTAGGGAAAGCAAACCTGAATAAAATGCTGGCTGAAATCGGATGCACTGGGCCACTGGCGCAGAACACAGTGCAACGTTTTTAACGGGTGTTCAATCACAGTGGATCTGGCAAACTCTAATTGTGATGTTCTGTTTGTAACACACCTAACCTGACAGCTGAGTTCATGTGAGGAGCTGGAATCCTACTCTGATTGGGTCCTGATCGCAGAGAGAGAGATCCGAAGGAGTGACGTGGTCTCATGGAAATCGAAGTCCTGTGCCCTCCCACATCTAGGAGGGCATTGATGACGTCCGCCCGATCCATTGGTTGGCTGTCTTCAACAACAGCACAGCTAGCCAACCTGTCCGCTCTTTCCCAGTACTTCTGCATGTCCAGGGACATAGACAAAGGTGACCCTACATATTTTTGACTTCTGCAATGACTCTACCCGTTGCTTGCGTACAGAGCCCGCCTCCACTTTTCTCTTCATATTCATCGAATCACTTAGTATACAGGCGTGGGTGTAAGCATGTGACTCTGACCAGATGAATGACCTGGTCACTGCCATCATCTTCATCGTCATGCTATTCGTGGTCATAACATATGCACCACTGTCTTCTTTGACCATTCTTGTAGTTGCGTTGTGTTAAGGAATACAGAAAACTGTGAAATCGACTCCTTTTGGTCAAACATACATGACTTCAGCACATTTGTGGGTAATGGGTTTTCCTTCCTTCCTTAGTCCATGCTTGCTTGACAAGAATTGGTAGCCGGTTTTCTTATCATCTTTTCTCCATTCACGCTGCCCGTTGTTATAGTATTTTCAATGCCTTCTTTTCGCACCCCGTGCACAATAAAAGTAGATTGTATTTTCCCTTATGATTCCGATTGTGTTTCTGGTTTCTCCAGCCCTTTTTAAACATTCTTCACTAGTAATCTTTGCTATCCGTTTAGGTTTCCTTTCCATTACATGGCCAAATAAAAACAGATATAATTGTTTACTTCTGATTTTGGCAACACATTTTCTTTGGTCTTTTAGAATGTCCTCCTCGACTCGTTTAGTAACTGACAGATAGTCCTAGTAGGACATTATTAAAAGGCCAATGATACATGTTGCCAAGATTAGGGGGGGGGATGCAATTATATTTTTCTTTTGGTCCTGTTTTATAAGAAAGGGAAAGCTGGAATATATTGTGACAACTAGAAATATGTTGAAAATATTGAGGAGAGAAATAGGAAAACAGGGAGAAAGTTACCAGACAGTAACAATGGTGTAGTAGAAAGGCGGCAAATTCAAGACTAATGCTGAAATAAGAGAAATGGCCATGGAACCATTTATCTCGTCTACTATTTTAAAAAGATGGACGTATGTCGAGAATATATTTAGAAGAAACGACCACAGGATTACTAAGCAGCTCTCAATTGGGAAATATCAGGTCAGAGGGAAAAGAGGACGACCTCGAGAAACACTGAAAAAAAAAAATCTCTAACAAAAAGGGCAAGGTTAGCAAACAGAGACTCACTCTCTATAATCGAACAGCTCGCACAAAATAGAGCCGATTGTCTGGAGACTCTACAAGCCCTATGTTCCATCCAACGACACTGGAAGAATCCAGAAGAAAGACAGTGGGAAAATGTATAAACAACTGGCAGAAAGTTGTGGAGACACAATACATGACCAACTACGCCAGCAAGCACAGCACTTGATGGTGATGTTTTAATTTAACAGAATGTGTTAGCCTATTTACAATTTGTACATTCACTAACAGTTTACTGCATATATTCCGCAAGGTGAACATGTACTATTTATTAATTAGTCTTGGGTTTGACGCCTTGTAGTTTTTTCTTGCAATTGGTCACATACAACTGCAGCCAGCAGTGTTGCCAATCCACTGACCAACTGGCATAGAACTTTATTGCATTTCGGCTGTTTAACTTTCCTCTGGCAGGATCTAATTTGAAGAGTATTTTTTCTTTCTATTTTTCTATTGGCACATTATTTGCTGAACGTTATATTTATCTACCATTATAAATATTTGTATTGTCAAGGTATGCTTCGAAAAATTCTATTTTGGAGACTTTCGATATAAACAAAATGTAAGGGAGAGAACTTAACTCTTGTATTTGTTAATTAAATTTGTTTGAGGTTCCATATTATATTATACAGTCTATTACAATAATAACCTCTATACTGTCTTAGTGTCTGTTGAACATCATAATTACTCTGTGTTAATGTATTGTAAATTGTTCACAGTTGGTAGTTAGTTGGGATTTTGGATTAATTCTCTTGAAACTTGGAACATTATCACTGTTCACAAAGTGAGAGCTGTCACCAAATTTGAAAATTATTTGAAGAAAAATTGTGTTTCAATTAGTGTTTCTTTCAAGCATTAAATATATATTCTTATATACAACACAGTTCATTTGAGCTTTATTGAAAATACTTGTATATTTTTTATATCATCATCATTAAGTACCGTGCCTGCTGGCGTAGATGATCATGGCTCTCCACAACTTTCGATCTCGGCAGCTATTTATCATTTCTGTTGTTGACCTTCTGCCAAGCCATTCTCTTAAGCTGTCTGGTATCTTTTCTCTTTGCTTCCCTCTATCTCTTCGTCCCTCAATTTTTCCAATTGTTACAATATATTCCAGCTGTTCTATTCTCATTACGTGGCCAAAAAATGATGATTGTTTCTTCCTAATATTGGAAATTAGCTCTCTTTTTGCTTTGACCTCTTTCAGAACGTTTTCATTATTCTTCTTAGCTGTCCATGGTATTCTCAACATTCTTCTATAAAACCACATTTATGCAGCCTCCAGTTATTTTCTTGTCTCTTGTCCTATTGTCCATGATTCACATCCATATGTTAAGACTGGCTCTACTATTTTTTATATACTAATGTAATAATAATATAATGGATAGTGGGAGCACTAGAAACGGTATTATGAATATAGTTTTTTTTTAAATATCATAAATTTAATCATTAATTAATTAACCATCATTTGTCTCTAACAGTAAAGCTTTCTTATTATAGCATTAGAGAACTCTTTATACAGAGCTCTTTACGTAGAAGGATGTCTGATTAGCTGAAGAGGTTCCCCCATCTAGCAAGTGTTTCAGTTCATTAGCCTCTTAACACTCTATGGGTACCGGTCTTGGTAATGACTCTCAGACGTTAGCCTCCTGCTGCATTCTGATCCTGAAAGATCATCTCTCTTTCATCTGTGAAGTGAATGAGTTCATTTGCAGTCACCTCCTCTTGAATATCCCCATTTCAGTGGAGATACCCCTGACCTAGATGTCCTTATGTCTTGTTTGTAGGAACACATGTTGAGCCAGTGATGATGAACTCGCACACCACAACTATGTGTCCTAGTCTTTGCCGGTATCTTCAGTCTTTCCAGATGTCTGTAATTCACTTTCATTTATTATGATGATATAGTACATATTGTATGCATAATAAAATGCCATCTTTATTTATAGTTGTACAGTGACAACTAGAGGTTGCAATGGGATCTCATAATAAAAATGTGCTGAATCTAAACACACTGAACCCTAACATTATTGAGCTGCAATGTGCAATCGAAGGTCCATTACTGCTGAGGGCAAAAGAGATTGAAGAAGAACTAAAGGCTGGTATAAAGAAACCATTTAATCGTGTTGTCAAAGCTAATAGAGGAGACTGTCATGCCACTGGTCAGAAACCTTTAACATTTATTCGTCAAGTTGTAGCACTTTGTACATACCCACATTTACTTGATTTGGATATATTCCCTGATGATACAAAAGCTAAAGCAAGAAGAATACTAGCGAGCTGTAATGGTCATAGCATTGGCTCATACTCTGATAGCTATGGAATTCAAGTGATTCGTGAAGATGTTGCTAAATACATTGCAGATAGAGATGGCTACCCATCTAATCCTGCTCACATTGTTTTGAGTCCAGGAGCAAGTGCAGCAATCAAATCTGTCATGACCCTTCTGTTAACTGCCAAGAAGGGGAAAGATCGAGCTGGATTTATGATCCCTGTTCCTCAGTATCCATTCTATTTATCAGTTATTGCAGAGTTTGGAGCTTATCCAATTCCATATTATCTTGATGAGAAAAACAGTTGGTCTCTAGACATCGCCGAGTTAGAGCGGGCCATTACAGAAGCTAGGTCTCACTGTCAGCCTAGAGCTATAGTTATCATCAATCCTGGCAATCCAACAGGGTCTGTACTTACCAAGGAGAATATCCAAGAGATCATCAAGTTTGCAGAGAGGGAGAAACTCTTCATTCTGGCAGATGAAGTGTATCAACACAATGTGTATGCTAAAGATGCCAAGTTTTACTCATTTAAGCAGACGCTGATGGAATTGGGTTCACCTTACGACCAGATGGAGTTGGCGTCATTTATGTCGACGTCTAAAGGATTTATTGGAGAGTGTGGCTATAGAGGTGGTTATGTAGAGGTGAGTTTTGTTATTATGTGTGTTTCAGGTTGTTTATTAGGTGGTTGTAAACTATGCATGGTGTGGTTGGATTATCTTTAAAGAATATGTGTGGGAACATGATGAGTTGGTACTTGTTTAATTTATCTTTGCCTATAATAATTAGTTATGTTAAGTTAAATTAGGATCATCACAACATTCCGAACACATCCAAAAGTGCTCCGATTTTTTCCTCAAAATGTTCATAAGCAGTGCGGTGTTGGTTGATAAACCTCTCATTCGTCCAGAGTGCGGTGTTGGTTGATAAACCTCTCATTCGTCCAGAGTGCGGTGTTCGTTGATAAACCTCTCATTCGTCCAGAGTGCGGTGTTCGTTGATAAACCTCTCATTCGTCCAGAGTGCGGTGTTCGTTGATAAACCTCTCATTCGTACAGAGTGCGGTGTTCGTTGATAAACCTCTCATTCGTCCAGAGTGCGGTGTTCGTTGATAAACCTCTCATTCGTCCAGAGTGCGGTGTTGGTTGATAAACCTCTCATTCGTCCAGAGTGCGGTGTTGGTTGATAAACCTCTCATTCGTCCAGAGTGCGGTGTTGGTTGATAAACCTCTCATTCGTCCAGAGTGCGGTGTTGGTTGATAAACCTCTCATTCGTCCAGAGTGCGGTGTTCGTTGATAAACCTCTCATTCGTCCAGAGTACGGTGTTTGTTGATAAACCTCTCATTCGTCTAGAGTGCGGTGTTCGTTGATAAACCTCTCATTCGTCCAGAGTGCGGTGTTCGTTGATAAACCTCTCATTCGTCCAGAGTGCGGTGTTCGTTGATAAACCTCTCATTCGTCCAGAGTGCTGTGTTGGTTGATAAACCTCTCATTCGTCCAGAGTGCGGTGTTGTTGATAAACCTCTCATTCGTCCAGAGTGCGGTGTTGGTTGATAAACCTCTCATTCGTCCAGAGTGCGGTGTTGGTTGATAAACCTCTCATTCGTCCAGAGTGCGGTGTTGGTTGATAAACCTCTCATTCGTCCAGAGTGCGGTGTTGTTGATAAACCTCTCATTCGTCCAGAGTGCGGTGTTGTTGATAAACCTCTCATTCGCCCAGGGTGCGGTGTTGGTTGATAAACCTCTCATTCGTCCAGAGTGCGGTGTTTGTTGATAAACCTCTCATTCGTCCAGAGTGCGGTGTTCGTTGATAAACCTCTCATTCGTCCAGAGTGCGGTGTTCGTTGATAAACCTCTCATTCGTCCAGAGTGCGGTGTTCGTTGATAAACCTCTCATTCGTCCAGAGTGCTGTGTTGGTTGATAAACCTCTCATTCGTCCAGAGTGCGGTGTTGTTGATAAACCTCTCATTCGCCCAGAGTGCGGTGTTGGTTGATAAACCTCTCATTCGTCCAGAGTGCGGTGTTCGTTGATAAACCTCTCATTCGTCCAGAGTGCGGTGTTCGTTGATAAACCTCTCATTCGTCCAGAGTGCGGTGTTCGTTGATAAACCTCTAATTCGTCCAGAGTGCGGTGTTCGTTGATAAACCTCTCATTCGTCCAGAATATCGATCTGTTCTGAAGACACCGATCATTCCCAGTTCACACAATCTAGGCAGCCATGTAATTGTATCTCTGTCAAAGTCCTTTGTTCTGCCATTCTTTCGTAGATTTTTCATGACATCTGCCCAATCCATTGGCTGTCCATCAGCTTCTATTGTCTACTATGGACATGTTCGAAGTGCAATGATGAGACCCCGTAAAAAAACTCATTAATTTTGCCGAACCGACTAGTCTGTCTGCTCTAATGTTTGCCCTAACACCAGCTTGGCCAGAGACATAAATGTGATACTGTAGATCATGGATTTCTGAATTTATCCGATAATTACGCCTAACTCTACTTTACCGAACATGTTCAATTAGTCCTCAGCGCGCGCGCACACACACGCACATATATGAGTACACTCTTGAGTTTCCAACTAATCAAAAGCATTCGCCAACGTCGTTACTTCCATCGTCAAACTTCTAGTCGTCATTGCGTAGGCGTTGCTATCCTTGTGAACAGTTCTACCATTGGATCGGGCTGTGAAAGCACAGGCACTGCGCTGATGGTGTACCACAGAACCAGCGTGTAGACTACCCCGTCCATATTTCTGCAGTGAATGGAACATTCACTTCTGCGTTAACCACAATTGGATCCTGTTCTCTGCATTATCTGTCTACTGTGGCAATGACAGAGAAGATAGTTTTAAGTTCTAGAAGCACAAGTATCCATTCTGCCCCAGGAATAACATCTAGCTCGCAGATCGATTTGACAAAACCCACAGCCCGGTCTATCCATGATTTACCTTTCCGTGATCTGTTGCCCTTATCTTCAATTATTTTCTCATAATAACCAATTAATAATCATATAATAATCATATAATAATCATATAATAATTAGTTCTATTAATGAATGAATTGACTTTTACTTCTAGATTGTAGTTATGCTTGAAACGATAGATCGCTCTAAAGCTTGTCAGTAGATAATGAACAATCTGTGCACGTTTATTTCTTACATTTCCACTTAGTCTTTGCTTTGAAATTGTGTGAATGGTTTGTTGTGTGGTTAATGTTGGACACAAATGGTTTGTTGTGTGGTTAATGTTGGACACAAATGGTTTGTTGTGTGGTTAATGTTGGACACAAATGGTTTGTTGTGTGGTTAAAGTTGGATACAAATGGTTTATTTTGTGGTTAATGTTGGATACAAATGGTTTGTTGTGTGGTTAATGTTGGACACACATGGTTTGTTGTGTGGTTAATGTTGGATACAAATGGTTTGTTGTGTGGTTAAAGTTGGATACAAATGGTTTATTTTGTGGTTAATGTTGGATACAAATGGTTTGTTGTGTGGTTAATGTTGGACACAAATGGTTTGTTGCGTGGTTAATGTTGGACACAAATGGTTTGTTGTGTGGTTAATGTTGGACACAAATGGTTTGTTGTGTGGTTAATGTTGGACACAAATGGTTTGTTGTGTGGTTAATGTTGGACACAAATGGTTTGATTCACTGACGTTGTTTGCATATTTATCCAGCAGAAATATGAATCAAAGTGTAGCTGATGGGAGGTGGGGCACTGATTCGTGAATTGACCTTCGAAGACCAAGAGGTTGGGTTCGATTCCAATTTTTGGCTTCTAGTTTCACCTAGCCTCAAATAGATGCTGGATTTTTCTGACAAAGAAAGACGGCACTGGTGTAATACTGACCGTATTGGCAACAAACCATGTCGATGGTCATACAAATATGGGCACTAACCGTATACTTTATACACCACGCAGCATAACTGGATTATTTTGTATTCTCTTTGTATTCAAGGTCTTGGTTGTATTCTCTTTGTATTCAAGGTCTTGGCTGTATTCTCTTTGTATTCAAGGTCTTAGTTGTATTCTCTTTGTATTCAAGGTCTTGGTTGTATTCTCTTTGTATTCAAGGTCTTGGTTGTATTCTCTTTGTATTCAAGGTCTTGGTTGTATTCTCTTTGTATTCAAGGTCTTAGTTGTATTCTCTTTGTATTCAAGGTCTTAGTTGTATTCTCTTTGTATTCAAGGTCTTAGTTGTATTCTCTTTGTATTCAAGGTCTTAGTTGTATTCTCTTTGTATTCAAGGTCTTGGCTGTATTCTCTTTGTATTCAAGGTCTTAGTTGTATTCTCTTTGTATTCAAGGTCTTAGTTGTATTCTCTTTGTATTCAAGGTCTTAGTTGTATTCTCTTTGTATTCAAGGTCTTAGTTGTATTCTCTTTGTATTCAAGGTCTTAGTTGCATTCTCTTTGTATTCAAGGTCTTGGCTGTATTCTCTTTGTATTCAAGGTCTTGGTTGTATTCTCTTTGTATTCAAGGTCTTGGTTGTATTCTCTTTGTATTCAAGGTCTTGGTTGTATTCTCTTTGTATTCAAGGTCTTAGTTGTATTCTCTTTGTATTCAAGGTCTTAGTTGTATTCTCTTTGTATTCAAGGTCTTAGTTGTATTCTCTTTGTATTCAAGGTCTTGGCTGTATTCTCTTTGTATTCAAGGTCTTAGTTGTATTCTCTTTGTATTCAAGGTCTTAGTTGTATTCTCTTTGTATTCAAGGTCTTAGTTGTATTCTCTTTGTATTCAAGGTCTTAGTTGTATTCTCTTGTGTTTTTTTTTTCTCCAGGTAATTAATCTCCTGCCAGAAGTAAGAGCACACTATTATAAAAGCATATCAGCAAACCTATGCCCTCCAGTTTCAGGCCAAGCTGTTCTTGACTGTGTTGTTATGCCACCAGAGCCAGGTAACAAACTTTGACTACATTAATCACTTAATCTATTTAGGGCTCTTTAAAACTGAGCATGTGCCTGCAAAATACATTTCAATTATTGTCGGACATGCTACAGCTTAATTATGTTATTCAGTAATTTCCATCCTTAATAAAACTTGGAGAGTTTCAAGTTACATTATTTTGACTAGAACATGATAAGTTTAGTAATAGACAAAATGTTATATACATATTAGACATTTTTTTAAAATGAAGAACAACAATTAGGGGAGATTGGGTATCATAACTGCAAGAAGATGAAACCAAATAAAGCATCAGTAATTAGAGAAACTAAACGCTTTTGAAGATAACATTGCCTAAGAAAAATACTCTATGTACAATATAATGAATTCAAGACTAATATTGAAATAACAGACATGACCATGCAAGCAATGGTCTAATCTGCAGTTAAGGAAAGAAGATGAATAAAATGTCGAACAGGTGGTGAGAAGAGACAACAAGGGAATTAAAAATAAAAAGGCTTTTCTATGGGAAACAGCAGGATAAAAAAAAATAGGAAGATCCAAAGAGACATTGAAAAGAACACTTATAAGAGAAGCAAAGTTGGCAGGCATAGACTCATTAGATAAGATCGAACATCTCGCCCAGAATAGAGATGGGTAGGGACAACTTACAAGCCCTATGCAACATCTAACGGCGCAGGAAGGATCGAGAATGAAGAATTAGAGAATGAGTCAACAGTTTAACTGATGAAAATGTCGATTACAAACATTAATCCTCTTAAACAATAGCATTTTCTCAAATGCAAATTTGTTGGTAGACCGAGATAACTTTTACCTGCCTCTGGTTAAAAAAGGTGCCAGAGATTTTCAAGATACGCCAATGTTTGTGGAAAAAGTAACTTTAATAAGACACCTTGGCATAATATAGAGAACATCTTTCATAAATGTAAAAGTAAGTAAAGTACCCCCGTCACGCCAAGTGGCGTATAGGGAAATATATGGTGTTAGTGACCCTATATTTTACAGACCTTCAGCACATGATTTTTGGGGTAATGTGGTCGGTATTACGCCCATGCTGCTTTACTTTCCCAGAAAAAAATCCGGTACCCATTTAAGGCTGGGTGAACCCGGAATCAACATTTTTCGGGCACATCATGAGAAGAGGAAAGTTGGAATACTTGGTTACAACTGGGAAAATAAAAGGAAAAAGAGATCGTGGACGCCAAAGAGAGAAAATACTGGATAGCTTGGTGTCATGGCATGGAAAACAGTCAACAACAGAACTGATACGATGCACTGTAGATAGAAGATTGTGGAGGGACATGATCACCTACGCCAACCGGTAAGGCACATGATGATGATGATGATGATGATGAACCCGGAAGTCGTCGGTTGGGATCGAACCCTACCCCTTGTCCTTTGTAGTCCAGTTCACTAACCACTGAGCTATCGCGGCTCCTATTCATAAATGTGCTTATGGTAATATACAAATGTGGACATTAACACCACATTTCGCATATATAATACTGAGCCAAGCAGTGATCCTCACTTTTTAACATTAGTTCTAGGATGTAGACAACAAAAGAAGCTTTAGAGAGGATGTTCAAGTATAAAATCATTGTTTAGACGTTCTATTTATGTCAATCTTCAACATCAAATATATGATTGGGTAAATAAGCAGTCATATCGAGCTGACTCTACCAGTGGAACACTAAGGTCAGAGATATTCCATTCACAGTCGACCTGCTGAAAATAAAATGAATGTATAGCCTTTGATCACAAAAGAAAAGAAAAATAGAGAGAGAGAGAGAGAGAGAGAGAGAGAGAGAGAGAGAGAGAGAGCAGTGACCTGCACTAAAAAAAAACGATATACCCAGGAGAAGAAGTGGATACTCTACACTCCATTACCAAAGACAGTAATGACTATGGGATACATTTACCATTACTTTTATTAGATCTTCATTATAAATTTATTTTGTCTATATTTATAGGGGATCCTTCCTATGAGCTTTTCATGAAAGAGAAAAATGAAGTTCTTTCCAAACTTAAGGAGAAAGCACCGTTGGTCACAAATTTGTTCAATTCTATTGAAGGAATCTCATGTAATGAGGTAAATAGATCAAGTTTGATTTATTTCTAAACATTTATTTAGTTTTACTGGGGAAAAAGAATACTTTGAGCTGTAGAGATATTTATAGATTAAAGCTTAGCACGAACTAGTAAACTACCTCTATTGTAGGAGGATATTGTTGAGACACTACATTGAGAACACTCAGCCGAGTGTTGATAATGCCAGGGTATACCACGAACAAAAGGGTTCGATCCCAACCGACGGCTCCGGGTTCACCCAGCCTTAAATGGGTACCGGATTTTTTCTGGGAAAGTAAAAGCAGCACGGGCGTAATACCGACCACATTACCCCAAAAATCATGTGCTGAAGGTCTGTAAAATATAGGGTCACTAACACCATATTTCCCTATACGCCACTTGGCGTGACGGGGGGTACTTTACTTTACTTTTATACCACGAACAAAACATATTTACACAGAATTCAGTCCCTGAAAAAAATCTACAGGCCAAAAGGGGCTTTATCAAAAGTTAAAAGTTGGTAAATGTAAAATAAGCAAACAATCAAACATAATAACCATTTTTTTTAAAAACCAAGTTTTAGAAATGTGATTAGAAGGAGTTTTAACAACATTATCTTCAAAGTAATGAAATTTAAAATGTTCAATATTTTGTGGATGAGAGAACATGATTCTATAGGCTGGTACATAAAAACTGTGTTCTTTTTCTGCGTTTTCTCATCTTCCAGGTGAAGGGAGCTATGTACGCATTTCCCCGTATCTACCTTCCTGAAAAAGCTATCAAGGCTGCAGAGGCAGCTGGGCAAACCCCTGACAGCTTCTACTGCTTTGCTCTGTTGGAAGAAACTGGCATCTGTACTATCCCAGGTAGTGGTTTCAGTGAAGAGGCAGGAACGTTTCATTTCCGTACAACTATTCTGCCACCGGTTGGTAATGCTGTACTCTTATTATCATTTTAGCAGTGGTTGCGAAGAAATGATATTACTCACATGAAAATCTCATAGAATGTCAAGAGTAGGTAGAATTGGATGGAAACAAAAGATAACAAACGATGAAGTTTTAAAACAACTGAAAATAAACAGAGAACTACTAAATACAATTAAGACAAGACAAATGAAATTTTTGGGTCATGTTAAAAGATACAACAGCCTACTAAAAGTAATATTGGAAGGAAAAATACAAGGTAAAAGAGGCAGAGGCAGACCAAGACTAACATGCACGAGTAATATCAAAAGATGGACAAGTCAATCTATGTCAGCCTGCACTATCAAAACAAGAAACAGAGTAGAATGGCGATCCATGGTAGCCAACCTTCGTTGCGGAGACGGCACACGATGATGATGAAAATGTATGATTCTTAAAGATGATACTCGGTGTACTAAGGGTGAAGATAATGTGATAATATAATATTATCAATAAGAGGGTTTAAACTGGAGCAGAAATTTGAGCAAATGATCAATGTTTGGAACAGACAGGCTATTGACTAGAAACACATCTTTATAGCAGTTTGTGTAGACATCTGTCACTTGTTTGTTTGCATTTACCAGTTTTTACTTTTTTGGTGAAGATAATTAGGAACTGGGAGAAATACACCACAGGCCCAATTTTTGGAATCCCCAAAGGAAGAGACAATATGAGGAGCAAAATATTTTAAGAATACAGTCGGAAATGAAGACAAGATGGAAATTACATGGAGCAATCTTATGAAAATGTCACCAAGCAGGATGGCTTGTTGAAAATATAAGCTGTACAGAGATTTTAAAGTTAAAAAATAGGGTAAATAGACCTGTGGGTTTTAGAGAGATTGCATTTAGCGTGAATACTTAATTTTGTTCCCATTTTGAACAAATATTATCTACATCACTCAGTGTAAGCATGTGCCCCTCCCCATATAGGCAGATATCCTCCCATTTCAAAGATATTCATATTTTTCGAGTCTTATATATTGGGTAGGTTTTTGTTCCTAACAATCTTGCCTGGGCAGCAGCCGTTTGGCTAACTCTGTTTGACCTTGAACTGCTAAGGTTCTTTAACATGCACAAAATGCCCATCAGACTTCCTGGTTTTTTTCATTATCCAAGTGGGCTAGACGTCTCACTTCCCAGAGTGGACTAGACGTCTCACTTCGCAGAGTGGGCTAGACGTCTCACTTCCCAGAGTGGGCTAGACGTCTCACTTCCCAGAGTGGGCTAGACGTCTCACTTCCCAGAGTGGGCTAGACGTCTCACTTCCCAGAGTGGGGTAGACGTCAGATCTCACTTCCCAGAGTGGGCTAGACGTCTCACTTCCCAGATTGGGCTAGACATCAGATCTCACTTCCCAGATTGGGCTAGACGTCAGATCTCACTTCCCAGATTGGGCTAGGCATCAGATCTCACTTCCCAGAGTGGGCTAGACATCAGATCTCACTTCCCAGAGTGGGCTAGACGTCAGATCTCACTTCCCAGAGTGGGCTAGACGTCAGATCTCACTTCCCAGAGTTAGTGGGGGGAGGGGGGCGGGGGTAAAGTAATGAATTTCCGACCTAGTTTCCTTCTTGTGGCCACCCTGCCATTCCGTGATAAAAGATCATTTTGTAAACGCTTTTTTCTTTCAAATATATTGTATTATATATAGAGCAATAGTTCACCTCAGTGCAAAATAAAGACAAGTGGAACAATATTCAAATAAGTAAATGAATTTAAATATTTGGGAACTTTGTTAACCCCAGACGGAAGATGTACAAAAGAGGTGAGATGCAGATGGGCCCAGGCAAAAGCAGCTTACCAAAAAATGAGGAAGATACAATGCAATCCATTTTTAACAATAGAAACAAGAAAAAGAGTTCTTAAATGTTATGTAGAGCCAGTATTAACATGTGGATGTAATCATGGACATTAGGACAACAGACAAGAAAATCACTGGAGTCAGTAGAAATGTGGTTTTACAGAAGAATGTTGAGAATACCATGGGCGTCTAAGAAGAGTAATGAAAATGTTCTGAGAGAGGTCAAAGCAAAAAGAGATCTAATTTCCAATATTAGGAAGAAACAATCATTATTTTTTGGCTATGTAATAAGAAGAGAACAACTGGAATATATTGTAACAACTGGGAAAATTGAGAGACGAAGAGATAGAGGGAAGTAAAGAGAAAAAATACCAGACAGCTTAAGAGAATGGCTTGCCAGAAGGTCAACAACAGAAATGATAAATAACTGTCGAGATCGAAAGTTGTGGAGAGACATGATCACCTACGCCAGTAGGCCCGGTACTTGATGATGATGATGATATATATATATAGAGTGGTCACTGAGCATTCGCATCTTTAAGCATGGCCTTGGCCCTCCAGCCTCGTACTATACCGCCCCCCCCCAACCTAGTTATGCCATTTTTACCCTTGGACTCATTGTAATTTCCTGTGCGCCGACTGGGAACATATAGCCCCCCCCCCCCCCCCCCCACCCCGGACTGAGAAACGCTGCTCTAGACCACCCAACCACTGATAGCACATGTGAACATTTGAATGAAAATATGGTCATCAAATTTATTTGTGTCAATTATATTGATAATATTGTTAATCACAACATAACAAATCATCAGCATCGAGTGCCCTCTCCGCAATGAAGATTGGCTACCATGCAGCTCCATTCTGCTATTAAAAATGGTAAAGCCACAGGACCAGATGAAATTCTTTCGGAAGCCATCAAAGCAGATATTAACACCTCTACCAAGATGTTACATAATCTATTAGATAAAATTTTGCAGAGGGAAGAAATACCTAAAGACTGGAAAGAAGGTTATATGATCAAACTACCAAAGAAAGGAAGTTTACAGGAGTGCACAAATTATAGGGGAATTATGCTACTATCAGTGCCAGAGAAAATATTAAGCAGAATAATTCTGGAGAGACTAAAAGAGGCCATAGAGAAACATTTGAGAGATGAACAAGCAAGTTTTAGGAAGAACAGATCATGTGCTGATCAAATAACTACTCTACGTATAATAGTTGAACAAAGTTTAGAACTAAAATCCCCACTTTATATTGGATTCATAGATTACGAAAAGGCATTTTTTGATAGTTTAGACAGAGGAATGCTTTGGAAGTTGCTGAGTCATTACAGAATCCCCATAAAGTTTACTAAACTGATAAAAACAATGTATGAAGGAACGAAATGTAGTGTTGTGCATGAAGGACAGCTTACAGAAGCATTTGAAATAAGAACAGGAGTAAGGCAGGGATGCCTTCTGTCTCCATTTCTCTTTCTACTGGCCATAGATTGGATTATTTATAACTAAAAACAGAAATGGAATCCAGTGGTCACTGACCAAGCAACTGGATGATTTAGACTTTGCTGATGACATAGCTCTCCTATCACACAGCCATCAACAGATGCAGGATAAAATGAGCATACTTGATGAGAGATCACAACAGCTAGGACTGAAGATTAATAGAGATAAGACCAACATTATGAGAATTAATGCAGTTGGCAATAACCAAATAATATTAGGAGAAATACCTCTACTAGACGTACAATTCTACATATATCTGGGCCGTAATATAGAAAAAGAGGGAGGAACAGAAAATGATACCAAAATAAGGATATAAAAAGCAAGAGGAGCTTTCGTTGCACTGGGAAACATATGAAAATCCAAAGAAATTAGGTTAAATACAAAAATAAACATTTTCAACTCAAATGTTAAGTCAGTCCTATTATATGGATGTGAAACATGGAGAACAACAACGTTGACATGGAGATACAGACTTTCATTAATGGATGCTTACGCAGAATAAAGTGATGGAAATGGCAGGACAAAATCACTAACATAGAATTATGGAAATGTACCAGTCAAATACCAGTTGATGAAGAGATACAGCGAAGACGATGGCGCTGGATAGGACACACACTGCGGAAGCCAACTGAGAGTATTACACAGCAGGCCCTTTTTTGGAATCCCCAGGGGAAAAGACAAAGAGGAAGATCAAGGAATTCTTAGAGAAGATAGATAGAAGCAGAGATGAAGATGATGGGGAAGACATGGAATGATCTTAAAAGAATGGCAAAAAACAGAATGACTTGGAAAGTGTTTGTTGAAGACCTATGCTCCATTGGGAGCTAAAAAAGGTAAAAGAAGCAATTGATCTGTGTCTTGTTTACCTTTTATGATTATATTTCCCTCAGTCAGTGTTATTGTTTGTTTTGGGGAACTTCGTTTAAAGAATTAGTTAAATATTTTTTAAAGTTTCTTGCAGTTTTTGATGAAAGTTCACTTCTACTGTTTTTACCCTTTTAGGTTTAACATTTTTATTCTAGGTTTGGTGCCTGGAGTTCTTTTCTAATCTTCTTTCTGTTTATTGTGAGTTTCAAGTGAAGGCTGTGTCTCTGCATCCTCCTTAACTTTATCTGCTGTCAGTTGTTGTCTTTTGTTGTACAAAATAATCTCTCCCTCCGGAGTTTTACTCTGGGTGGAGTATAACCAATAACTCCCATAACCTTCGATTCTAACTAGAATCTAGTCCACAAGGTAGTGGAGGGTTTTGTGGTCGAATTTTCCCTTCTTCTAGACGGGTTGCTAGCCAAGGTTTACGAGTCCCGTCCACCCGGAGCGATATCTAAAGATACGCCTTTGTCAGGCACAGGTAATAGTTATATAACAATATTTGTAATAGAACATAAAGGATAATCAGAAGCTTCATTTTTCCCCCATGGCTACCAGACAACTAATCTTGTAGACAAAAAAATGGAATATAATTTTGAACATCTATTTGTACGAGTGTGATTATGGGCACTAATGATAAGATAAAAAGAGGACATTAAAAAGAAGCTTTAAAGCCAAGAAATAATTACCAGAAAAAAAAATGTGGAGGTCTATTGTTCCAATAATTATTACTTCCGTGTGTTACCGGGGCCTCATTATGAGGAAAGTAAAGAATAGTGACACTGTGACATTCCAGGCATGTCGTAAGAGGCGACTAAGGAGGTTGATCGATGGCTAAGCTGTCATTATAAAAAGTATTGCTATGGAAACAGAGCCATAGCTTTTAGAAGTAGTGATCTCTGCAATATGTGCCATTTTGGCACGTAAGGTTTCTGTTTTTGAGATTGTGGCTCTGCCCTATGTGCCGTCTTCGGCTCGAAAGGACAATAAATAGATAGATTATTCCAGTATATTAGCTTTAGTGTCATAGAAATATTACTTGTAGCCACTCTTACCAGGTTATATATTGTAATATGTGATGTTATTAGAAATGATTGTTATGATTTTTTTACGCGCATGTTTAAAGATTGAAGAGCTTCAGGAGGTTATGGCAACATTCAAGGACTTTCACCTCAATTTTCTAGCCAAGTACAAGTAACTGCACATGGGTTGCTTCCCTTCCATGAAAAAGCTATGGACATGGGGTAACATATTTAGTTTGATTTTTTCTTTAACGTTTATTTTTATATGATTCCTAACCAATGATTCATGACCAATGATTCCTAACCAATGATTCCTGACCAATGATTCATGACCAATGATTCATGACCAATGATTCCTGACCAATGATTCATGACCATGATTCATGACCAATGATTCATGACCAATGATTCCTGACCAATGATTCATGACCAATGATTCATGACCAATGATTCATGACCAATGCTCCTAATGTTTTATAAGTTTCCTGTCCTGATATCATTGTGTCCCTTTTGCAATATTTTATTATCTTTTGTGTTGCAGTGTCTTTAGTTAAACTCATAACTTGATAAGTTTTAATTAGGAACAAAATGTATGAACAAGATTAAGCTCGATGATGAGAGGAAGATGTTAGACAACACCAGAGCTGAAAGAGGCTGTGAACTCATATCTGATTAGTTGTGTCAGGATCAGCGGCTGTAGCTATCAAGATCCTGCTCCCCTCATAGTGGATCTGATAACTGACTAATCAGTCTGGTCAAGTAAGGCTCAAGAAAAAAAGACAACCAACTACTCACAAATGCCAAGCTTAAGTTGGGTTTATACAGCATTATGTAGATATTGTTACACAACACAATGTTTAGCATCCCTTTAAAAGCCGAATAATGAATGTAGATAGCCATTGAGTCACAGCCACAGAAGAAAAATGTGATGACATTAGATTATTTGCAATTTCAAATCTTAAGATAAAGTCCAAACCAAAAAATTCAGCATTAAAGACATCACAAACACTAATAGAGTGTTACAAAATTCAAGCATTAGGTCATCAAATTAGTTTTAGACATTATCATTGACAATTAATCTGTACTTCTCAGGCCTTCTTTGCTACTAATTTTTTTTTTACTAAATAAAGTACATTTAAATCTTCACAAATACTTTAATAAGAATCTGTTATTATGCATTTAAACAAATGCTTACTTGTGATTTGTAATTTAATTCATCTTTGCCACATTAACAGTTTGTATCTTATTGTTTCAGGTCAACTGATATACGATGCCAGCCTCTCAAATGTGTATTATTTTGATATTGTATTACGGGATGTTATGCTATAAAACTGAACTAAAATAAAATGGAAATAGCATTTTGATTTCTCAGTCAATTTCTTGATCTATCTATTGACCTTTCGAGCCGTAGCCGGCCCATATGGCGTAGACCAAGATACTCCTTCTCTTATCTGAATTTTTTTCTAGCAGTTTTCAATTCTTTTAAAGATATTTTATCAAATCTCGCCATTTGTCTCTGTTCATCTCTATCTCTCAACATCGCTATCTCATTGAGGGAGCCGATTCCTGTTGCTCTTGCCTCTCTGATCAATGTTCTTCTCAGTGTCTCTCTGGGTCTTCCTCTTTTCCTCTTACCTGTTGTTTCCCACATGTCTTGATACTGTCAGTCAATTTGAAAAGGGATTATACCTTTTGAAATATTTAGGTGGACACGTTTTTAGAGAACAACAATACTGGATTGAATGTACATCATTTATTATACAGAAAGTTTATATATATTTTGTATTGAGTTTATATTACTATATCCCAAGATGTATTTTAGTGAATTTGTATTGTTGATATTTTTGTAACATTCCATGCCTAAAAGCAATATTGAAAAAAATAACATTTAAACATTTAGGCACGCTTAGTGTTGAGTGGCAAACTAATGCCACCTGCTTTACCTTTGTCTCAAAGGCCCATTTCTATTTTCTTGTTATTAAATAATAAAATATAAAACTATGTTGTGTTGTGTTTAAAGAAATGCTATTATTGATATGTGTCTTTACCTTTCCATCCTTTCTATATAACTCATTTCCCATGGAATGCATTCAAGACTGTTGCAGAAATAAGAGAAATGACAAAGCAACCAAAAATATCAACTATAAATCAAGAGAGGAAGGTGGTCAAATGTTAGTCATGTGACGAGAAGAGACAACAAGAGAATCACAGTCCATGCTCTCAAAGAGTAAAAGAAAAAAGAGAAACACGAAAAAAAACACAAAATGAGAAGCAACAACAGTAGACAACAGCTCCCTCGCTGTGATTAAACAACATCTCGCTCAGAACATTGATCTTTGGTGAGATATAATGCGGGTTCCGTTTAAGGTATGATGCTTGATACACACAAAATCATCAGAGTCAAAGAATTTCTTCCCCATGTGCCGTCTTCCACTCATAGGGACAGTTTATATATATATATATATCATCAAGTACCGGGCCTGTTGGCGCAGGTGATCATGTCTCTCCACAACTTTTGATCTTGACAGTTATTTATCATTTCTGTTGTTGACCATCTGCCAAGCTATTCTCTTAAGCTGTCTCGTATTTTTTTTCTTTTTGCCTCCCTCTATATCTTCGTCCCTCAATTTTTCCAGTTGTTACAATATATTCCAGTTGTTCTCTTCTCATTACATGGCCAAAAAAAGATGATTGTTTCTTCCTAATATTGGAAATTAGCTATCGTTTTGCTTTGACCTCTTTCAGAACATTTTCATTACTCTTCTTAGATGTCCATGTTATTCTCAACATTCTTCTGTAAAACTACATTTCTACAGACTCCAGTGATTTACGTGTCTGTTGTCCTATTGTCCGTGATTCACATCCATATGTTAAGACCTGCTCTATGTAACATTTAAGAACTCTTTTTCTTGTTTCTATTGTCAAAAATGGATTGCATAGTATCTTCCTCATTTTTATTTTTAGAAAGCTGCTTTTGCCTGAGCCATTCTGCATCTCACTTCTTTTGTACATCTTCCGTCTTAGGTTAACATATTTCCCAAATATGTAAATTCATTTACCTGTTTTAATATTGTTCAACTTGTCTTTATTTTGCACTGAGGTGATGTATTTTTCTTTGTTGTTACCATTACTTCTGTCTTTTTGCTATTAAGGCTGAGTCCTTTATTTTTTTATTTCTTTCACTATAATGTCCAACATTTCTTGTAACTCATTTTCACTCTTAGCGATTAAGACTGTATCATCAGCATACCTTAGATTATTTATATTATGACCTCCAATTGTTATTCCAGTGATGCTCCTTATGTATCTTAAAATAATCTCACTATAAATATGAAACAAATTGGTGACAGCACACAACCTTGTCAAGCACCATATATATATATATATATATATATATATATATATATATATATATATATATATATATATATATATATATATTTATATGTATATATATATGTATATATATATATATATATATGTATATATATATATATATATAACATATATAAACTATAGAAGGCAGGCAACAAAAACAAGTAGAGAAATTCAAATACCTAGGTAGTTT
Source organism: Megaustenia siamemsis (assembly GCA_032433765.1). Lineage (NCBI taxonomy): Eukaryota > Metazoa > Mollusca > Gastropoda > Stylommatophora > Ariophantidae > Megaustenia > Megaustenia siamemsis. The sequence goes on along the minus strand of JAVIAB010000091.1, from coordinate 52,304,785 downwards.
AGTGACAAACGATAATTCACAAACAGCAGAGATAGACGAAAAATGTGTCAACGCTTGTCAAATCATTGGACAGCAATCACCACAATTGTCCTACAAGGGAAATAACTTTAAGAGGCAAAACGGGCACTTACAATATAATCTTCATCCCAACGTTGTGCTACCAATGCCAGTCCTGGACCCGAGATGGAATTACGATAAGAAAAATAACCTCTACGGAAATGAAATGTGTTAGATGAATGACAAAAAAAAAAAAAAAAAACAGCCTGAGAGATGCTATCAGAAATTAAGATAACTGAGAAAAAAAATAGGAGTAGCCCCCGCCATAGAATATATAAAGAAAAAACATATACAATGGTTTGGCCACGTGACAAGGCAGAGCGATCAAAACTCAGCACAACGAGCCGTCAATAAACTTTGCGAGAAGACCAGACCCAAGGGCTGATCACGAAAAAGATGGATCGAGGGAATATTAGAAGCACTATGAATCACAACAGCAGCAGAGGCGAACAGAAGAGCAAAAGACCGCACATTATATCTCACATCAAAGCTGAAAGGCAAGTGAGGAAGGAAAGAATAATAATAATGATAATGTATATATATATATATTGGCATGATCTGATATTGACACATGATTGATATTGACAATATATATATTGGCATGATCTGATATTGACACATGATTGATATTGACAATATAATACGGGAGGTCAAAAAGTAATGCACACCAATTTTTTTCTCGGCTAATAATAAAGATAGGAATATGAAATTCTGCACACTTGGAATATGACATGTTCCAAGAATAGAATTTCTGGTTGCGGAAAAAGAAACTGTGGCAAACATTCATAAACGACTGTGTGCAGTGTACAAATGTTATGCAGTCGATAGGAGCACAGTTAGTCGCTGGGTTCAGAGAATTAAAGCTGCAGAAAGTGTACAAGTGGAGCTGCATGATTTACCGCGTTCTGGACGTGTTGCCTCGGCTACCAGCACAGACATGTTAAACCGGGCTGATGCCATTATTCGTAAGGATAGGCGTATCACTAGTCAGCAATTGGCATTGCAGCTTACGGTCAGCAAGGGAAGTGCAATCGCAATTTTTAAAACTCTCGGATATTCAAAGATTTGCGCTCGATGGGTTCCTCGGTGCCTAACAAATGATCACAGAGTTCAAAGGAAAACATTCTGTTCTGAATTGTTGGAGCATTTCGGTGTTGAAGGAGAAATGTTTTTGTCAAAAATTGTTACCGGTGACGAAACGTGTGTACATCATTATGAGCCTGAAACAAAAATGCAGTCAATGGAATGGCATCATCCGCAGTCACCAAAAAGAAAAAAATTCAAAACATCTCCATCAGCCGGAAAGGTGATGATCACTGTCTTCTGGGACATTGATGGTGTGATTCTTGTTGATGTAATGACAAGAGGTGAGACAATCAACTCGACAGCTTACATCAATACACTGACAAAACTCAAAAATCGGTTCCACAGAGTTCGGCCTAATAAGCCATCTGCAGATTTGTTGCTTCAACATGACAATGCACGCCCTCACACAAGTCTGGTAACACGGGAAGCAATCAACAAATTTGGTTGGACTGTACTGCCCCATCCTCCTTACAGCCCTGATCTGGCTCCCTCAGATTTCCATCTGTTTGGACCACTCAAAAATTCCTGCGTGGGACACACTTTGACAATGATGAGGGTGTGATCCGTGCAGTTAAAAAATGGCTACGCGAGCAGGACAAAACTTGGTACAAACGAGGCATTCATGACCTAGTTTCGCGTTGGCGTAAGGCAATACGCTTGGACGGAGATTATGTTGAAAAATAGGTAGTGTAAAGGGGATGTTCAGCTACAATCTGTGAAAATTTCACACATTTTGCCCGAATAGTTTCCGAGAAAAAAATTGGTGTGCATTACTTTTTGACCTCCCTACGTATATATTGGCATGATCATCATCATCATCATCATCATCAAGTACCAAGCCTGCTGGCGTAGGTGATCATGTCTCTCCACAATTTTCGATCACGACATTCATTTATAATTTCTGTTGTTGACCTTCTGCCAAGCCATTCTCTTAAGCTGTCTGATATCTTTTCTCTTTGGTTCCCTCTATCTCTTCGTCCCTCAATTTTTCCAGTTGTCACAACATATTCCAGCTGCTCCCTTCTCATTACATGGTATGATATATCCTCCTTTTACATAATTTATGCCACCATATCTATAAACGACTGCATCCAATTTGTCCACTCCATCGGAATATGTTTTACTGATTGGTGCTTTCCAGTTGGGGAAATAGTATTGCATTCACACCTGCTACAGCCACACACATTAACGTTATGCTTATCAACACATCTAGGGTTTGTATTCTAGTTCTCTAACTGTGTTATTCTATTCAGCTTGTCATGACCCCTGCCCTTTGTTCCCACATTTTTGTCATTGAAAGTTCAAATACCTTATCTAGTTTTTATTCAGTGCGTCCCTGTATAGTTTCAACTAATGCTAGTCACGTACCGAGCTGACATTTCCTATATAGAACAATTATAGTTGACACAAAATGTCAGAAAGTAAAACTGTGAGCTATAATTGTTTATAAAACACGAAGATTGTTATGCTCCAGGTTTAAAATTGGGCATTTTACATGTTGAAAATAATACGTATAGAATTGTACAGGTCTTCTTCTCAACATGTGAGCTAATCAACTTTAACGTTTGCCTTCTCTTAGTGAGTTAATTGTATCTTGTCCGCACTTCTTGACCAGCTATTTCTTGTTTCAATTTGTTTTCCTGGAATATTCAGATATTGAGGTGCTTTTTATTAATGAAATTTTATCACAAGCAAATTGGCATATAATTGTGTTGACAAATTATGTTTGCTTTACCGTTGTTCGCCCTACCAAATGTGGAGTGTTCTAGAATTTGAAGACCGGCCTGAAATGTTGTACGCTGGACATCGGTAGCTGGAGCCATGACGTCATCAAAAATAACAGAAGAGGCCAACAACTTTATGGGCGCGTCAGAGTTGCAGGTGTCAAATATTTGTCTAGGTTGTGCAACATTTGGAGAAAATACATATTTTGTTAAAGTATAAATAATTTTTAACATAAATAATTTGCGATATGCGGATGACACAGTCTTAATAGCAGAGACAGAGAACGAACTACAAGAAATGATAGACATAATAGTAGAAGAAAGCAACAAGAAAGGTCTCAGTCTGAATAGTAAGAAAACAGAAGTAATGGTTATATCGAAGAAACAATCATCACCATCATGCAGCATAAAAATGAACGAGACAAATCTAAAACAAGTGCAACGTTTCAAATACTTGGGCACAATAATTACATCAGATGGGAGATGCACCACAGAAATAAAAAGCAGAATAGCTCAGGCCAAAATAGCATTTCAGAAAATGAAAAATATCTTATGCAACAAATCTATGTCAATGAAAATGAGAAAGAGAGTTCATCAGTGCTATATAGAACCAATTCTGACCTATGGAAGCGAATCATGGACAGTAGACAAACAAATGAAAAGACGGTTAGAGGCCACAGAGATGGGATTTCTCAGAAGAATGTTGAAAGTTCCCTGGACAGATAAAAAGACCAATAAGGAAGTTCTCAAAGAGGCCAACACAAAAAGAGAGCTCTTAAAAAACATCAGAAAGAAGCAATCAACATTTTTCGGGCACATCATGAGAAGAGGAAAGTTGGAATACTTGGTTACAACTGGGAAAATAAAAGGAAAAAGAGATCGCGGACGACAAAGAGAGAAAATACTGGATAGCTTGGTGTCATGGCATGGAAAACAGTCAACAACAGAACTGATACGATGCACTGTAGATAGAAGATTGTGGAGGGACATGATCACCTACGCCAACCGGCAGGGTACATGATGATGATGATAAATAATTTGGAGAAACGCATCTCCTTGAAGGATCCAAATAATAAAGGCAGCTGCTACGATAGGGACTACAGCTGCCGTTCTTGTTTTGATCCTTCAATGAGATGCGTTTTAATTCGGATGATTCCACTGGTACGGGCGGTTGAGCAATTATGGATTTTAATTCGTTTGCAGTGATACCGGGGCCTTCGACTAACCATAACCATAGCCATTCAGATAATCTTTCTCGTGTAGTTTATTGAGTTATTGAGTTATTTGCGGGTCATCATCATTGCACTCCGAACATGTCCATAGGTGCTCAGATCCCCTCCTCAGCAATTCCCTCAGTGTCCAGCGACTGACGACTCCAGTTCTATGTTGGTTGATAAGTCTTCTTACACGGCCACTAAGTTTCTCATTTCTGGCTGTGCCCATCTTAACTCCCATTTCCATCATCCGAAGAAGTGACGTTGATCTGTGTTTGTCGAAGTCCTGTGCTCTTCCCACATCTCGGAGTGCATTGATGATGTCCGCCCGATCCATCGGTTGCCCGTCCTCAACGACAGCGCAGCTAGCCAACCCGTCTGCTCTCTCATTTCCCCGCACTCCCGCATGTCCAGGGACATAGACAAAGGTGACCTTACGTATTTTGGATTTCTGCAACGACTCTACCCATTGCATGCGTACAGATCCCGCCTCCACTTTTTTTATCATGCTCATCGAATCACTCAGTATACATGCGTGGGTGTAGTCTTGTGACTCTAACCATTTGAATGCCTTGGTCACTGCCATCGCCTCCATTGTCATGCTACTCGTGGTCATGACGTATGCACCACTGCCTTCCTTGACTATTCTGCCTGCCGAGCGTGCTGTAAATGCCCATGCACTTCTTTCGTGTCGTTTTACAGATCCGTCTGTATAGATGACTGTATCTTTCTCATCGGTATTATCGCAGATGAGACCGTTGACCTCAACATTAACCACGACCGGGTTCTGTTCCCTACTTTTCCTGTCGAGTGTGACAATACATGCCAATACTGATGACGACGTGACAACACTGGCCAATGAGTTTAATGCCAGTATTCGGTGTGGCCACATTAAGGAGGAGTGGCTACACAGCTACTTACTACCGCTACCGAAGCCAAACAAGGACCATTCTCAGATCAGTGCCTACAGAATCATCACAATGCAGAACACTGCGGGCAAGCTGCTGGAGAAAATAGTTGCCCGTGTCCTCACGTGTCGCCTTTAACAGAAACGCGTATTCCCATCCACACTCGGAGGTTATAGATATAACAAAGAGACATGGCTCAATGCGACAGTCTTTGCCTATGACGTCTTCTAAGGCTTCCACAGACGAGAGGAGACACGTGCTGCTGCTATAGATCTGGAGGATGCATACAACAGGGTACCATTTGAATATCTCATGCATATGCTTCTCAAACTGGCGGTGAACCCCTTCCTCATTAGATGGATCGCCGCGGCACTGTTTCAGAGGAAGGTGATACTCAGATGTGGAAGTTGGTCTTCCGAGCCAACATCCATTTGTCCTGGGCTGCCACAAGGCTCACCATTGTCACCAGTTCTATTTAACGTGTACACAATAACGATCACGGCCCAACGGCTGGATGGGAGGGAAGAACTATGACTTTTGCTGATGATATTCTGGTATATCGACAGGGAAGACGACAGACGGGGAATCGCCTCCACAATGCAAGACGAACTCGATCGCATTTCTTCCTGGTGTGGGGTTTCAGGTGCCTTGGTTAATCCTAATAAAGCATCAGTTTCATGGTTCTCCCTTAACAATCATATCGTTAATACGACCACACCGGTAGTACGAATGGGAGCTGATGAGGTGACCAGGGACAAGTTGATGGCATACCTCGGAGTTAAGTTTGATCGCACCCTGTGTTTTCGGGACCACGTCGACCATGTAATAACAAAATCCCGCAAAGGATTAGCCGCCTTGAAGGTCATGGCAGCTGCCAACATCGAGCAGAGGCTACTTACTTTTCTGTTCCAGGGATTAGTCCTCGCACCAATCGAGTATGCCCTGGCCATTCTTACTGTCAGTACGACTCAAATTGATAGGCTGGAGAAAATACAAAATGAAGCCATGCGCATTATCCTGGGATGTACGAGAGACACTCCCTGTGTAGCAATGAGGTATCTTCTTGACTTTCCAACAATGGATGACAGAATCAAGATCTGGAGAGCACGAGCATACATGAAGAATGCGTACAGATACAGAGCATCCATTGCACCACGTGCTCAACACAGAGAAAGGTACCAGGCTAAAAAGAGGCAAATCATGGGTGGGCCGAGCAGAAGATGTCATCAAACAGGTCTGTGGGCTTACCAATATCAGCGTTGGTGAGGAGTGGATACCGGTGCCTACGTCATTCAAGGGGACTTTCTCATGTATTGTCGTGTAGTTTGCATGCAATTAGGGCCATCTTGTTTTTGAGAACTCACATTTATTCAAAAACACTAACCAGAATTTAGCAACGGTATCCAGCATGCAGAATGGCTCAGGCAAAAGCAGATTTACAAAAAATGAGGAAGATACTTTGCAATCCATTTTTGACAATAGAAACAAGAAAAAGAGTTCTTAAATGTTACATAGAGCAGGTCTTAACATATGGATGTGAATCACGGACAATAGGACAACAGACACGTAAATCACTGGAGTCTGTAGAAATGTAGTTTTACAGAAGAATGTTGAGAATAACATGGACATCTAAGAAGAGTAATGAAAATGTTCTGAGAGAGGTCAAAGCAAAAAGAGAGCTAATTTCCAATATTAGGAAGAAACAATCATTATTTTTTGGCCATGTAATGAGAAGAGAACAACTGGAATATATTGTAACAACTGGAAAAATTGAGGGACGAAGAGATAGAGGGAAGCGAAGAGAAAAAATAACAGACAGCTTAAGAGAATGGCTAGGCAGAAAGTCAACAGCAGAAATGATAAATAGCTGCCGAGATCGAAAGTTGTGGAGAGACATGATCGTCTACGCCAGCAGGCCCGGTACTTGATGATGATATGCGAAGGTTCCTTCATGAACAGCTAGATTGTATTCATCTTTTGAGGGTTTTGTTTTACAAAAATAATTTGTCATACACCCAGACTGAGACTTACAAAGCAGCGCATCCTTATGCTTTTTCGCCTGTAGATGATCAGTTATTGATGTCCTTCCACCACTTGCTATAGAAAAATTTGAACTACATATACTACATTTCACTAGCATTCCATCCTCTAAAATTGCTTGTATAATAAATGGAAATTCAGCTTTCAGCGAATCACTAAAATGACACTTACGTTTTTTGGAAAGCATTGTTTTTATGCAACAGACGTCACTGATCACAAATAGAAAACACGACTGCACTGTACTGTCATTACACTCGGACTGATTTGAAAATTGGCCAGGAAAGATACTTTGGTGGGAGATGTCCGGAAAGGCAGGGGTGGAGAGAGAGAGTGTGTCTGATTTTTTAAAAATTAAACCCATCCCAATAGAAGTAAGTGGCTGGAATAGAAGTGACGTAGCACCGTGCTTCAAGAGTTCAAAGAGCTATCTCCGACACAACGCGTCCAAGTCTTCTCTTTTATCTTCCTGCTAAAGCCGCTCAGTCTGGGATAAAGAAACACAACTCAGTAACGTCTTGAGTCCTAGTGATTATCTTAAAAGAGGGCCGATTCCGTGTATGAACATTTATTTATTCACTGAAATCGGGGACAAATTTCTTTCATATACAACTTCTACACTTCGGGGAGTGTCCCCGGAAATCGGGGACGAATGGTCACCCTAGCCTATGACAACCTGCACCATCAAATAAAGAGACAGAGTGGAATGGCGCTCCATGGTAGCCAACCTTCGATGCGGTGACGGCACTCAATAATGATGATGATGAACTTTGACCCAAAAAAGAATGGGAACAAAGCGAGGTAACTGTTGAACTGTGTTCCTAGCAGACGAGAAGAGACCTAGAAGGAGGAGCAGATTTTGGGTGGAAAGTTCACCGGCTCATTGTTAGAAACTTGTCGGTAAAGTAATCAAGTAATGTTGTTTCCTTTCTATCATTTCTCAATTATTGCAAATTTGGAAAAAAATATAAATATCACTACTTTATATTGTACTTAATTTAATACTATGTTGTTCTGGTCTAAGTTTCTCATCTAAAATCTGACCAGAACTAAGTTCGAATAGTTTGCTATCATCATAAAGTGTAGGCATCGCCAAATCTGAAATTAGTGAAATGATTAGAGCTATGATGAGAGCTGTTGTCATAGTGTTTGAGTTTGTGTACAAGATAATAATTGATTTAATTATCTATTCTAAGTTTCTCATCTAAGATCTGACCAGAACTAAGTTCCAGTAGTTTGCTATCATAATAAAGTGTAGGCATCGCCAAATCTGAAATGATGAGAGCTATGAGAGCTGTTGTCACAGTGTTTGAGTTTGTGGACAAGATAATCATTGATTTAATTATCTAGTAGTAATTCATTGTATTGAGTGAAATAGAAACCACCTTAAAGCTAATGACCAATAACAAGGCTGCTGGAGAGGATAAGTTAACAGCTGAGATCCTCAAGGCAATTGATAGCCATAATTTAATACATCTCCAAAAAATGTTCAACATCATTTGGAAAACAGAGAAGACGCCTCATAAATGGAAAAAAGGAATCATTGTTAAGATCCCAAAAAAGGGCAATCTTAGAGATTGTAACAATTGGAGAGGCGTGACACTTTTGTCAGTTGCCTCAAAATTATTCTGTAAAATCATCCTAAATAGAATAAAGGATTCAATAGATACAGTAATGCGTGAAGAACAGGCTGGGTTTAGAAAAGGGAGAAGCTGTCTTGACCACATTTTCACTCTACGACTTATATTGGAGGAACACATTGAAAAGCAAAAACCTTTTGTACTTAACTTCATCGACTTCAAAAAAGCATTTGATAGTATTCATAGAGATTCTTTGTGGAAAATTCTGAAGCAATATGGCTTACCATCAAAAATCATAAATATTATCAAAGACATGTATGATGGTTACACATGTGCAGTTCGAACAGAGGAAGGACTGAGCGAATGTTTCCCAATAGAAACTGGGGTTAAACAAGGATGTATTTTATCGCCCTTGTTATTTGGAATTGTTATGGACTTCATAATGAAGAAATGCTGCACTGGTAATAAAGGCATCGAATGGATACAAGGAGACCATTTGGAGGACCTGGACTTTGCTGATGACATAGTTCTCATCAGCAATCAGATAAAAACGATGCAGGAAAACACAAATGAACTATCATCAATAGCCAGCAAAATTGGGCTTGAGGTCAATCATGAAAAGACTAAAGTCATGAAAAGTTTAATTCCAACAAGTGACAAAATATACATGGAAAACAAACCAGTAGAAGAGATCGATCACTTCATCTATCTTGGAAGTCACATTGATCGAGAAGGGGATACGAGCAAAGAAATTAGAATCAGACTGGCTAAAGCAGCAATGTCTTTCAGAAGCCTTGAAAAGTTGTGGAAATCAAAACTCATTAGCACAAACACAAAACTTAGGCTATTCAAATCAAATGTACTATCAACCCTTACGTATGCGTGTGAAAGCTGGAAAACAACAAGAGATATAGAAACAAAGTTGAACGCATTCGAAAATAAATGTCTAAGGAAAATACTTGGTATAGAATGGAACGAATTCAAAACAAACGAGGAAATTAGAGAAATCGCCAATCAACCACTAATATCTTCAGTAATAAAGAAAAGACGATGGTCATACGTTGGACATGTGATGAGAAGAGATAATAATCGAATAGCAAAGCAAGCCCTCATATGGGAAACAACAGGTAAAAGAAAAAGAGGAAGACCCAGGGAGACACTGAGAAGAACATTGATGAGAGAGGCAAGAGCAGCAGGAATCGGCTCCCTCAATGAGATAGAACTGCTTGCACAGAACAGAGACAGATGGCGAGATTTGATAAAATATCTTTAAAAGAAAACTGCTAGAACAAAAATTCATATAGGAGAAGGTGTATCTTGGTCTACGCCCTATGGGCCGGTTACGGCTCGAAAGGTCAATAGATAGATAGATAGAATTCATTGGTGTCACTCTCACTATTAGGTAGTTCTTTTCTTAAGTTTTTCAACATGAACAGTCACAAAAGGCGCAAAAATAATATATAGTTGCATCATTATCAAGTGTCCATCCTGCTGGCGTAGATGATCATGTCTCTCCTCACTCCTCAACTTTCGATTTCGACAGCTGTTTATCTGTTCTTTTCTGTTGCTGACCTTCAGCCAAGCCATTCTCTTAAGCTGTCTGTCATGTTTTCTCTTTGCTTCCCTCTATCTTTTCGTCCCTCAATTTTCCAGTTGTTACAATATATTCCGGTTGTTCCCTTCTCAATACATGGCAAAAAAAATGATGATTGTTTCTTTCTAATATTGGAAATTAATTCAAATTAGCTCTCTCTTTGATTTGGACTCTTCCTGAACGTTTTCATTTCTCTTCTTAGCTGACCATGATATTCTCAACATTTTCTGTAAAACCACATTTCTACATCCTCCAGTGACTTTCTTTGTCTGTTGTCCTATTGTCCATGATACACAGCCATATGTTAAGACTGGCTCTAGATAACATATATAGTTTATGCTGCAGTAATTAAATCTCCTCGCAATTATTTTTACAATTTAAACCTATGATCTATTCTTTGTCATATGAGTAAATAGAATAGGCTACACAATGCAGAAGCCAACTGAGTTCATTGCATGACACATCCTATTTTGGAATTTGAGGAGTCAAAGAGGAAGGCCAAAAACGAATACACTTTTCAGAAGACAAGGGAAGCAGAGAAGATGGGGAAGTATACATGAAACAATCTTATGAGAATAGCACCAAACAAGACAGCTTTGAAAGAGTTTGTTGAAAGCCTAACCTCCACAGGGAGTTGAGAAGAAGAAAAAAATATCAATTCTTTTTATAACAAACACATACATTTGGCCCTGTTGCTTTTAATGTTTATTTGTCTGAGTCATTCTAACACTTTCTTACATGAGTTTGGTTTTAACTGATGTCACAACATTAACATTTTAATAGAATAATAGTTTAATCATTATGCAAGATGTATACATATTATATAGCTCATAAATATTCAAATTTTAATTATTACAGTCTTACAGCAACAACTACAGATTACAATGGGATCTCTGGATGAACATGTGCTGAATCTAAACACAATGAACCCTAATATTATTGAGCTGCAATATGCAGTGCGAGGTCCATTGGTGACGAGGGCTATAGAGTTAGAAAATGAACTGAAAGCTGGAGTAAAGAAACCTTTCAGCCGTGTGGTTAGGACCAACAGTGGAGACTGCCATGCCACTGGTCAGAAACCCTTGACATTTATTCGTCAAGTTCTATCACTTTGTTCTTACCCTGAATTATTTGATTTGGATAGTTTCCCAGAGGATGCGAAAGCTAAAGCTAGAAGAATACTAGCAGGCTGTAATGGTCATAGCATAGGCTCATACTCTGACAGTTGTGGAATTCAGGTGATCCGAGAAGATGTTGCTAAATACATTGCAGATAGAGATGGCTATCCTTCTGATCCTTCCCATATTGTTTTGAGTAAAGGTGCCAGTGATGCTATTAGATCTGTCATAACTCTTCTGTTGACTGCCAAGGATGGAAAAGATCGAGCTGGCTTTATGATCCCTATACCTCAGTATCCACTCTATTCAGCAGCTATTGCAGAGTTTGGAGCTTATCCAATTCCTTATTACCTGAAAGAGAAAAACAAATGGTCATTAGATATCCCAGAGTTGGAGCGGGCCATTACAGAAGCTAGGTCTCACTGTCAGCCTAGAGCTATAGTTATCATCAATCCTGGCAATCCAACAGGGTCTGTACTTACCAAGGAGAATATCCAAGAGATCATCAAGTTTGCCAAAAGGGAGAAACTCTTCATTCTGGCAGATGAAGTGTATCAACACAATGTGTATGCTAAAGATGCCAAGTTTTACTCATTTAAGCAGACGCTGATGGAATTGGGTTCACCTTACGACCAGATGGAGTTGGCATCATTTATGTCGACGTCTAAAGGATTTATTGGAGAGTGTGGCTTTAGAGGTGGTTATGTAGAGGTGAGGACTTCTATCATGTGTTCTCTTTATCTTGTCAGTTAGTGGTAATATATGTAGGTTGTGTTGGGGCTGCATTTTAAGAGAATTTTATAGAAAAGCAATAAGGTAGAACTTAAGTAAAGTAAAGTGTCCATCACTTCCCGTGGCGTATAGGGAATATGGTGTCATTGACCATAATTTTTTACAGACCTTCGGCACATTATTTTTTGGGGTGATGTGGTTGGTATTATGCCCGTTCTGCTTTACTTTCCCAGAAAAAAATCCGGTACCCATTTAAGGCTGGGTGAACCCAGAAGCCATAGATCAGGATCAAACCTGATCTTTAGTTCTTTGTAGTCCGGTTCACTAACCACTGAGTTATCATGACTCCAGAGTAGAACCTAATTAATTTAAATGTTAGTGTGTGAAAGTTAGCTTCACACATTAATGAACTTATTGTCTTTTATACATTAACTTATACTTTGCCTAATGAAATAGTCTGTAGTTTAATAGCTGAATAATAGGTGTATTTTTATTTGTTATAGTTTGATTTATTCACAGTTGTGATGTTGTGTGAGTTATTTGTCTTGTGCTTGTGTTTGTCAAAATGTTTTGTTACACAGAAGTTGTGTATAACATTTCTAACATACCAGCAAGAAAGTTGATTGCAAAATATAAGTGATATATGCAAGTTCAGAGCTGAAAATGATTTCTCAAAACATAATTTGATTGATTGATTTTTTTTTCCGCAGGAACCAAAGTTCCGACCCAATAAGTGATGCACATTTGTTTCCATCTTTTAGTTTACATATTAAAAAAAAATTGTGTTCCTTTGTTTTGACTTTTTCAAATTGGTGATTTTTTTGTTGTGTTGGAAAGTTAAAAATTTATTGAACTTTAATATTTATATGTTGAGTTTCAAGTAACTATCAGATGCTCAGTCCATTTGACTTTAAGCTAAATGAGTACTTGCTTTTATATTTCCTGTTACTTGTTCAATGCACTGTTTATCTATTGTCCTTTCGAGCCGAAGACGGCACATAGGGCAGAACCACAATCTTAAAAACAGAAACCTTGCGTGCCAAAATGGCACATATTGCAGAGATTACTGCTTCCAAAATCTATGGCTCTGTTTCCATAACAATACTTTTTACAATGACAGCTTGTCAAGCCATCGATCAACCTCCTTAGTCGCTTCTTACGACATGCCTGGAAGGTCACAGTGTCACTATTCTTTACTCCCTCATAATGAGGCCCCGGTAACACACGGTCAGCACTGTTTATGTATCCTCTATATTTTTCCTGCATACATAATGTTGTTGTCATTTTATTCATTACAACTAATTTGAATTTGAAATATATATTTTTGTTGAAAAATATTTTATAGATTTTTGTTGTTGCATTTTTTATTTCTTATTATTCCAGGTAATAAATCTTTTACCAGAGATAAGAGCCCAATACTACAAAAGTATTTCAGTAAAACTGTGTCCTCCAATTTTAGGTCAGGCTGCACTTGACTGCTTTATCAAGCCCCCAGAACCAGGTAACAAACCTTCACCGCATTTTTGTTATCTTGTTCTATCTCATCTTTTTTCTTTTCTGTTATCTTGATATATCAACTATCTAGAGCCGTGCATGTACTTGCAAAGATATTGTGTAGTTTGGTTGTACCTCACCTCATATGTAATCTGTAATATGTTCACTTATTTATTATTATTATTATCTTATTTTTTCAGACGAACACTGAGAATATCATAGACAGCTAAAAAGAGGGAGAAAAATATTATAAAACTTACCAAGTCCAAGAGAAAACTAATTACCAGCATCAGCAGAAAAAGTGTATTGGTCGTATGATGTGAAAAAAAGACATTGAGAATACTATAACAATGGGAAGATGTATGGAAAGAGGAATAGAGGAAAGCCATGAAAAAAAATATTGAACAGTTTATCCAAATGGAATAATAAAAAATTAGTGACTGAAATTTTGACATGCATGAAGGATTGAGAGATGTGGAGAAAGATAATCACCTATGACAACTGGCAGGCACCTGATGACGATGAAGAGGAAATAATTATAAATCTTTTGGCTATGAGTACAAAATAGGACAAATCTTATAATCACAGAGTCAGAAATAATGATATGAACAATATTCTTTTATTTAACAATATATAAAATGCATACATATAAAATAAAGCAGGTCAGTCTTCTAACCAGCTGATATCATGTACCTACACTGGTTGATGACCAGATTTCAGTGCAACAGAAAGTTTAATGGATCAAAGTATCACAGGAACCTTAAAGTGACCCAAACAAATAATAACCAGTGTCCAGAAATGCGCACAAAGTTATATGAGACTACATTAAAGTGAGTAATAGATAAAATAAAATAGGAAAAGGAAATATTTATAAATGTATGAGAACAGTTTTACAGTTTTATATGAGAACAAAACTCCCCTACATTTGGTTTCTGCTACTGCCCCACTTTGTTGATAAGGTTCATCTGCTTCAAATTATGTCCCTTCTTATTCATATGTTACTTTCAAATATAATTTCTCTTTATCTGATTTTAAGTAAATTCTTCCACTATTGCAACCTAGACAATAAGGCCTGCTATGAGATAAGCAGTGTTTATCTTCATTTTTATATGGTCTCGGGACAGAGAGATTGTGAGTTCAAATTTCATTTGCATTGAAGAAATGCTGCACTGGTAACAAAGGCATCGAATGGATACAAGGAGACCATTTGGAGGACCTCGACTTTGCTGATGACATAGTTCTCATCAGCAGTCAGATAAAAACGATGCAGGAAAACACAAAAGAACTATCATCAATAGCCAGCAAAATTGGGCTTGAGATCAATCATGAAAAGACTAAAGTCATGAAAAGTTTAATTCCAACAGGTGACAAAATATACATGGAAAACAAACCAGTGGAAGAGATTGATCACTTTATCTATCTTGGAAGTCACATTGATCGAGAAGGGGATACGAGTAAAGAAATTAGAATCAGAATGGCTAAAGCAGCAATGTCTTTCAGAAGCCTTGAAAAGTTGTGGAAATCAAAACTCATCAGTACAAACACAAAACTTAGGCTATTCAAATCAAATGTACTATCAACCCTTACATATGCGTGTGAAAGCTGGAAAACAACAAGAGATATAGAAACAAAGTTGAACGCATTCGAAAATAAATGTCTAAGGAAAATACTTGGTATAGCATGGAACGAATTCAAAACAAACGAGGAAATTAGAGAAATCGCCAATCAACCACTAATATCTTCAGTAATAAAGAAAAGACGATGGTCATACGTTGGACATGTGATGAGAAGAGATAATAACCGAATAGCAAAGCAAGCCCTCATATGGGAAACAACAGGTAAAAGAAAAAGAGGAAGACCCAGAGAGACACTGAGAAGAACATTGACGAGAGAGGCAAGAGCAGCAGGAAACGGCTCCCTCAATGAGATAGAACTGCTTGCACAGAACAGAGACAGATGGCGAGATTTGATAAAATATCTTTAAAAGAAAACTGCTAGAACAAACAAAAAAAATTCATATAGGAGAAGGTGTATCTTGGTCTACGCCCTATGGGCTGGTTATGGCTCGAAAGGTCAATAGATAGATAGATAGATAGATAGTTTTTTATTTATGATTTCTCTCCGCCACAACCACCCATGGTTTCAGCAGTGAGGCCTGGCTTGAAACGTAAATTACTCATCAATGGATAGAAAGTTGTAGCTCCCAAGAATCTCCCACCACATTTTGATAGCATAAAAGACTCAATAATTTATGTAGCATGTTATAACCAAATGGAGTATTGAAAACTGTCTGCTTTCAATGCTTTTGTTTGGTGGCAGAAGGGTAGGCACAGACCAGTCATATCTTCATAAATCCTGCCTAGGACAGTGATTTTTACAATGTTGTGATCAAAAAGAGCAATCAGGAACCATTCTGAAGGTTTGGTTCAATGAAGAAAAGTCCTTAAGCAAGCAAATGCTAGAACTGAATGGGTTATGTGCTCAGAGGCAGTCACAAAAGTTGCTATCAAATTGATTCTATAAGATGTAAGAGAACTAGATTGGAACAGCTTGATGGAAAAACAGTGAATAGTGTGGGCAAGGCAGTCTTGTGATTTTCTGTGGAGAATGGCCATGAACCATGTAGAATAGAGAAACTTTGTTGTTGCCCTTCATGATGTCACAAGGCATGTTGATCCCTGACTGGATTGTCAGTCTGTGCCAGAAAGAAGAAAATTAAATCACTCTTCACCATTTGTTCAAAAAGAGTGAGCATCAAAGATCTATGACAAGAAGCCAGGAGATACAAAATTATTATTTAGACTTGTTTATGTAGACCTGAGCTTCAGGAAAAATGGCATCTACATTGGCCTGGATCTTTAGAGAGCACAGTTTCTGTTCGTAATACTTTTTTTGGTTCTTTTTTGGTAGTCTTTGGAGCATTTTTTATTCCAGAAAACTGGAGTAGGGAAGCGACAGTAGATGCTCTTTCCAGTGATGTCATTTGAAATTGTCGCCAATGCAGCTGACTATGGCTTGTAGGGAGTTCAACCTTGCTAAAATCATAACTGCCAATGCACAATGGCTGCACGTGTCGCTGTGTTTTTACAGAGACTAGAATCATCATGTTTTAGTTGCTTTATATGTTTTCAATGTGTTTTTTTTTTTTTTGAGGATATAGGAGTTGATTGTTTGTGTTTACCCAATGATTAAATGTTAGACCTCTTCATCATCCACCCCTACAAGAACATTATTGTGGGCATGTTTGTGTTGTTATGATTTGGAGTAAGACTAATGTTTTCACTTTTCAGCTCAACGCATCTGATCTGCATGGGAAAGAGGAGTGGGGATGCAACTGCCCTCCCTTTTCAATGGAAGTCTTTGGAAATTGTCACCTGTGTGGCCAAAATGCACACAGACCAACCTTGTCAACAAAATATGTCAAAAACATTAATGTGCTTTGGGGTATACTGTGACACAAAGTGGAGCAGATATGGGGAATTCCTGACTTCAGTGAAACTGATTCAACATATAGAAGAGAACAATATATGTAGGTCCCCTATACAACTTTATTTTCCATTTTCATTATATTAATACTTTCATTAGATCTTGTGTACAGCTTTATGTTGCTTATATTTATAGGGGATCCTTCTTATGAACTCTTCTTGAAGGAAAAGAATGAAGTTCTCTCCCAACAAAAGGAAAAAGCACAGTTGGTCACAAAATTATTCAATTCTATTGATGGTATCTCATGCAATGAGGTAATGTGGTCAAATCTGAATTATTATTAAATCTTAATTTAAAAAAAAATATTAATAACAAGATTGCTTGAAATAAGTTTTGATGTTTTAAAGAAATATATTTATAATTATTTAAACAATTAATTTTGGAAAAACAAGTGATGATGTGCTTAAGGAATTTGTTGTAAAACAATTTGTATCAAACATCAGAAAGAAACAATCAGTTTTTAAATACATTGTGTTAGGAGAAAGATTACAAATGTTGTTAAAGCATACAAGATCCCTGGAGAAATAATAGAAAATGACACAGGAAGAAAAATAATGTGAAATTTGTATTCAATACTAGATATAAGGAGCCATGAAGTTCCATGATCCCTACCCGGTTCATAATGTGCATGATAATTCTATTGTCAACTTCATTACAAGTTCAACTATTTTGTTTCAGTGAATTTTAACACTTTTCTGACATGATTTCTTTAACCACTCTTTTAGTCACTTAACAAGTAGGAGTAGCACAATGTGAAGATAAACACCAAGAAAATAATAACATCAGAGCATCCGAGTCATCTAGAAAAATTTGAAAGATATTGTACAACATACAAATTGATGACAAGTGCTATTTTAGTCTCGGGTTTAGAGAGAAAGAGAGAGAGAGAGTGCAGGTAAAAATTCAAATTATCAAGATGTGAAAATGCATTTATCATGTGTTAGAAAAAAATGGCTTTTATACACCACATTCTGTCAATATTCATCATGTTCTTTTTCTGTTTTACTTCATTGTCAGGTGGAAGGGGCTATGTATGCATTTCCCCGTATTTACCTTCCTGAAAACGCTATCAAGGCTGCAGAGGCAGCTGGACAAACCCCTGACAGCTTCTACTGCTTTGCTCTGTTGGAAGAAACTGGCATCTGTACTATCCCAGGTTGTGGCTTTAGAGAAGAGGAAGGAACGTTTCATTTTCGTATAACAATTCTGCCGCCGGTTGGTAATGTTTATTTTTATTATTTTAACATACTGGTTTCATTCATTCATTCCACATTGAGGGTTGACTACAGTGGAGCGCTATTTTACTCTTTCTCTTGACTTCATGGTGTTGGTAGTTATAAATTCACCTGACCACCTTTTGATATCAGTCAACTTTAGTCTTGGTCTGCGTCTGCCTTGTACCTTCCCTTCCAAGCTGACTATGGTATTATGTTTCTTCACATATCCAAATATTTCAGTTGTCTTTTCAAATTGTGTTAAGTAGTTCTTTTTATTCATTTTCAGGAGATTCAGAAGTTCCTTTGTATTTTTTTCTTTCCACCCAATTCTCCCAATTTTCCTATAGATCCATATTTCAACAGCTTAAATTTTCTTTATATATAGCATTTTGCTATTCATAGTTTTTGTTCTCATGATATTTGCTTTGATGTGAGTATATTTTTCACGTTGTTAAAATTATTTTTCTGCAATTCCTATTCTTTTGTTAATTTCTGTCCTACATTGTCCATCATTTGTTATAATATGTCCATGATATTGAGCTATATTCTTGAGCTCTTTCTAGTGTTTTTCCCACTTACTTCAATATCTCCTTGTGTATTTTGGCCTTTTTTCTGCTAATAATCATAATTTTAGTTTTTTAAATATTTATTTCCAATCCATTTTTTTTGCCTGCATGTTTATTTTGTTCACTAGCTGTTAAAGGTCTTCTGGATTTTTTGCCATTAATACGGTATGATCAACACAGAGAAAGGTGCCAGGCTAAAAAGAGGCAAATCATGGGTGGGCCGAGCAGAAGATGTCTGTCATCAAACAGGTCTGTGGGCTTACCAATATCAGTGTTAGTGAGGAGTGGATACCGGTGCCTACGTCATTCAAGGGGACTTACTCGTGTATTGTCACACTCAACAAGAAAAGTAGGGAACAGAAACCGGTCGTGGTTAATGCTGAGGTCAACGGTCTCATCTGCGATAACACCGATGAGAAAGATGCAGACATCTATACAGATGGATCTGTAAGACGACACCAAAGAAGTGCATGGGCATTTACAGCACACTCGGCAGGCAGAATAGTCAAGGAAGACAGTGGTGCATACGTCATGACCACGAGTAGCATGACAATGGAGGCGATGGCAGTGACCAAGGCATTCAAATGGTTAAAGTCACAAGACTACACCCACGCATGTATACTGAGTGATTCGATGAGCATGATAAAAAAAAGTGGAGACGGGCTCTGTACGCATGCAATGGGTAGAGTCGTTGCAGAAATCCAAAATACGCAAGGTCACCTTTGTCTATGTCCCTGGACATGCGGGAGTGCGGGGAAATGAAAGAGCGGACAGGTTGGCTAGCTGCGCTGTTGTTGAGGACGGGCAACCAATGGATCAGGCGGACATCATCAATGCCCTCCGAGATGTGGGAAGAGCACATGACTTCAACAATCACAGATCCACGTCACTTCTTCGGATGAATGAAATGGGAGTTAAGATGGGCACAGCCAGAAATGAGAAACTTAGTGGTCGTATAAGAAGACTTATCAACCAACATAGAACTGGAGTCATCAGTCGCTGGACACTGAGGGAATTGTTGTTGTTGGTTATTTGTAATTTTTTTCCAAGTGCTGCAAACATACCTCTTCCTCTGAATTGATTACCTGGTCTAGAGGTAGATTGTTAGCCTCGGAACAAGAAGGTCATGGGTTCAATTCCCACCACAGGTAGTGGAAATTTGTAAAAAATCTAACCCGTGTTTTCTTCATGGCTTTACTCTCCCCTCAGTCTCTGTGTGAGACCTGATGTCTAGCCTTATCATAAAATATTGAGAAATATAAGGTCCCATGTGCACTCACACACGTTAAAAATTCTTGACAGTTTAAACTTGAAAAGAGCAGACCAAAATGGTCGCCGTCTGGGAAAAAAAATTGTTAATAAGCAAATCTACCCATCCATGCCTAAGATAAATGTGTCGGGCCAAAAGTGCAGATATTGCAGCTATGCCATAAACTAGTGACACAACGCATCCTTGCACATTTATTGGGTGAAAGCTGAGAAGAAAGAGAAATAATAGTTAACTTATGTGTAGTTTGTCAAAATTTGTAGTGACATTTAATTTTCATGCTTTAAAATCATTTTTGTTATTGCAAACAATTTGTAAAATTATTAATAGATTAAAGAACTGCAGGAGGTTTTTGTGAACTTCAAGAGCTTTCATCTCAACTTCTTAGCCAAGTACAAGTAGCATTTCATGGGTTACTTCCCTTCTGTGAGAATTCCAGACAGGTAACAGATTCAATTTATATAGGATACTTAGTATAGTACACATTTACTTTGATATAATAGATTTTTAATTATACATAATCTTCTTTTTCTTTCCTTCCTCATCTGCCTTTCATTTCAGCGTCAAGTGGAGATATAATTTGCGGTCTTGTGCTCTTCTGTTCACCTTTGCTGCTGTTATGTTTTCTAGTGCTCCTAATTATTCATCGATCCATCTTTTTTGTGGTCGACCCTTGGGTCTGGTTTTCTCACAATGTTTGTTGAAAGCTCGTTGTGTTGTGTTTTGATCTTTCTGCCTTGTCACGTGGCCAAACCATTTTATCTGTGTTTCCTTATATATTCTATGGCGGGGGCTATTCCTAGCTTTTTTCTCAGTTCTTCATTTCTGATCTTATCTCTCAGACTGTTTCTTGTCATTCGTCTAACACATTTCATCTCTGTAGAGGTTATTTTTCTTATTGTTGTTGTATCTAGGGTCCAGGTCTGGCATTGGAAGCACAACGTTATGATTTTACATAATGAATATTATTTTTTAAAATATCATTATTTAAATTTTTATATCATAAACATACAGTTTGACACAAGAGCCATTTCACTTGATATTGTAAACATTTAGTTTGACAAGGCATTTAGATAAGCATTGTAAACATTTAGTTTGACAAGGCATTTAGATAAGCATTGTAGACATTTAGTTTGACAAGGCATTTAGATAAGCATTGTAGACATTTAGTTTGACAAGGCATTTAGATAAGCATTGTAGACATTTAGTTTGACAAGGCATTTAGATAAGCAATGTAGACATTTAGTTTGACAAGGCATTTAGATAAGCATTGTAGACATTTAGTTTGACAAGGCATTTAGATAAGCATTGTAGACATTTAGTTTGACAAGGCATTTAGATAAGCATTGTAGACATTTAGTTTGACAAGGCATTTAGATAAGCATTGTAGACATTTAGTTTGACAATGCATTTAGATAAGCATTGTAGACATTTAGTTTGACAAGGCATTTAGATAAGCATTGTAGACACTTAGAACAATATTCACTGTGAAAATTGTGATAGACAAATGTATACAAAACTGTGATGGAAAGTATCAATTGTAAAATATGTGTATGGTCATGTTGTGATGTAAACAAAAATTGTGCAGTTATTGTTCACAATGTGCTATAACACATCATTTATACTATAGGCCTGTATCAGTGTTTCCACAACAATGTGACCATTGCTGGTCTCAGCTTTAAGTTTCATGTAACAGTAAACACATTTTTATTATACTAGCTTTATGTTAAGTACTTTTCTATCTATCTATTATTCTTTTGAGCTGACGCTGACACACAGGACAGTAGTGACATATGATCCAATATTTTCAAGTTTTGCAATGTCTTTATTCTTAATTCATTATTTCTATCTATCTATTGACCTTTCGAGCCGTAACCGGCCCATAGGGCGTAGACCAAGATACACCTTCTCCTATATGAATTTTTGTTCTAGCAGTTTTCTTTTAAAGATATTTTATCAAATCTCGCCATCTGTCTCTGTTCTGTGCAAGCAGTTCTATCTCATTGATGGAGCCGATTCCTGCTGCTCTTGCCTCTCTCATCAATGTTCTTCTCAGTGTCTCCCTGGGTCTTCCTCTTTTTCTTTTACCTGTTGTTTCCCATATGAGGGCTTGCTTTGCTATTCGATTATTATCTCTTCTCATCACATGTCCAACGTATGACCATCGTCTTTTCTTTATTACTGAAGATATTAGTGGTTGATTGGCGATTTCTCTAATTTCCTCGTTTGTTTTGAATTCGTTCCATTCTATACCAAGTATTTTCCTTAGACATTTATTTTCGAATGCGTTCAACTTTGTTTCTATATCTCTTGTTGTTTTCCAGCTTTCACACGCATACGTAAGGGTTGATAGTACATTTGATTTGAATAGCCTAAGTTTTGTGTTTGTGCTAATGAGTTTTGATTTCCACAACTTTTCAAGGCTTCTGAAAGACATTGCTGCTTTAGCCAGTCTGATTCTAATTTCTTTGCTCGTATCCCCTTCTCGATCAATGTGACTTCCAAGATAGATAAAGTGATCGATCTCTTCTACTGGTTTGTTTTCCATGTATATTTTGTCACTTGTTGGAATTAAACTTTTCATGACTTTAGTCTTTTCATGATTGACCTCAAGCCCAATTTTGCTGGCTATTGATGATAGTTCATTTGTGTTTTCCTGCATCGTTTTTATCTGACTGCTGATGAGAACTATGTCATCAGCAAAGTCGAGGTCCTCCAAATGGTCTCCTTGTATCCATTCGATGCCTTTATTACCAGTGCAGCATTTCTTCATTATGAAGTCCATAACAATTCCAAATAACAAGGGCGATAAAATACATCCTTGTTTAACCCCAGTTTCTATTGGGAAACATTCGCTCAGTCCTTCCTCTGTTCGAACTGCACATGTGTAACCATCATACATGTCTTTGATAATATTTATGATTTTTGATGGTAAGCCATATTGCTTCAGAATTTTCCACAAAGAATCTCTATGAATACTATCAAATGCTTTTTTGAAGTCGATGAAGTTAAGTACAAAAGGTTTTGCTTTTCAATGTGTTCCTCCAATATAAGTCGTAGAGTGAAAATGTGGTCAAGACAGCTTCTCCCTTTTCTAAACCCAGCCTGTTTTTCACGCATTACTGTATCTATTGAATCCTTTATTCTATTTAGGATGATTTTACAGAATAATTTTGAGGCAACTGACAAAAGTGTCACGCCTCTCCAATTGTTACAATCTCTAAGATTGCCCTTTTTTGGGATCTTAACAATGATTCCTTTTTTCCATTTATGAGGCGTCTTCTCTGTTTTCCAAATGATGTTGAACATTTTTTGGAGATGTATTAAATTATGGCTATCAATTGCCTTGAGGATCTCAGCTGTTAACTTATCCTCTCCAGCAGCCTTGTTATTGGTCATTAGCTTTAAGGTGGTTTCTATTTCACTCAAGGTGAAGTCATCTAAATTTACATCTAATTCTGCTGCTGGTGTTTCAACTTCAAAATCTATTAAACTGTGAGGTAGTGGACGGTTAAGAATTTCTTTGAAGTGTTCCGCCCAACGGGCTTTTATGTCTGCGCTTGTTGTTAGCATTAATCCAGATTTGTCTAGAATTGGTGTTCCACTGGATGTATAGGTGTTTGTCAGCATCTTTTGTACAGTATAAAGAGTTCTGCTGTCTCCTGTAATTGCAGCTGTCTCTGCTTTCTCTCAGAAATTCATTATTTACCCAATCACTAATTTTGTGCACCCACAAGCACTCCGTGCACACTTCCGTTCTTTCAGAAGAAAGATTCTTCTTAGATCTTACAGGGAACTTTTTATTCACATTTTTTTCTCCTTTACTTTTCATTTCTCTTTCTAGTTCAATTTTTAAAATTATTTATTTTTTATTTTAAATACATATTTGTACGTGTGTTGTATGTTTATTCCTGTTGAAGGTCTTTGAGCTGAAATGTCGTTCGGATTTGTGGTGTCCACTTGTTACATGAAGCTTTAACCATACCATTTTTCTCTCTAATTATTTGTTCATTTCTCCTTTGCAATGTCTGCAGTTTTGGTCATGCAAGGAAATTATGCCTTTGCGTTCTATCTATCTATTGTCATTTTGAGCAGAAATATTCTAAACTCTCAATATCCAACAATCATTGCTCTAAAATGTATGACTTTGCACAGAGCCAGCATTGTGCCTAGCACAATCCTTGCTCTGGGCCAACCTCTCAGCCTCGGCAAAGTAACTAATGTCTACTGTTGTTGCTTTTCACTTCAATGTTCTTTTTACTTTTTCTCTAGGTCAGTTTCTTTTTCTTTTACCCTCTGGTTCCTATTTGAGAGCATATTCTCTTGTTGTCTCATCTCATCACATGATCTATATATGCCACCTACTTCTCTTGATTATAGATATATTTTTGGAAACTTTGCTATTTCTCTTATTCTGCACCAGTCCTGAATTAATCCATGGCATACTGAGAATGTTTTGCAGGTATCTGTTTTTAAATGCTTCTGTTTTATTTTCTATTTATTTCATTATTTTCAGGTATTCACCTTCACATAAGAGAGGGTTGATAATACATTTGATTTTAAATTTCTGAGTTTTTTTGTGTGCTTTCAACAATTGTAAAATGTAAATTTACCAATTTTTACAATTATTTGAGAAGTACTGTATCCACAAAATGTATAGTATTATTTCTGTACCTCCCAGATTGATTATCAAATAGAACATTTATATTTTGTTTAACAATAATAGTAATAGTTGCACTTCATTCATGTTATTGCTGTATATTGTTTAATCCCTGCATCAGGGTTGGCAGTTTGGCTTTTTAAATCAAAATTCTTGAAATTTTGCTCTTTTTTTTAATGTCATTGGCTTCAGAGACTTGTTTTGGGCATATTTTTGGTCTCTTTCTAGCTATATTTTATAATGATTGTACTATTATGTTATATATCTTTTTGTTTTGGTTGAAATCATGCTTTTATTTAGACCAAAGCAATTTTTATTTCAAAATTACAACACATTAATAATAGTGGCCATAAATAACAGATGTCATACAGTTTCAAGTTTCAGTTTCAACTGACATTTTGGCTAGAACTTTAAGAGTATTATAGATGCCTAAAGCAACTTCTACATTAGTTGGTCAAGTTTGTTAAATATAATTAATTCCATACCTTCCATAGGATATGAGAAAGCTATATTTTGTATATGTTTTTAAAAAATATACCTTATTTTGAATTTACAGAGAAAAAAAAAAATTTTTGTGACTTTTTTCTGCATATTTTTCTACTTAAAATTAATCAATGCATACATTTTTCATCATCATCATCGAGTGCCGTCTCCGCAACAAAGGTTGGCTACCATGGAGCGTCATTCTGCTCTATCTCTTGTTTTGATGGTGCAGGTTGTCATAGGCTGATTTGTCCATCATCTGATGTTACCCATACATTTTTACAAAAACATAAATGTATGCAAAATTGCAAAAAATGTCTCTGCATATACTTGACCAAGACAATTAAATCATCATCATCATCATCAAGTGCCATGTCTGCCAGCGTAGGTCTCTCCACAACTCTCTATCTTAACATTTATTTAATCATTTCTGTTGTTGGCCTTCTGCCATGTCATTCCCTTAAGCTGTCTGGTATATTTTTTCTTTGCTTTCCTCAATGTCTTCATTCCTCAATTTTCACAGTTTCCACAATACATTCCAACTGTTCCGTTCTCATTACATGGCCAACAAATTATGATTATTTCTTCTTCATATTGGATGTTAGCTTTCTTTTTGCTTTGAACTCTTTCAGAATATTTTCATTGCTCTTCTTAACTGCCCATGGTATTCTCAACATTCTTCTGTTAAACCACAATTCTACAACCTCCAGTGTTTTTTTGTCTGTTGTTCTAGTGTCCATGATTTACATCTATATGTTAAGACTGATTCTACACAACTTTTAAGAACTCTTTTCTTGTTTCCATAGTCAAAAATGGATTGCAAAGTATCTTCCTCATTTTTTGGAAAGCTGCTTTTGCCTGAACCATTCTGCATCTCACCTCTGTTGTACATTTACCATCTGAGGTTAATATTGTTTCCAAGTATTTAAATTCATTTACCTGTTTTAATATTTTTCCACTTGTCTTTATTGTGCATTTTGGTGTTGTCTTTTTCTTTTTTCTTTTTTGTTTATTATTTATGTCTTTTTGCTATTGAAGCTGAATCCTTTATTGTTACTTTCCTTCACTATAATGTAGATAACATTTCTTATAACTTATTTTAGAATGAAATCATACCAAAGTACATTTGAACTATTATAAACTGTGTCCATAAAGATTGAATTGCTTTGGATCAAACAAAATACAATAATAATATGTTTGAATAGTAATAATTTTGCTGATCATGCATCGACCTTTGGGTTCCAGTATACAGTGGCTTACACCTTTAATTTTTTATGGCAATTGTAGTCTAATATAACCTAGAAGTCTGAGGTTGAATGGATCATACCTTGGCAAGGAGTAGACAAACCCTCAAAGACAAGACAAAGACCAGATAATCAGTGTGACTATTGAGTATTTCAACACATTTTATCATATTACATTGCATCACTGCTAACAACAACTGATAGTGAAACTCCAAGTTAATGATGTATCAATAATGCTACACTTGATTACTCAACTGTAGTGAGAGATCTCAATTTGGAATTGGAATATTATTTGTCAGTGGGTTATAAAAATGCTAAAAAAATTTACCGATCTAATACATTTTTATTTTTAAATTAACTGCTGCCTATTTAATTATTAACAATTACCAAATTTACAGTTTCGTTAAGTGAGAATTCAATTAATTGATTAAGTTTTTAGGGAAAACACAAGTAATTTAAAATGGAATTTTTGTTAATGATACCTTAAAGTGTTGGAGTTGCTGCTCTTCTAGTTTTTTGTTGCTGATTTGTTAGTTAAAATTTATTTTTATTGTAAAATAACTCCATTATCTGCTTTAATGACTGCTAGCTCTGCTCATCATTAATTCAGATCTTGCCCAATAGAAACTGATTTCAATATAAGGGTTTTCCCAAAAGATAGCATGTAATAATTTACATGTGGAATATCTGGAACTTGACATTTTTACAATTTTTAATCACATAAAGGCGCAAGCTCTATCTATCTATCTATTGACCTTTTGAGCAGTAGCCGGCCCATAGGGCGTAGTCCAAGATACTCCTTCTCTTATCTGAATTTTTGTTCTAGCAGTTTTCAATTTTTTTAAAGATATTTTATCAAATCTCGCCATTTGTCTCTGTTCTGTGCAAGCAGCTCTATCTCATTGAGGGGGCCGATTCCTGCTGCTTTTGCCTCTCTCATCAATGTTCTTCTCAGTGTCTCTCTGGGTCTTCCTCTTTTTCTCTTACCTGTTGTTTCCCACATGAGGGCTTGCTTTGCTATTCGGTTATTATCTCTTCTCATCACATTTCCAACATATGACCATCGTCGTTTCATTATTACTGAAGATATTAGTGGTTGATTGGCGATTTCTCAAATTTCCTCGTTTGTTTTGAATTCGTTCCACGCTATACCAAGTATTTTCCTTACACATTTATTTTCAAATGCATTAAACTTTGTTTCTATATCTCTTGTTGTTTTCAGCTTTCACACGCATATGTAAGGGTTGATAGTACATTTTGTTGTTTTAGGGCCGAAAAAACTATCACTATTATCTACTGCTAATTTACACATTCTGTATCAGGTCTACGTTTCATTAACAAAATCCAAGCTCTATAACAGTGCATTTTTTCAATATATTATAATAATTAATTTACTAGGTGTTTATTTTTAAGTAGGTTTTAATTTAGCACTTGTGTAAACATAACTGTACTGTGGTGAAATTTGAAAGAGATCTGCACAAATATCAAATATACAAAACATTGAATACTATGTGGAAAAACATATAAAATTTGTAGTTGTTTATTGTAGTAGTTTATTTTATCTTTCTGTTAGTGTAGCTGCTCAATACCTTTTTATTTTTATTTTATATGTTGAAAGAGATCTGCCAATCACAAAGTTGTTTTTTTTTAAAGAGACCATATCTGCTTATGATGACAGCATGATGAGCACCATGTTTAACAGTTATATCGTTTGATTCTGTCAATAATTTTGCATTTTTCAATATTTAATAATCAAATTACTGGATAATGTACTAAAAAGATATTTAAATGTATCACTTACTTAAATATAACAAAGATTATAATATTTTGATTGTTATTTAGCAGCATGTTATATTCATGTGTTTATTAATACACTAGTCATAACAATAAATTTGTATATATGGTAGTTTTTTAAAAATAATTATTCAAATAGTAATTACTTTCAAATACATCATTGCACATTTATATCACTGCTTACAAGTTGCTTTTGATAAATTCTATAGAAGAGTTGTAGATTTCTTGTGGAAATAAAACAATGCAGAATGTCACAGAAATTGTAAAATATGTCCATATATATGCATTATAAGGACTTACTTTTTATATTTTTTTTTAGATAAATTCCTTACAAATTAATGGAATTCTCACAAGTTGAAAGATATGATAATATTACTGGTCAGAAAAAAAAAAGTTATTTATGAACACAATAAATGTATTTTGTTTCAATTTTTAATTACAAATCAAATCTGTACCCTCAACAACATAACAGACAGACTTGACTCCTCAATCTTACAATTCTAATAGTGTATGTTGTAGTTAGTACAATCACTTAAATGACTCAATGAGTAAGCTCAGAAATATCCTAACTGGCTGGGCTTAATGGCAGTGGTTAGAGTCTCTGTAGAGCTCTGTTCTAAAAAGTCTTCTTCATTTTAATGCCAGGGCACAAAGGTGTAAGATGTAATGAATGGGCTGGTAGACTTGCCACTTTGGTTGAGGTTGAGTGCGGAAAGCAATGGACTACAACTACATTCTGAATGTCCCCAGGAATGCTGGATGTAAAAAAACAACTCCATAATGACCCTAAATCTGCAATAATGTACAGACTGCACAAATATCATGTAAAGGTAGGAGATGAATCCATCAACATATGGTGATGGATGTACCTCAAAAGAAATCTGTCCACTTATGGACTTGTCCCATGTGCAATGAGGATGACTTATCGACTAAACTAAACTAAGTAAAGTAAAGTAAGGAGCCACTTGGCATGATGGGGCTCCTTATGCCAATGCCACTTTACTTTCCCAGAAAAAATCTGGTACCTATTTAAGGCTGGGTGAGCCCAGAAGCCATCGGTCAGGATCTAACCCAACCTCTTGTCCTTTGTTAGTGTTTACTAATCACTGAGCTATCGCAGCTCCCTCAACTAAACTAAACTTTAATGAAAGTTTTTTTTCTTGCATTCAAATGAAAGCATTCTTGTAGTTAGATATTTTCTTTAACAAATATTGTCTTATTGTTTCAGATCAGCTCTTACATGTGGCCAGTCTCCTGGAGTGTATTAATTTGTTACAATAGTATGGGATGTTATGCTGTAAGGAATAAAAAATATTGAATGGAAATAGCATCATTATAATCTGGAAATGTCATTGGATTAGTTTAACATACATTTTTAAAAATGTCATTGGATTAGTTTAACATACATTTGTTAAAATGTCATTGGATTAGTTTAACATACATTTGTTAAAATGTCATTGGATTAGTAATCATGTAGGTAAGAAATGTAACTAATGTAATATAAAGTGATGTCATTGTAAGATAAATCATTGAAAGTATATTTTACAAAATAAATAATTATGTCAGAGTTAAATAATATAATGTCATTGAAACAGTTTATGTGACAATAGATATAGACTAAAGTCACTAAATGGAAAATTTAAGAAAAATATAATTTATAGAATATGAAAGAAAAAGAAAAATGTGGCTGCACAAAGAAATTAAATTAGTGGATAGCTCAAAGTAAGTCTATGCCTTTGAAACAAAAATCTATGTAGGATCTTAAACATAAGTTGGAAAGCAAATGAACAGATAAGAGGTGAATTGAAACAAGAATAGTGCCTAGCTTTATAAGAAAAAGGCACTGGAAATGCATTGGCCATATATTGAGAATGAATGAAGTAAGACATCCCCCTCAGGCATTCATGTGGAAACCATCTGGCAAAAGAAAACAAAGCAGACCAAGAGAATCGCTGATCATAACAGATACTAGAGAAGGCTCAACCATGGAACTAAGAAAGACCTACAAGAACAGCAGCAAATCATCAATCATAGAGAACTATGACTTCCACCCTATGTGCCGTCTTCAGCCCAGGGAAAATGAATGAATAAATATGTATTTAGTTTTCATACTCTCTGACATGAAATACTTCAGCACAAGACAGTACCTGTCATCATAAAGAAAAATCCTAAACACGGTATATTCATTCCCAGCTTGTGCTTTCAGTGCCAGACATGATAGGTTATGAATAAACTTAAAAAGAAACTAATTGTCTTTTCTTCTTTTTCTTTTCTGTTCCTCACTGGTACCGAAAAGGTGTCGTGGTTATATTATTTGTCGTTCTTGCACTGTTCAAATTGTCTGAATTAATGATTTTCCTTTGTTGTTACATGTCTCGATCACTGCATCTATCCATCTTCTTCTGGATATTCCTCTTGGTCTTTTTCCATGCATTCTCGAGAAGAATGCCCTGATGGTGATTGGTGCAGATTCATTCTGACCAGGTAGCCAAACCAATTAAGTTGTTGTTCTATATATTCTTGGCAGGGTTTTGTTCCTACAATTTTTCTTATCGTTTCATTTGGTATTCTATCTCTTCTTGTGTTGTTTGTTACTTTTCTCAAGCATCACATCTCACATGTATTGATCTTTCTTAAATGTGATTTAGAAAGAGTCCATGTTTGACTTTTATAGCACAAAGTTGGTATGAAGATGTTATTTATCATTTGTTGTTTAGCTGCCATAGAAATGTTTGAAAGTCTTAACAATGGTGAAAGCTGGTATGTGACAGCATTTGCTTTTTGTATTCTCATGTCAATTTCTCAGTCTAGTTTTCCATCTTCTGTAAAGATTGTGCCCAAATACTTGAGTTCCTCTACTTGTTTTATTTCTTTATCTTTGGTCTTAATAAACTACATATTTCTTTCTTTTTCTTTTGCGTCCGCCAGTTTTTACCTCTGACGAAGTCCCTAGAGACTAGGAACTGAAATTTTCTGTGTTAATCCATTTTTCCCTGGCAGTCGTGTGCACAGGGGTCCCTCACCGCACAGGCAGATAACTTTGACTTCGGAGGTACTCATATTTTTTCCATCGATGAGTAATTGACGTTTCAAGCCAGGCTTCGCTGTGGAGACCAGGGGTGGTTGCCGCAGAGAGAAATCATCAATAAAAATCCCAATAGCTACATATGGAAACTACAAATGAAATGGTTTGCTCATGTGAAAAGAATGCAACAAGATTCTATATCACACAAAACATATATTAATAGAATAGAGGAAAGAAGAGCCTGTGGTAGGTACAGAGCAAGATGGACTGACAACATCTGAGAAATGCTACAACATCATCAGTTGACTTGGTTGAGACTGAATGTCTAGAACTATACATTTTGTTTTTTCTTCTTGCCACTCAAAAGGGTGTAAGAGGAAGTGGAAAGAAAGCAAAAGAAGACATGAAATGAGATAATACAGCAAGAACTGGTCATGCAACTGTTTTAAACAAGCAACAAATTATATATTTAATTTGTGTTTTAATTCATTGTTTTTGGGTCTGCCCTTTATTATTTTCCCATTAAGAGTTGCACTTTCTGTGATATTTATAAGTATAATGTTGTCCTGGAATGTTGTTATGTGGCTTAGCCATTTGTTTTGTTGTTTCTTTATGTCTTTTAGCATTGTATGCATCACGTGTGATGTTGAGAAAATATAGTGTTGATGCTGTTTCTTTCTTGTTTTAATTCATTCTTTCTTTCTTTGTCATGATAAGAAAATATTGTGTTGGTGTTATTTCTTTATTTCATTGTTTCTTTCTTTCTTTCTTTCTTTGTGATGTTGAGAAAATATTGTGTTAATACTCTTTCTTTTTTTTACAATCAACATATTTATTAATTTCCACACCTTGAAATACTGTGATCTAGGATGGTAATGTTTTATGTCTAACACCCCTACCCTTCCCCTCTTACCGCTATACAATATGTCAAGGGACTATTGTACTTGCAAATGTGTATTATGGTCAGCAATACGTAAGGCCATCTTCTTTTCCCAAAAACTAATTTCCTATAAATAAAAGCATAATGGATCAGGGGAATGAACCCAGTCTCTTTTCACAGAACAGATCGGTTCACTAACTACTGCTATTGCAGATCATGATCTTGAGGAAAAGTTAACAAAACTGACCCTAGTTACACTCTGTACAGCATCCAAATGCTTAATTCCATCCTCATACAAATATATGTCATGCATGTCGATTTTTCCAATAGCTTGCCTTTATCACTCCGATCATCCATACAACATCATTTATCTCCCTTGCAATGTAATAATAATAATTAGTGTAGTAATAGGAAACTAGTTATACCGAGTTTCGCAGCAGGAGGGAATCTGATCACCAGAAGTTTTCTATGAAAAAAAAAAGTTTGTATCTAACTGATTGACTCTAAGAAGTTGCGGATATATGCTTCTACTATTCTAATCTGCTACAACCACACGAATCAGCAGTTGTTATATCTAAATAGTATTTTAAGTTAGTCTTTTAACTGCTGTCTTAAACCCTTGTGACCATATCTCTACGGCACGCTCGTGTCAAGTTTGTGTGTGTTTTTTTTTTCTCATTTTTTAAAACACATCGTTTATACGGTTTCTACTAATTTTAGTCATGTGACAAGCCGTCCAGTTTCTGACATTTGTGTTTCCATGGAATAGTTTTGCCCGACGTGAAATCTCAGAGTGAAACACTTTTGGGGTTTCCTTGCTATAATTGTTTTTAGTGCTCTAAACACGAACAGTAGGGTCGGATTTCTTGTCTGTTCTTTTTATTTTCTTATTTGAGAATTCTTCACGCCTTTTTGAAGAACAGGTTTTACAATTGGAGGAGAAATTTAAAAAAAAAAACGAAAATGGTATGGTGAAGAAAAGTAAAAGTCAAGTACCCCCGTCACGCCAAGTGGCGTATAGGGAAATATGGTGTTAGTGACCCTATATTTTACAGACCTTCAGCACATGATTTTTGGGGGTAATGTGGTCGGTATTACGCCCGTGCTGCTTTACTTTCCCAGAAAAAAATCCGGTGCCCATTTAAGGCTGGGTGAACCCGGAAGCCGTCGGTTGGGATCGAACCCTACCCCTTGTCCGTGGTAGTCTAGTTCACTAACCACTGAGCTATCGCGGCTCCCATGGTGAAGAAAGCTTTACGTAATTGATGGACGACACAAATTTTAACGACGTTTCGGCTCAATAAACCTTCAGCAGGAATAAACAAACAACACACACACAGATATGTAAGTAAATAAAAACAAGTCGTACATAGCTAACTAATGATGAAGCACCAAAAACAAAATAACATCAAACTAGTACGTGAAGCAAAAATAGAAGGTTTTACATTTGCTTTCTTTTTTCTATTTAAAAAGAGCAAGCTTACCAGTGTCATCCCATGTCATAAAATGGGTGGGAAAAAATCGTAATATACCAGGTCTCAGGAGTTTTGATGTACGTTTTCACACATTTGTGAAATTGGTGTTCTATTTATTATTTATCAAAATATATTTGACATTATGTTTATTGAATGGAAATTAAGAGCAGGATGTAAGTGAGTTGTGAAGTTCGATGAGAGTGAAAAGTCCCCAATAAATATATGGAACGAGTTCCGGGCCATTCCGGCAGAAAACAAACTGGTTTTTCGACATATGTTCTTAGAGGAAGAGAGCAGGGTGGTCTAGAGGTAAAACATTGGTGTCTGGACTAGAGGTCCAGGGTTCGTATCAGGCCACAGGCGGTGGAAATTTTTCTCTTCGAATCCGTGGTTTTTTTTTCGTTGCTTTACCCTCCCCAGTCTCTGGGTTTTGAAACCCAATATTGAGTCCTCACGGATAACAAAAAAACAAAACACAAAAAAAACCAGATCAAGGGTGCACTCTGCGCACGTTAAAAACCTTTGACAGTTGGAAATCGAAAAAGAGTTGGCCAAAATTGCCGCTGCCCAGGCGGGATAGGAATTGATAGGGGAGAAAAAAATGCGGAAACTGTTGACAATTAAACACAAAAAAATTGGAATATTCCTGAAGTCAGAGACTATCTGCCTTTTTGGCGATGGACACTGAACACACACGGCTGCCGGAGTGAAGAATAATTGTGAACAAATTATATTCATGTAAATTTAGTCCCTCTTGATTTAGCTAGATATATCAAGCTGGCGGAACGCAAACAACACGTTGTTATATATTTTGTAGAATTCCCCACATTGTTAATATAATGCCGCCCGCCTGTCATGTCTCTCTATGTCTTTGTCACAGCCAGCTATATCTAGGAAAATACAGATATAGCATTTATTCCTGAGTTGAGTTTGTAATCCTATGCTATAGTCATGAGTACACAAGGGTGAAAGTCCTCACATCACCAATGCTAGCAATTTTTTTTAGGTTGCTTGGTTGGTCATGTACTCTAGCATGTGTTTCTCGTTTCAAGGCGCTGTGTTGAGTAGTCTGGGCTTGATCCTGCTTCGGGCTATCTATTGTTCTTTGTTGTGTTTTTATTCTGTAGATGATTATTTGTGATGTTTTTTTCCCGAGTGTTGTAAACATACACTACCCCTGAAATTATTCGCTGATAATGTCACCTCAGGCTTTTCCCCCTATAATAATAATCCTTTATTATTATTTTTCCTTTATCTTTAAGGCGTGCGGACTGAAATAAGTCTTAAAACAACTAAAAATGAAGAGAGAACTACTAAACACAATTCAAACAAGGCAAATAAGATTTGTTGGGCATGTTAAAAGATACAGCAACCTGCTAAAAGTATTCTTGAAAGGAAAAATACAAGGTAAAAGAGGCAGACCAAGACTAATGACGAGTAGCATCAAAAGATGGACTATCAAAGCAAGAGACAGAGCGGAATGGTGCTCCGTGGTAGCCAACCTTCGATGCGGAGACGGCAGTCAATGATGATGAGAATTCGAAAGATTTGAATGTCGATAAAAGCGCAACGATTCGAGTTTTCAAATCTCGGATATTCTTTCAAGCTTCTAAGACTGTAATGACCCATCCCTTGTGCTGTCAATGGTTGGATGTGTGAGAAGATTCTGACTTCCAAAATTCCGTTATGTGTTGGCGATTAGTAAGACGTGATAAACACATAGTTTCATATGTCGTTCAAATGTGAAACATGATAACTATTATATAATAGCTAATTTTTTAGTTAGCTGAGTTGGCAGTGTTCCCTAGCGTTTGGCTTCTATTGGCAAGAAGACAAGTAATAGTAAATGAATATTATTATAGAGGGAAACTTCCGAGGCGATAATCAACGAATCAATTCAGAGGAAGAGGTATGTTTACAGCACTCGGACAAAAATGACAAATAATCAACAACATAAAAAAAAAGAACAATATGTGGTCCTAAGCAGGATCGAACGCGTACTCCTTGGCACAGCGCCTTGCCACGAAAAGCCAAACGCTAGGGAACACTGCCAACTCGACTAACTAAACAATTATCCATCATTGGCGATGTCTTTCACGCAGGCGTTCTCATGACTATCGCATAGGGCTGCTATCACAACTGGAGAATAAATTGTTATATGTTTTTTTTTTTTTTCTGTTGTTGATTATTTGTCATTTTTCCCGAGTGCTGTAAACATACCTCTTCTTCTGAATTGATTCTCTTGGCAAGTCTCTGTTCGACTGGGTACGGGTTCGATCCTGCTTCGGGCCATGTTTTGTTCTTTGTTTTTTTGTTGTTGTTGATTATTTGCATTTTTTTCCGCTGTAAACATACATCTTCCTCTGAAACTAATTGGATGTGTAAGAACATTCAGACTTCGAAAATTCCGTTACGTTCTGGCGGTATAATAAAAGGTGATAAAATACACAGTTTTCATATGTGGGTCGCAGTGCGGCCTGCAACTTAACTCGTGCAACGGGGGTTTGTTTGTTTAGAATGTTGATTGACAGAAGCATGTCCTGTTCTCTGCTACAATATCATACTCTGGTCTCAACCTTGGAATTTATTAGTTCGCATGGGCGTGGCTGTGTTTGATAACAGAACAGAGTGCTGCCAGTTAAATGATTCATGAAATTATCTAACTCTATTTTAGTGTGTATCGATTTTCAGTTTATTTTTTTTGGGAAATGTAGTAAAAGATGTTACATGATAGTTCTATCTTCTTCTTCTTCTTCTATCCTTCCTCCATTGCCTTTGGCGTTGAGGGGAGATATAATCTGCGATTCTTTGCTCTTCTGTTGGCCTCTTCTGATGTTATTTCTCCTAGTGACTAGTATTCCCTTTATCCATCTCTTTCTCGGTCTTCCTCTTGATCTGGCGTTTTCGTAGCGTTTGTTTATGGCTCTTTGAGTCATTGTTAGTTCTTTTTGTCTTGTTATGTGACCGAACCTTTTTATCTATTGTTTCTTTATGTATTCGATGGCTGGTTCAATTTCGAGTTTCTTCCTCAGGTCAGTGTTTCTTACTCTGTCCCTTAAGCTGTTTCCTGTCATTCTTCTGACACATTTCATTTCAGTGGACGTTATCTTTCTTATTGTTCTAGAGTCCAGCGTCCAATTCTGGCACTGATAGCACAGAGTTGGTAGAAAAATACCAATTTTGTATGATTCCAAGCTGTGTGAACTTGGAGTGAAGACCAGTGTTGCCAGAACAGAGCTCTATGCTGGACGAATGAGAGGATTTGTCTGCCAACACTGAACTAGCGTAATTAGTCTCTGTGTGCTGATAAACAGAAGATCGGAATACCCACGGATGTGTCCTTTAGTGCTGAGACAATGATCTTAATTTAATATAATAATTTAGGGCGCTCTCATGACTCTTTTATCTGCCCATGTTATATTCTAGTCTATTGGTATTCTCATCATCATCCTCATCAAGTACCAAGCCTGCTGGCGTAGGTGAACATGGCATAGTTGAAAACAGTCAACAACAGAACTGAGATGATGCAGTGGCGTATTCTCTATGCTACCGCACCTACCGCCGGTAGCCTGAATATATTAACGAAATACAAAAGGAAATGATAATTTATTATATTTTTGTCATAATTATATGACACATTTTCGAATATTCTATTACACATTTCGTAGGCCAATATAATTTATTTGCTTTGATTTGCATTTTTTAAAGCAAGGTTTTCCTATGGCCACTATAACGTTTGTGAATGAAGCCGAAACTACTATAAAAAAAAAAGTGCAAGAAACCGCTAATCAGCAGCGGTACATTTCTCTTCTATCCGACTTAGAATTAATGACCTTGACATTCAAAAATTCTCGTAAAAATAATGCGGCCAAGTTACCGCTAGATGAATGCGGTTTCATGGGTTTTTTTTTTTTAGCTCTAGTCACTCAGAATCG
Source organism: Megaustenia siamemsis (assembly GCA_032433765.1). Classification (NCBI taxonomy): domain Eukaryota; kingdom Metazoa; phylum Mollusca; class Gastropoda; order Stylommatophora; family Ariophantidae; genus Megaustenia; species Megaustenia siamemsis. The sequence continues at coordinate 52,267,209 of JAVIAB010000091.1, read as the reverse complement.
TCACAAAGTGAAAGTAAAACTATGTCTGATTACCGGTACTTCCTAACCTATTTATAACTACGTTATGCGCATCAGAATCTGTAGAAAGAACTTGTTCTGCTCTCAAGGGAATAAAATCTTATTGTCGCTCAACTCAGACACAAGAACGCTTATCTGGTTTGGCATTAATGTCCATTGAGAAATCATTCCCTCAGAAACTTAGAAACCAACCCAACAGTACTTTCAATGTGAAAGTCATCAAGATATTTTCGTCCCAAACAAGACGGATAGAGTTTACATATAAATAAATAAGTAATTTAAAATGTAGTGAAGTCATTAGCAAATATTACTTCATCTTAGCCAACTGAATATAATGTATGTCAGCGGTAGCCCAGACCCCAAAACCAGTATACGCCACCGATACGATGCATCGTAGATAGAATATTGTGGAAGGACATGTTCGCCTACGCCAACCGGTATGGCACATGATGATGATGATTGATAATTTAGTCCAATAATACTTATAAGAATACGTATTTCAAAATTTGGGCAAGTTTAACCATTTCTAAAGTAAAATAGCCATAATTTAACCACAAATATTCCGAAAATTTGACATATAGCGCTCCTTATGATCATTGTTAGCGTACTGATGCAGAACTATACCACGTCCTATTTCAGAAGTGAGCAAATTTACCAAGATTACTAAATTATAATTAACAAGCGTCTACGCATACATAATCCCTGCTGTATAAACTGTCACTTGATGTTAAAAATCGTGTTAAGGTAGTTGAACGTATTAACCTGTTTCATTACTGTCCGGTTTTTTTATATTTGTGCATTTTGATAGTGCTATTTTTTTTCTTTGTTGCTACTTCTGCCAAATGTAATATGGGCCTGAGAGTTCAGTGCTGCAGGAGGTCGACGCCTGGGAGATCATGTCCCAGGCTGGCCCACTTCCACTAGAGTGTCAAGAATCTGAAAGGCCGAAATACTTGCTCGACGGGAGTTGATTTCTGATGATCAGATTCCCTCTTTCTGCGACGCTCTGTATAAAGAGCTGACTATTACTTACTCTGTATAAGGAGTTGACTATTATTTACTCTGTATAAAGAGTTGACTATTATTTACTCTGTATAAAAAGTTGACTATTATTTACTCTGTATAAAGAGTTGACTATTATTTACTCTGTATAAAGAGTTTCCATTTACTTACTCTGTATAAAGAGTCGACTATTACTTACTCTGTATAAAGAGTTTCCATTTACTTACTCTGTATAAAGAGTTTCCATTTACTTACTCTGTATAAAGAGTCGACTATTACTTAGTCTGTATAAAGAGTTTCCATTTACTTAGTTTGAATAAAGAGTTTCCATTTACTTACTCTGTATAAAGAGTCGACTATTACTTACTCTGTATAAAGAGTCGACTATTACTTAGTCTGTATAAAGAGTTTCCATTTACTTACTCTGTATAAAAAGTCGACTATTACTTACTCTGTATAAAGAATCGACTATTACTTAGTCTGTATAAAGAGTCGACTATTACTTAGTCTGTATAAAGAGTCGACTATTACTTACTCTGTATAAAGAGTCGACTATTACTTAGTCTGTATAAAGAGTTTCCATTTACTTACTCTGTATAAAGAGTCGACTATTACTTAGTCTGTATAAAGAGTTTCCATTTACTTACTCTGTATAAAGAGTCGACTATTACTTAGTCTGTATAAAGAGTTTCCATTTACTTACTCTGTATAAAGAGTCGACTATTACTTAGTCTGTATAAAGAGTTTCCATTTACTTACTCTGTATAAAGAGTCGACTATTACTTAGTCTGTATAAAGAGTTTCCATTTACTTACTCTGTATAAAGAGTCGACTATTACTTAGTCTGTATAAAGAGTTTCCATTTACTTACTCTGTATAAAGAGTCGACTATTACTTAGTCTGTATAAAGAGTTTCCATTTACTTACTCTGTATAAAGCATTTTCTATTACATATTCTATTGAAAGCGCTTCCCATTACTTTGTATGAAACATTTGTTATTACTTACTCTACTCTATTCAAAGAGTTTCCTGTCATTTACTCTATATTTTCTTTCTGTTGAAACTCAGACTCTATGTTAACCTTCCATTACTATAATGTCATGCACTGCCTGTAGCCAGTTTACACTATCAGCAATTAAGATTGTGTCATTAGCACACCTCAGTTTATTCCCCGTGTACATGAACCCCTCACGGGGAGTGGAGAAAAGAATAGAGCCACTGTTATCTGCCATGTATCTCGTAAGAAGCGACTGAGGAGGTTATGAATCGTCGCCTATGTCGTCGAGCAGAACCTGCGCGGAGCGACCTTGTCAATGGAATCTAGCAATGTATTTTTGAAAATTATGTGACACGTGGTGGAACGGACATGGGGAAATTCTGACAGCAACGAAACTGGTTCCATTGACAGAATAGAAAAGAATAGTTTGTTTATAATGTATATTACATACGGCTACCTGTATTGCTATATATGAAGTTGACAAATAATTAGGGTATCATGTGTTACCATAGTTACTTTCTCAGTCTTCCCCCCCCCCCCCAAAGTTTTAACAATTTTAGTGGAGCCTTACCCATAATGCCAGACGGACGGTGTTCAGATTCTCTGTCTCGTCTCATGTTACATTATCTCAACAGCAGACGACAACTGAAATGACCTTCATTAACTGACCACCAGGAGGGGAATGGCCAGTAATTAGTGCTGAAGTTACGAATGACCAGACACGGGCTGGGCCGTGCGGGGAAGTCTAGCTAGAGATTCAAGTCATCGATTAAGAGAATAAACCCCTTGCTGGGTTTAGATCATGACTGGCCTGACAATAATGACCCCACAGTGGACAGGGTCTTATGATATCTGGAGAGCTACAAGAGGCCAAACTGCGTGGAAGATTAAATGAGTTTAACTCGGTAATTATTCTTCGCTACACTTCTTTTCTAGATGTTACAGAATCGGGGAGTGTTCAAATGATTGCCCTCGTCATGTCGACTGCTTGAATACCCAATTTTTATTTATTTTTTGTTTTGTTTTTGTAATGTTAGTTGCTTGCATGAGTTCGCCCGATGACTAAAGGAGTACACCTCTTCGTCATCCGTCCTTAAAAGGACGTTAAGTGGGCGTGTCTGCGTTGTGTTGTGGTTTGGAGTATAACTGTGATATTTGCATCTTTCGGCCCAACACATCCGACTTCAGTACGACATTTTTGAGTACAGGGTTGTCTTTCCTCTTCGACCAGTACTCGCTTGGCCACACTAGACAGGTTAGTCAATTCCTGAAGGCACCAAAGAGAGGTGGAGCAGGGTCTGGATGGTTCTGGTTCACCGATCCTAGCTCAAGCCATCAGCTGTGAGTCGCTGACAACTTCCAGCTGCGCTGTTGTGAGAAGCGCCTTCGCCTCCTGGAATGTTATTAAATCTTATCAATAAATCATAAGGAAAATACGGCAACCACAATTATTTCTACCAACATTACGAGTATATATGAATAATTAATATAAAGGTTTAAACCAAAAAAATACGGTTAAGGTGTCCCAGAGCATTCTACTGCTGGGAAGTGGTATGTAGTTTCCGCTTATTTTGGACAGTTTTTGGGAGGGAGGCTCGGCCTAGTGGTCTCTCTGTAGGTGATTTTCCTTCCCCGACCATGTCATGACCCATACAATTCAGTTCCTGCTCCCTGGTTGGGGTTTAATCTATCTGTGGTAAAGTGCTAGTTTAATCTTATAAATTATTCAAGCTAGACGAGTGTTCTCCCCTTAGTTGGCGTCGCAGAAAAACTACAGTGCAGCGGTTCATACTTACAAAAAATATTTCATGGTTTTGGTCGAGGGTTCAGGGTTTGAGTCTATGACATTACCCTCGCGCTCTTTCTATATTCTCTACAACTTGGGGTCCAAATAATAAAGTGCAATGTTACTCAAGGGGACATTACTCTTCCAAATTTTAATTTATATAAGTAACCTAGGACTTTATCTAGTGTCCTTTCGAGTCGAAGACGGCACATAGGGCAGAAATTGTAGACTCTCTATGTCCGACGGTCTTTGTTATCAAACATCAAACATGCATTGAATGGCATTTTTGGGATGTTCATAATTATAAAAATGAGATCCATTATTATCCATCTCTTGGTGCTCATCTTTCATATCCCGAACTATATTTGATAAGGTACAGACTTCATTAGATATTGTTATTAGAGAAAAAAAATAAATAAAGTACCTCGTCACGCCAAGTGGCGTTTAGGGAATATGGTGTTAGTGACCATAACTTGTATAGACCTTCGGCACATGATATTTGGGGTAATGTGGTCGGTATTACGCCGAGCAGCTTTACTTTCCCAGAAAAAAATCCGGTAACCAATAAGGTTGGGTAAACCAGGAAACCGTCGATCAGGATCGAACCGGAGATCTTGTCCTTTGTAGTCCAGTTCACTAACCACTGAGGTACCGCGGCCTCCATCGTTATTAGACATAGTCCGCTAATTCCATTCATCCTGTCGGTCTTCTCCTTTATTCTACCAGAGTCTTCAACACACTGCGATGCCTCTTATTTACTCAATCTGTTACGTTGTTTGTATAATTTTAACCTAATCTCTGATGCCCACTTTTAGAGTCTGAGTGAACCCTGGAGCCGTGTCGGTTCGAAAAAAAAATCCGCTATTTCTGGGAATTGAACTCGGATCTTTCCGATAAGGAAACGAGGGCATTAACCACTCAGCAATTGAGGCTCAATAGCTTTCTTGCGTTTCTGAATTTCGCGGGAGAAGTTGTCATTTCTAGTGGTAGTGTTTACTACTAGGCTCTTTATATCAGCATACCCCACTACGTTAGCCGGTATTTTGCCACTGGGTGCCGTCTCCACTTCGAAAGTTAGATACCGCCAGCGTCATTTTACACTGTCTTGATCGTGTACATTGTCATTGGTTCACGTGTCTATCGCTTGATGTTATCAAGTGCACTTTAGTCTTGGTCTGCCTCTACCGTATATATATATATATATATATATATATATATATATATATATATATATATATATATATACGGGAGCCGCGATAGCTCAGTGGTTAGTGAACTGGACTACAAAGGACAAGAGGTAGGGTTCGATCCCAACCGACGGCTTCCGGGTTCACCCAGCCTTTAATGGGTACCGGAATTTTTTTCTGGGAAAGTAAAGCGGCACGGGCGTAATACCGACCACATTACCCCAAAAATCATGTGCCGAAGGTCTGTAAAATTTATGGCCACTAACACCATATTCCCTATACACCACTTGGTGTGATGGGGGTACTTTACTTTATATATAAACACATACGCCTTCCCCTCTAAGATGACTTTAAGAAGGGTATTATGTCTCTTATCATGTGTTACACATTTTAATTGACGGTCTGCTTTGAAACAAAGTGTTAATGGCTAGCTGCATAGAGAGCTAAAGTGAGCTCTTCATTAGCCTTGTACCGCTTCTTCAGAACAATAGAGAGTGCGTTAACCCCGAGTATTATAAATAAATAGCTGTTCTGTGTTATTCTCAAACCTCGCGACCCATACAGCGTCGAGAGGAGATGAATTCTTATTGGCAGAATTCTGCAATGTGGGCTTTAAGTAATGAGCAAGTATTAAGATTGACGTTTCATTTTTCGCTAATTTTCATTATAGGGGATTGTTCTTTCTTTCTCCTTAATGGAAAATCTAAAATTTTCAACTAAAATATTTTATCGTCTTTTAGTTACGTGTAAGTAGGAAATCAACGAAACAAACAATCAATAAACTAGAAGTTTATTGCAAACTAAAAGAGGCCGACCTAGAGAAACACTTAAAAAAGAATACTGAGACGAGAGGCAACAACAGCAGACATTAGCCTCATCGCCGAGATTGAACAATTGTGCCCAGAAAGAGTTGTGTGGCGAGATACAATGCAGGTCCTGTATAAGGTCTGATCCTTAATAACAAAGGTTAAGGGGCACAAAAGTCTGCAATTTTTGTCATATGTGCCGTTTTCTACTCGAAAGGACAAACGATAGATAGATAAATAGATAGATAGATAGATAGATAGATAGATAGATAGACAGACAGACAGACAGACAGACAGACAGACAGACAGACAGACAGACAGACAGACAGACAGACAGACAGACAGACAGACAGACAGACATGCAGACCAGACCAGACCGGACCGGACTGCACCGGACAAGACCAGACAGACAGACAGGCAGTCGGGCAGACAGACAGAGACAGACAGACAGACAGACAGACAGACAGACAGACAGACAGATAGATAGATAGATAGATAGATAGATAGATAGATAGATAGATAGATAGATAGATAGATAGATAGATAGATAGATAGATAGATAGATAGATAGATAGATAGAGAGACAGACAGACAGACAGACAGACAGACAGACAGACAGACAGATAGATAGATAGATTGATAGATAGATAGATAGATAGATAGATAGATAGATAGATAGATAGATAGATAGATAGATAGATAGATAGATAGATAGATAGAAAGATAGATAGAAGATAGATAGATAGATAGATAGATAGATAGATAGATAGATAGATAGATAGATAGATAGATAGATAGATAGATAGATAGATAGATAGATAGATAGATAGATAGATAGATAGATAGATAGATAGATAGATAGATAGATAGATAGATAGATAGATAGACAGACAGAGAGACAGACAGACAGAGAGACAGATAGATAGACAGATAGATAGATAGACAGATAGATAGATAGATAGATAGATAGATAGATAGATAGATAGATAGATAGATAGATAGATAGATAGATAGATAGATAGATAGATAGATAGATAGATAGATAGATAGATAGATAGATAGATAGACAGACAGAGAGACAGACAGACAGACATGCAGACCAGACCAGACCGGACCGGACTGCACCGGACCAGACCAGACAGACAGACAGGCAGTCAGGCAGACAGACAGAGACAGACAGACAGACAGACAGACAGACAGACAGACAGACAGAAAGGCAGGCAGGCAGACAGACAGACAGACAGATAGATAGATAGATAGATAAGATATGCAGGTAGGTAGGTAGCATATGTTTAACGAAAATACCTTTATTTACAAAGTAATGGGTTCATGGTTAGTGTTGAGATAAAAGATATGGCCCAGCAGCCAAGAGTATCATTAATAGGGCTCGGATTTTCATGAAATGTCATATTTTTTTCCTGAAGCATATTTTCAGTTTTAAGTTAATTTCTACATGTTTCAAGCATTTCTGAACAATTTTAAGCTGTTTTTATTTGTCATATAAATGCATATTTTGACCATAATTTTGATGAGGTCATATTTTGCCTGAAATCGGAGATTTAGGTCATATTTTGGTCATGTTTAGGTCATATTTAGGTCATATTTTGGTCATATTTTGCATATTTTCTGGTGTACTCAACTTTCTGGTGTACTCCGTTTGCTTATCAATGTTAGCACATCTTAAACTATGTTTAGAGACAAATTGTGAGGATTGGCTATATTTTTGAATGTGTGTATTAGTGAATATGCATGTGTGTTTTTCATGCGACTGTAGGGAGGGGAAGACATCAGTCAACTCTTTGATGTCAGTCGGCATCTGAGAATAAAAAAGGGAGTGACATCCGCTCAATACTTCAAAAGAATTTTCTGGGTTTTGTTTCGAAAGTAAATTGTAGGAATCAATTTCAAATGTTTCAACGTCAGGAGCAAATATTCCTGGATTTGTTAAATCTTCCAGTTTCAATTTAAACCGTTTGGCGCCCATTTGTATGTTACAATTATTAATTTGCCATTTGCAACAGTGACTGACTACATGATCTTGTGCTCTAGCTCATAGTTATATAATAGTTATATTGTTTATGGTTGATTCACTGGAATAACTTTGCCTTACAATGCCTAAAGTGTCTAATTCTAATGGTGCAAAGTTGCGTAAATTTGTGCAGGAATTTGGTTCAAAAGTATTTAGTACCGATGGAGAAATATTGTACTGTACACTGTGTGAGGTCAAGGTTACAGCTGGAAAACGGTTTAATGTGCAACAACATTGCAATACTTCTAAACATATGAAATGTTTAAGTAGACTTTCTGAAATGGAAGGAAGACAAAGTTTATTACTTGAACAATTTTCTGCTACTTCCTCTTCTTCTTCGGGAAACACAGAGACCGGTTTTTATAAAGATTTGTGTCATATGATTGTTTCATCAAATATCCCTTTAAATAAATTGCAAAATCAATATTTCCGACAATTTCTGGAGAAATACACTAGCCATCCTATCCCAGATGAATCTATGTCTACTGACTATGACTACTATGTAATGCGTAAAACATGCAAACAATAATAATTTGTTTTTTTTTTTTTTTTTTTTGGTTCATAAATGAGAAAAACCTTATGGTCATATTTCGGCATATTTAGCATATTTTAGGTCATATTTTGCCTTTTTTAGGTCATATTTGCATGTCATATTTCAGGATTTTTAGGTCATAAAAATCCGAGCCCTAATCATTAATAATCTACAAGAAGATAGGTATATGTGGATCATGTGGTAAGATAAAAGTAATCAGAGAGATAGAAAAGAAGCACTCTAAAGAGAAACAACAGGGACAAGAAAAAGAGACCGATCTCGTGAGACAATGTGCCTGCTGGCCTAGGTGATCATGTCTCTCCACAAGGTTCGTTCACGACATTATCATTTCCGTTGTTGACCTTGTGCCAACCCATTCTCTTAAGCTGTCTGCTATATTCTCTCTTTGCTTCCCTCTCTCTACTTCTTCGTCCGTCGATGTTTCCAGTTGTTACATGTTCAAACTCTTCTCTTCTCATTACATGGCCAAAAAATGATGATTGTTTCTTCCTACTATTAGAAATTAGCTCTTTTTTTTTGCCTTGGCCTCTTTCCGAATGTTTTCATTACTATTCTTAGCTGTCTATGGTATTCTCAACATTCTTCTGCAGAACCACATTTCTACAGCCTCCAGTGGTTTTCATGCATGTTGTCCTATTGTCCATGATTCACATCCATATGTTAAGACTGACTCTACATTACATTTAAGAACTCTTTTTCTTGTTTCTGTTGTCAAAAATTAATTGCACAGTATCTTCCTAATTTTTTGGAAAGCTGCTTTTGCCTGAGCCATCCTGCATCTCACCTCTGTTGTACATCTACCATCTGAGGTTAACAATGTTCCCAAATATTTGAATTCATTTACCTGTTTTAATATTGTTCCACTACTTCCGGTGTGTGACTGTGCTGGCAACACGATACAATTTTCAATGGGAGTCAAATTTAAGTTATAAGTGAATTTCAATGCCCGTAGAAAAAGAAATTCAAGAGTTCTTGTGTTATTTCGAACGGATTTATTTGTGATGTATTCTAAAAATGGTAGGAACAAAACCCTGCCAAGAATATATAGAACAACAACAACTTAAATGGCTTGGCCACCTGGTCAGAATGAATCCTCACCAATCACCATCAAGGGCGTTCTTCTCGATAATGAACGGGAAAAGACCAAGAGGAAAACCCAGAAGAAGATGGATAGATGCAGTGACAGAGACATGTAACAACAAAGGAAAATCACTAATTCAGACAATTCGAGCAGCTCAAGAACGACAAATGATATAAACCACGATACCTTTTAAATATCAGTGAAAAGAGAAAAGAAGAAGTAGAGAATAACATTGTTCCACTTGTCTTTATTGTGCTCTGCGGTAATGACTTTTTCTTTGTTGTTACCATTACTCCTGTCTTTTTGCTATAAAGGCTGAGTCCTTATCTTTGCTTTCTTTAACTATGTCTAAAATTTCTTGTAACTCATTTTCACTCTGAGAGATTAAAAATGTATCATCAGCATACTTTAGATTATTTATATTATGGCATCGGATTGTTATTCCATGCATGCCCCTTATGGATCTTAAAATAATTCCACTATACATATTAAACAACTCTGGTGACAACACGCAACCCTGCCTAACACCCTGTTTCATATATTCGATTCATATATATATATATATATATATATATATATATATATGTATATAGTAAAATAAAGTACCCCCGTCACACCAAGTGGCGTATAGGGAATATGGTGTTAGTGACCATAAATTTTACAGACCTTCGGCACATGATTTTTGGGGTAATGTGGTCGGTATAACTCCCGTGCCGCTTTACTTTCCCAGAAAAAAATCCGGTACCCATTAAAGGTTGGGGAACCGGACCGACGGTCGGGATCGAACCCTACCTCTTGTCCTTTGTAGTCCAGTTCATTAACCACTGAGCTATCGCGGGTGCCTACATTTTGTTTTGTCGTTATATTCACGTTTGACATTGATACTACAATGTTTGCACAAGGACTCACTTTTAAATGCGCCGGTTCTTAATTTTAGTCTCTAATTTCCACTTCGATATGATGCCATAGACCTGTTTCCTGGCTACTTGAAATCTCTACTTTAAGGTTATGGCGGTTTAATTTATTTTGTGCATGTGTCTTTTTAAATTTTTTTTTCTTTAACTATGCACCATTAAATATATAGAAAGGTAGTGACTATCTTTCTATCCATTCATCCATTCATCCTTCAATCCATCCATCAATACATTCATCCATCCGTCCGTCTGTCTATCTTCCCCACCCCCAAAAGAGCACACATTCTGATGAGTAGCAGTGATACATAAACACTGCACAGTTCAAGGCTATTGCGTGCTATATGACTGTCTTTTTTTTTTACCTTAAAGTGTAATGATGTAAGGATAAGGAGAATGAAGAAAAAAAATTACAAAAATTGGCAAATAAATTAATGCAGGTCATGGAGTAAGAAGTAAAGAACGAATAACAGAATGAACGAAATACACACACATACACACACAGCACACTAATTCCTTTTTTCTTCCGTTCTTTTAAAAACAAAATATTCTGCCGCTCTATTGTTGGAGTTTGTGTGGTGAAGAGAACTCCTGAGATGTTAAGATTGTTTACCGGAGTTTGTCCACGTACACAAAGGGAGGACAAAAGAGACGCCCGGGGTCTTCACTGTTTGAATTAACTGCCCTTTGCTCACACATTGAATTTTTCTCTTTTTTTTTATTTGGCTGGAATATCGTCTGACCAGAATTGTATTAATCATCGTGGCTCCCCACAACCATATGGTACTTTCTAGCAACCTGCCGTTTTGAGATAACATTTGGCCTTCTATAAAGGCGTACAAATAAAAAGATGAATAGAAGCCACAGAAATTGAATTTCTCAGAAGAATGTTGAAAGTTCACTGGACAGCTAAAAAGACCAATGAAGAAATTCTAAACAGGCCAACACAAAAAAAGAGCTCCTAAAAAACAGCAGAAAGAAACAATCAACATTTTTTCGGGCACATCATGAGAAGCGGACAGTTGTAATATGTGCTTACAACTGGCAAAATACAGGGAAAGAGAGGTCGCGGACGAGAAAGACAGAAAATACTATAGTTCGTTGACAAATTCGTGCCCACAGAGTTGATCAATTATCTCAGAAACTGTTTGATGAATTTCTGTCATTATATTTCATGAAATCTTATTAATTCACCGACCTTCAGATTTTATAACATTTAAGTACAAAGGTAGTCTGAATTTTGCACAAATCGTTTTTTGTTATATAATTTTAGCAAAATATCAAACCGCGTGCCGTAAACATTAGATTCTACTGTAAATTATGTTAATTTTCTAACAATGCAAGCCAAAAGCGTATCCGTATTACATTAAATAGGGCAAAAGTTCTCATTTGAATTTATATCTTCGTCATAGATATAGTAAACTTCCTTGCTTGACCGTCGCCTCTGCAGAGTCAAAGTTCTGTCCTATCCATCGATTGAAAGACTTTCTATCTCTATTTAGAGCTGCCCGTCTTCTTTTTTCTTGTTCTTTATATATCCGTAATATAACCGACCCCTTTTAGATTCCTTGCAAAAGTGCAGGTACAATAAACAGTTACCTTTTGCATAGTGATGAATCTACATTTTAAACTCTTCATGGTTTTAAAATCAAGTAGTCACTTCACAACAGCTTACACATTTTTATACATACAGGAATATTCATTAATAGTAACATTAGCGTATTCTCTATGATTCCGCAGCTACCGCCGGTAGCCTGAACATATTAACGAAATACAAAAGGAAATGATAATTTATTTTATTTTTAAATAATTATTTTACAAATTTTGGAATATTCATTCGTAGGCCAATATGATTCATTTGCTTTGATTTGCATTTATTAAAGCAAGGTTTTCCTCTGGCCACCATAACGTTTGTGAATGACACCGAAACTACATTGAAACCTCTATTAGACAGCGGTACATTTTTCCTCTATCCGGACCTTGTATTAACGACCTTGACTTTCAAAAATACTTGTCAGAATTATAAGGCAAAGAAACCTCTACACTAATGCGGTTTCATGGGTTATTTTTAGCTCTAGCCAATCAGAGTCGTCACAAAGTGAAACTGAAACATGTATGATTACCGGAACTTCCTTAGCTTTTTATAACTACGTTATGCGCATCAGCATCTGTAGAAAGAACTTTTCTGCTCTCAAGAGAATCAAATCTTCTTCTTCTTCTACCTTTTAGCTCCCAGTGGAGCATAGGTCTTCAACAAACACTTTCCAAGTCGTTCTGTTTTTTGCAATTCTTTTAAGATCATTCCATGTCTTCCCCATCATCTTCATCTCTGCTTCAATCTGTCTTCTCCAAGAATTCCTTGGTCTTCCTCTTTGTCTTTTCCCCTGGGGATTCCAAAAAGGGCCTGTTGTGTAATACTCTCAGTTGGTTTCCGTAGTGTGTGTCCTATCCATCGCCATCGTCTTCGCTGTATTTCTTTATCCACTGGTATTTGACCGGTACATTTCCATAATTCCACGTTTGTGACTTTGTCCTGCCATTTCCATCCCTTTATTCTGCGCAAGCATCCATTAATGAAAGTCTGTACCTTCGTGATTGTCAATTTTGTTATTCTCCATGTTTCACAGCCATATAATAGAACCGACTTAACATTGGAGTTGAAAATTTGTATTTTTGTATTTAGCCTAATTTCTTTGGATTTCCATATGTTTCCCAGTGCAATGAAAGCTCCTCTTGCTTTTGATATCCTTATTTTGGTATCGTTTTCTGTTCCTCCCTCTTTATCTATATTACTGCCCAGATATATATAAGATTGTACGTCTGGTAGAGGTATTTCTCCTAGTTTTATTTGGTTATTGCCAACTGCATTAATTCTCATAATGTTGGTCTTATCTCTATTAATCTTTAGTCCTAGCTGTTGTGATCTCTCATCTAATATACTCATTTTATCTTGCATCTGTTGGTGGCTGTGTGATAGGAGAGCTATGTCATCAGCAAAGTCTAAATCATCAAGTTGTTTGGTCAGTGACCACTGGATCCCATTTCTGTTGTTTTGAATTATTTTCATAATCCAATCTATGGCCAGTAGAAAGAGAAATGGAGACAGAAGGCATCCTTGCCTTACTCCTGTTCTTATTTCAAATGCTTCTGTAAGCTGTCCTTCATGCACCACACTACATTTTGTTCCTTCATACATTGTTTTTATCAGGTTAATAAACTTTATGGGGATTCCATAATGACTCAGCAACTTCCAAAGCATTCTTCTGTCTAAACTATCAAATGCCTTTTCGTAATCTATGAATCCAATATAAAGTGGGGATTTTAGTTCTAAACTTTGTTCAACTATTATACGTAGAGTAGTTATTTGATCAGCACATGATCTGTTCTTCCTAAAACCTGCTTGTTCATCTCTCAAGTGTTTCTCTATAGCCTCTTTTAGTCTCTCCAGAATGATTCTGCCTAATATTTTTCCTGGCACTGATAGTAGCATAATTCCCCTATAATTTGTGCACTCCTGTAAACTTCCTTTCTTTGGTAGTTTGATCATATAACCTTCTCTCCAGTCTTTAGGTATTTCTTCCCTCTCCCAAATTTTATCCAATAGATTATGTAACATCTTGGTAGAGGTGATAATATCTGCTTTGATGGCTTCCGAAGGAATTTCATCTGGTCCTGTGGCTTTACCATCTTTTAACAGTTTGATGGCTTTCATTATTTCTTCTTTGCTTGGTTTTCCGCAGTTAACGTGTAATTCTTCTTCTGCTGGTAGTATATCTGGAGGATTATTTGAGCCAGGTCTGTTCAAAAGTTCTTCAAAGTGCTCCTTCCATCTCTCCATTTGTTCCTTTATATTACTAAGCAGATTTCCTTTCTTATCTTTGATAAAGGCGTTGATCTGTTTGTATTTTCCACCTAATTTCTTTGTGCTGTTGTACAGTTCTTTCATATTCCCTTTATTTGCAGCTTCTTCTGCCTCTTTAGCTAATTCATCTATATATTTCCTCTTATCCCTTTTAATGCATCTTCTCACTTCTTTGTTCACCTCTGTGTAAGCTTCCTGTGTCTTGGCTTTATTACTTCTTGTTTTGCTTTTATTTATGTCTGCTTTCTTGTTCTTTCTTTCTTTAATTTTATTCAGGGTCTCTGCTGTCATCCATGCCTTATTCTGGCGTTCTCTTTTCCCCAGTGTTTCTTCGCATGTCTCTTTCCATATATTTTTTACCTGTTTCCAATGATCTTCTATATTTATTGTATTTTCTAGTTGTTGGAGGACTTGGTATTTGTTTGATATTGTGACTGCGAATTTATCTTTAATTCCTTGTTCTTTAAGAAACCCTACATTGAAATACTTTCTGCCCTTATTCGTTGTAGTATACCTTTTTAATTTAATTTTAAGTTTGGCTAACAGAAGATGATGATCAGAAGCTATATCTGCCCCTCTATATACTTTTACATCCTGTAAGGATGACTTAAACTTATTATTAATACATATGTGATCAATTTGATTTTCCGTTCTATGATCTGGTGACACCCATGTAGCTTTGTGTATTCTTTTATGTTGGAATATTGTTCCTCCTAGGCTCATTTGATTAAGGGCGCAGAAATTCACAAATATCTCTCCATTCTCGTTTATATCTCCAAGTCCATGTTTTCCCATAATCTCTTCAAAGCCTCTGTTGTCTGATCCTACCTTAGCATTTAGGTCTCCCATCAAGATTATAATATCCTTGACTCGTCTTGCATCCATCTGGCATTGTAGCTGTTTATAAAAATCATCTTTAACTGAGTCATCTTTATCGTTGGTTGGTGCATAGCATTGTATAATGTGTAATTTTATTTTGTTTTTGGTTGTTCTAAATGTTGCTCTCACCAGTCTTGGTCCCACTGCCTCCCATTCTATTAGTGTCTTCTGTGCATTCTTTGATAGCATTATAGCTACCCCTTCGCTATGTTGTGCTCCTGATTCCTGGTGTCCTGATGATAAAATCATCTCCCCTGTATTCAATTTTATTCTCTCCGCTCCCAGCAAATCAAATCTTATTGTCGCTCAACTCAGACACAAGAACGCTTATCTGGTTTGGCATTAATGTCCATTGAGAAATCATTCCTTCAGAAACTTAGAAACCAACCCAACAGTACTTTCAATGATAAAGTCATCGAGACATTTTCGTCTCAAACAAGACGGATATAATTAACATACATAAGTAAGTAATTTAAAATGTAGTGATGTCATTAGAAAATATTACTTCATGTTAGCTTACTGAATATAATGCATGTTTTGTATTTATTATGTCAGCGGTAGCCCAGACCCCAAAACCAGTATACGCCACTGGATAGTAAATATTTTGTCAAAATACGCCTGTAGACCAATTTAACAAGAAACCGGAAATGAAATGAAAAAAAAAAAAACCTTCGGAGTAACGTGCGTCTTACAAGTTAAGAATGCGAAAAGTGCTAAGATTGTGTGGTGTGCACGTGAAATTTGCCTTTTTAATTGCTGAGTTGATTACAACAAATATGGGTATTGTAAAATCTTAAAATTTAGGACAAGCAAGAAAATAATATTTTTACATACTTCAAATAAGTAAAAATCTTTCCTAAATACATGACAGTAGGGCAAAAAATGAGACTGAAGGTCGGTGAAAAAATAAGATTTCACGAAAAAAGAATTACAGAAATTCATCGAACAGTTTCCGAGATAATTAATAAACTCTGTGGGCACGAATTTGTGAACGAACTATAGATAACTTGGTGTCATGGCAGGGAAAACAGTCAATAATAGAAATGATACAATGCACCGTGGATAGAAGATTGTGGAAGGACATGATCGTCTACGCCAACCGTTATGGTACATGATGATGGTGATAATGACTATAAAGACATAATTATAACTGGACATTGTGAAAGTGGCCAGGCAAAGAAATTTAAATGTAGATCGTCATGTCAGTGAAAAGAGGGACTTGTTATTAAATAATTGATGAACAAATTGGCGTTAAGTTAAAAACAGCGCTACTGTCTATAGTATTATTAAGGCCTGCGGGTTGAAAGAAACCTCCGAATTTTGTGACGTCTTCAGCTTCGCGAGCACGGGTGAGTTTGTGGATAAAAATGACTTTAGCCGTCTATATCTCGCATAGTTAAAGACGTCACAAAATTTGGGTGATTCCTTGACTTTCCTATCAGTCAGCAAACCATAGTAAAACTATCTATCTATCTATTGTCCTTTCGAGCCGAAGACGGCACATAGGGCAGAACCACAATCTCAAAAACAGAAACCTTGCGTGCCAAAATGGCACATATTGCAGAGATCACTGCTCTAAAAGTAAAACTATAGATGGTTGTGAAATTGTCTAGTTGTGAAATAATGTGTTGATATTCCCCGTTTTGGTGTATGTTTTACTTCTGACGAGTGGATGGACTGTGAACGTTACCGATATTTAATGGAATATGATTTATTATTCTTTGTGTCGTGTGTTCGCTGTTCGACAGGTAAACACATAGTTCGACAACAATGACGCCGGGCGGGTATGTCCAAATCGAATGTATAAGTCCCTGACGTTGGATGGGGTGGAAGAATCAGAAATAATCAACGGTCCAGAAAGCGAAAACAGCAAAGTGTGTGATACACATGAGGCATATTCAGAACACGAAAGACGAATATGGCAGACCACCGTGAAAGAGAGTGGAGCCTCATCACGTAACATTCCAAAGAAAGCCATGGAAAGAAATTCTAACTATTGTTTTAAGAACGAGCTAAAAATAATTACATGGAATGTCAGGACCTAATACAAACAAGGAAAATTTGATGCCTGCTTCATAAACTACACCAAAGCTTTTGATAGAATACACCAAAATCAACTTATAGACTGCCTAAAAGATATTAATCTAGACGATACGGCCATACGACTATTGTATTTTGTACTGGGAACAAACAGCAATAATAAAATATAACAAGAAGAAATATGCACCCATTGATATAAAAAGAGGAGTAAGACAGTGATGCATCCTATCACCAAGCTTGTTCAATCTATACACTGAACAAATCTTTAATAATATCACCGAGATGCCAGGCCTACAAATTAATGGGAAGGTTATCAATAGCCTAAGAAATGCTGATGATACTGTATTACTAGCACAAAATCCCAAAGAACTACTACAATTACTTAATGTAATAAACATGGCTAGCAAAAAGTATGGACTGGATATGAATATCAAAAAGACTAAAACTATGATCATAAATAAAGAAAATTCTCAAGACCTACAAATAAATATCGCCCGTGCGCTGCCGGGGCCCGAAAGGGGAGTAAAGAATAGCGGCGCTGTACCCTACCAGGCATGTTCGTAAGAGGCGAGAAAGGAGGGTTAGGCATGGGACTGGCTATCCCATACTGTAAAAAAGATAAGCCGAAAAAACTTCACAAACATGAACAAGTCAAAGAAAGATAAAGTAAATCCGTCAACCAGGAAAGAGAAGGGCTCTCTGTCTAAGAGACGTATGACGCAATCCGGAGAAAGCCATAAGGAGTCCGGGTTGCTGACTCACCCTTTGTCTACCAGGAAATCATCCAGAATTGGCACCTGGAATGTTCGTACACTTAACGAACAGGGAAAAGCGGCACAAGTGGCAGCAGAAATGACCAACTACAAGATAGATATTCTGGGAATGTGTGAAACAAGATGGCTGGGAGCGGAGAGAATAAAATTGAATACAGGGGAGATGATTTTATCATCAGGACACCAGGAATCAGGAGCACAACATAGCGAAGGGGTAGCTATAATGCTATCAAAGAATGCACAGAAGACACTAATAGAATGGGAGGCAGTGGGACCAAGACTGGTGAGAGCAACATTTAGAACAACCAAAAACAAAATAAAATTACACATTATACAATGCTATGCACCAACCAACGATAAAGATGACTCAGTTAAAGATGATTTTTATAAACAGCTACAATGCCAGATGGATGCAAGACGAGTCAAGGATATTATAATCTTGATGGGAGACCTAAATGCTAAGGTAGGATCAGACAACAGAGGCTTTGAAGAGATTATGGGAAAACATGGACTTGGAGATATAAACGAGAATGGAGAGATATTTGTGAATTTCTGCGCCCTTAATCAAATGAGCCTAGGAGGAACAATATTCCAACATAAAAGAATACACAAAGCTACATGGGTGTCACCAGATCATAGAACGGAAAATCAAATTGATCACATATGTATTAATAATAAGTTTAAGTCATCCTTACAGGATGTAAAAGTATATAGAGGGGCAGATATAGCTTCTGATCATCATCTTCTGTTAGCCAAACTTAAAATTAAATTAAAAAGGTATACTACAACGAATAAGGGCAGAAAGTATTTCAATGTAGGGTTTCTTAAAGAACAAGGAATTAAAGATAAATTCGCAGTCACAATATCAAACAAATACCAAGTCCTCCAACAACTAGAAAATACAATAAATATAGAAGATCATTGGAAACAGGTAAAAAATATATGGAAAGAGACATGCGAAGAAACACTGGGGAAAAGAGAACGCCAGAATAAGGCATGGATGACAGCAGAGACCCTGAATAAAATTAAAGAAAGAAAGAACAAGAAAGCAGACATAAATAAAAGCAAAACAAGAAGTAATAAAGCCAAGACACAGGAAGCTTACACAGAGGTGAACAAAGAAGTGAGAAGATGCATTAAAAGGGATAAGAGGAAATATATAGATGAATTAGCTAAAGAGGCAGAAGAAGCTGCAAATAAAGGGAATATGAAAGAACTGTACAACAGCACAAAGAAATTAGGTGGAAAATACAAACAGATCAACGCCTTTATCAAAGATAAGAAAGGAAATCTGCTTAGTAATATAAAGGAACAAATGGAGAGATGGAAGGAGCACTTTGAAGAACTTTTGAACAGACCTGGCTCAAATAATCCTCCAGATATACTACCAGCAGAAGAAGAATTACACGTTAACTGCGGAAAACCAAGCAAAGAAGAAATAATGAAAGCCATCAAACTGTTAAAAGATGGTAAAGCCACAGGACCAGATGAAATTCCTTCGGAAGCCATCAAAGCAGATATTATCACCTCTACCAAGATGTTACATAATCTATTGGATAAAATTTGGGAGAGGGAAGAAATACCTAAAGACTGGAGAGAAGGTTATATGATCAAACTACCAAAGAAAGGAAGTTTACAGGAGTGCACAAATTATAGGGGAATTATGCTACTATCAGTGCCAGGAAAAATATTAGGCAGAATCATTCTGGAGAGACTAAAAGAGGCTATAGAGAAACACTTGAGAGATGAACAAGCAGGTTTTAGGAAGAACAGATCATGTGCTGATCAAATAACTACTCTACGTATAATAGTTGAACAAAGTTTAGAACTAAAATCCCCACTTTATATTGGATTCATAGATTACGAAAAGGCATTTGATAGTTTAGACAGAAGAATGCTTTGGAAGTTGCTGAGTCATTATGGAATCCCCATAAAGTTTATTAACCTGATAAAAACAATGTATGAAGGAACAAAATGTAGTGTGGTGCATGAAGGACAGCTTACAGAAGCATTTGAAATAAGAACAGGAGTAAGGCAAGGATGCCTTCTGTCTCCATTTCTCTTTCTACTGGCCATAGATTGGATTATGAAAATAATTCAAAACAACAGAAATGGGATCCAGTGGTCACTGACCAAACAACTTGATGATTTAGACTTTGCTGATGACATAGCTCTCCTATCACACAGCCACCAACAGATGCAAGATAAAATGAGTATATTAGATGAGAGATCACAACAGCTAGGACTAAAGATTAATAGAGATAAGACCAACATTATGAGAATTAATGCAGTTGGCAATAACCAAATAAAACTAGGAGAAATACCTCTACCAGACGTACAATCTTATATATATCTGGGCAGTAATATAGATAAAGAGGGAGGAACAGAAAACGATACCAAAATAAGGATATCAAAAGCAAGAGGAGCTTTCATTGCACTGGGAAACATATGGAAATCCAAAGAAATTAGGCTAAATACAAAAATACAAATTTTCAACTCCAATGTTAAGTCGGTTCTATTATATGGCTGTGAAACATGGAGAATAACAAAATTGACAATCACGAAGGTACAGACTTTCATTAATGGATGCTTGCGCAGAATAAAGGGATGGAAATGGCAGGACAAAGTCACAAACGTGGAATTATGGAAATGTACCGGTCAAATACCAGTGGATAAAGAAATACAGCGAAGACGATGGCGATGGATAGGACACACACTACGGAAACCAACTGAGAGTATTACACAACAGGCCCTTTTTTGGAATCCCCAGGGGAAAAGACAAAGAGGAAGACCAAGGAATTCTTGGAGAAGACAGATTGAAGCAGAGATGAAGATGATGGGGAAGACATGGAATGATCTTAAAAGAATTGCAAAAAACAGAACGACTTGGAAAGTGTTTGTTGAAGACCTATGCTCCACTGGGAGCTAAAAGGTAGAAGAAGAGACAAATAAATATCAAAGTTGAAGGAATACACCTGGAGACAGTTCAGAGTTACAACTACCTGGGACATACCATAACCAGTGATGGAAAATGTATAACTGAAATAAACAAAAGAATAGGTATGGCAAAAAATAATTTTAATGACAAGAAAAGTATACTAAGCTGAAAACAAATAACACCAGATCTAAAACTAAGAATAGCAAAATGTTATATCTTCTCAGTATTCCTGTATGGGGAAGAAACATGGACATTAGACAATATGTAATAGAGTAAGCTAGCGAAGCATGGGGACAGGTAACTTAGTTGTTACCCGCTTCTCAATAGACAATAGCAGTAACAAATGGTAGCGACCAGCAGTAGTTAAGACATACAATTTAAGTATGGAAATTTTCCAGAATAACAAGTTGTAGAAATAAAGTTATGGGAGTAAAAGTTTATAGTGGGTAGTGGACACACAGAAGTGAGGAAGTAAGGTAGAATTATACAGAGAGTTTAGGTCAATGGAAATTTTCCAACAGCAGGTTGGGGAAATAACAATACGTGCATGATTTGACTCCATGACTTTACTGTCCGGTAAACAACTACCAGAACAGGTCAGGTCATGAAGATGATGGTCACAAATAGTTTGTTTTGATTATTTTTAGACTGAAGTCACGGAACGGTGAAGTCTTGGACATAAGTTGAACTTTGAGTCACAGTTCCGAAATGGAAATTTGGCGGTGGAATTGTTGTAGTGAGAATTGGTTGGCTAAAAGGGTCGCACGTAGTCACTTTGCAATGGTTTGATTGGCTGAAGATATGTCACACAAAGTGTGAGGTTGGAGTATTTAAACTTCAACACAACACAATAGGTTTAAGAGAGTTCGAGTTAGTTAGTCAGGAAAATAATTAGTCAGGATTAAATTAGTCAGGAATGAGAATAGTCAAGATGTAGACTAAGTAAGCTTAGTCCGGCTTCGGCCGAACTGCCGAAGGCAGTTAGATAGAGTTAGAACAGTCAGAAGAGTTAGAAAGTTAAGATTAGAAAGTGACGCCAGTTAGTTAGGAAGTTAGAATGTCCAAGTTGTAGTTCAAATCAGTTGAGAAGTTATTAGTAGAAGTTGATAGAGAGTAGGGGTATAGCAATGAGAATATGAACATTAGTCTCGTGAAGTGGTTTTAAGAGTATTTCAAGTTGTGTTTCACAAAATATGCATTTGGGACGGACCATAGTCATCGGCGGTAGCCTCAGAGAAGTCCCGAATTAATTAAAAATAATTTAAGATAAGTGCATCCACCACTAGTCGATCATTGTGCCTAGAGATATCAATAAACTTGATTATCATTATGTATCCAGAAAAAGAGTCTGTCTTGAATTACCTGTTGTGATCAACTAACATAAATGTGATGTGCTGTCAAGAGAGTACAAAGATATTATAAAGAATAAACAAAATTACAGCGCTATAACAAAGATAACATTACAGAAAATTGAAGCTTTTGAGATGTGGATTTATAGAATAATAGGTAGAATTGGATGGAAAGAAAATAAAATAAACGATGAAATCTTAAAACAACTAAAAATGGAATTAGAACTACTAAACACAATTAGAACAAGACAAATGAAATACAAATGAAATTTTTGGGACATGTTAAAAGACACAGCAATCTAATAAAAGCAATATTGGAAGAGAAAATACAATGTAAAAGAGGCAGAGGCAGACCAGGACTGAGATGGACGAGTAACATCAAAAGATGGACAAGTCAACCAATGACAACCTGCATTATCAAAGCAAGAAACAAAGTGGAAAGACGCTCTATGTAGCCAACCTTCGATGCGGAGACGGCACTCAGTGATGACGATGATGATGAGGTTGTTGTCAGTAGAAATATCATTAGTGTAGACCACGTTATAGGTGAGTGTTCAGCAGCGGTTTTATTTGCTGATACATGTTGAGAGCATGTTACTTGTAAGAGAAGATGCTGGCTCTTGTCACAGGTAGAGCGTGGAAACAAATACATTTTGTAAATTTCTTCAATACGTTTTTGAAATTATGTTTCACCACTATTTTTCAGCATATTTCTTTAACTGGTTTTGGCACAAATCGATTGTTTTTATTTTTTTTTACTTTTGTACATCATCATCATCATCAGTCCGTTGAAAGATCTCAGATCTCCCATTTCTTCTGTTGCCATGTTAAAGGTCTCCTTGATGTCTGGAAACCACCTTCTTCGTGGTATGCCCCCGATGCGTCGCACAGGAACCATGCCTTCCATTATTGTTCTTTCCAGCTCGCTGTGTTATTCATTGTCATGCATTATTAAAAGGACACGTGGAACAATATAAAAACAGGTAAATTAATTTAAATATCTGGGAACAATGTCAACCTCAGATGGTAGATGTACAACAGTGGTGACATGTAGAATGGCTCAGGAAAAAGCAGCTTTCTAAAAAAAAAAAAGAAGATACTGTACAATCCATTTTTGACAATAGAAACAAGAAAACGAGTTCTTAAATGTTATGTAAAGCAAGTCTTAACATAAGGATATGAATCATGGACAATAGGATAAGGAAACCGCTGGAGGCTGCAGAAATGTGGTTTTACAGAAGAATGTTGAGAATACCATGGACAGCTAGGAAGAGTAATGGAAATGTTCTGAAAGTGGCCACAGCAAAAAGAGAACGAATTTCCAATATTAGTAAAAAAAAAAAAAAAAAAACCAATCATCATTTTTGGCCATGTAATGAGAAGGGAACACCTGGGATATATTGTGACAACTAGGAAAATTGAGGGACGAAGAGATAGAGGGAAGCAAAGAAAAAAGATACCAGACAGGTTAAGAGAAGGTCAACAAAAGAAATGATAAATAAATGTCGAGATCGAAAGTTGTGGAGAGACATGATCATCTACGCCAGCAGGTATGGTACTTGATGATGATGATGATAATCGCATAATAATCATATCAGATCGCAGATGTACTTTAGAGATGTAGTAAAGTAAAGTGCCCCCGTCACGCCAAGTGGCGTATAGGGAATATGGTGTTAGTGACCATACATTTTACAGACCTTCGGCACATGATTTTTGGGGTAATGTGGTCGGTATTACGCCCGTGCCCCTTTACTTTCCCAGAAAAAAATCCGATACCCATTCACCCAGCTGGGTGAACCGGAGCCGTCGGTTGGGATCTAACCCTACCTCTTGTCCTTTGCAGTCCAGTTCACTAACCACTGAGCTATCGCGGCTCCCACATTAGAGATGGGATATAAAATAACCTAGTGCAACATTTCGAAGATTGAATAATATATTTCAGAACCCATCTTGGTCTATGGAAGCTTGTAATCTCCGGTGATATGCAGAACTACTTTTGACGTACGCAGTGAATCTAGAATAATCGGAATGCAGATACGGCTGGTGCACACCTTTGTTATATTAACCTTTCTATATTGTTGGGAATATTGAACCCTTCCAGTCGGGCCATAGAAGAAAATTCAAGCCGTGGAGATGAAATGTTATCGTAAGGTTTTGGGTATCTCTTACGTTAATCATATCAGGAATGAGAAAGTTCGCAATATGATACAAGCAATCGAAGAACATTAGTAGTAGTGATGGTGGCTGTGAACTCAACAGAAAAGTGGAATAACATGCACCGAAATACAATAGATTTGGCACCGACTTTGCACCGACTTTGCACCAAAACGGTGCCAAAAAAAAAAATTATTTTTTCGAATTCGCGATTTTTTCGAACTTCATTATTTTTTGGGGGAATTTTTTTTTTTTTTTGGTGTTCGTCAGTTTGTCGAATCACTGAGAGCTTAACTCAGGTAAATTCAATAGAGACTCGGTGCTAATCCGTGTCCGGTGATCGTCGCTCGCTGTGTGAAATTTGTGAAAGAGTATTTTAAAAGAGTATGTGAAAGTAAAAATTCAGAATTATTTAAAAAATATGTATTTGTGAAAGTAAACTCAGAATTATTAAAAATAAAAAAAATAAAAAAAATAAAAAAACAGTCTCCCTTCAGGATTCGAACACGGGTCTACTACGTGACAGGCCAGGCAACATGTAAAAAAAAAAATGCTGACAAGCAATAACATTGAAAGGTTAGTTTTGTCGAACGGTCTCCTGTGTTTCTGAGAGCTTAACCGCAGGTAAATTCAATAGAGACTCGGTGCTAATCCGGTGATCGTCGCTCCGTGTCCGGCCGTCTCCGGTGATCGCCTCGCTCGTGTTAGAAATTTGTGAAAGAGTATTTTAAATTCCGTTAGCCAACTCAGGTAGAACCCCGATTGAAAAGAAAACGGACTTATGTTAAAAATAGTAAAATATAAGTGGTCGTGTGTGTTATCGCTACCAACATCATCATGTGTCGTGTAGTAAGGTGTGCTAATATTAAATAGTGACGCTCGCTCTTTCTCATTCAATGAAAAGCAAAACAAAATTCTATATTTCACAACTTTATTAATACATCATATATATTACTGTCCGGTCGTTGATAATTTTAAGCGTCTGGGTTTCCTCCCTCCTGTTTTGGTGGTACTGTTTGTTAAATGTCTATCAAACACGGGTGCATAGGAAGTTTCATTAGCCTTCAAAACACAACCGCCCTCCATTTTGACAAAACCTTGATCAAAGCTGGAATAGGTAATCGGTGACTTTGCTGAAACATCCTGGGCATCCATACTGGCTGCCGGAGCTGTCGTCTGATTAACAAGAGTGAGGTCCCCTTGGTTAACAAAAAAGGGCGTGTAGTTGATGTTAGCATAAGCGTTTTCGAGACTGCCTTAACGCCATCTATAGACAATGGAACTACCCCCTCTGCCTTCATGTCCTATCATCATCATGTGCCACCCTCAACACCATCACCCCTTCATGTCCTATCATCATCAAGCCACACAAAGTATCAACCCCTTCATGGCCTATCATCATCATGTGCCACCCTCGACACTATCATCATCATGTGCCACCCTCAACACTATCATCATCATGCGCCACCCCCAACACCATCATCAAACCTTCATATCCCATCATCATCTTGTGCCCTACCATTAAATAGTGACTCTCTCTCTTTCTCTATCGCATATCCAAGCTAACTCAAGTCAAATAAAAAATCATCACCAAGCCACACAAATTGACACATCATCATCATAGGCCACCCTCAACACTATCATCATCATGTGCCACCCTCAACACCATCACCCCTTCATGTCCTATCATCATCAAGCCACACAAAGTATCAACCCCTTCATGGCCTATCATCATCATGTGCCACCCTCAACACTATCATCATCATGTGCCACCCTCAACACTATCATCATCATGCGCCACCCCCAACACCATCATCAAACCTTCATATCCCATCATCATCTTGTGCCCTACCATTAAATAGTGACTCTCTCTCTTTCTCTATCGCATATCCAAGCTAACTCAAGTCAAATAAAAAATCATCACCAAGCCACACAAATTGACACATCATCATCATAGGCCACCCTCAACACTATCATCATCATGTGCCACCCTCACTCTCTCTCTCTCTCTCTCTCTCTCTCTCTATCGCATATCCAAGCTAACTCAAGTCAAATAAAAATCATCACCAAGCCACACAAATTGACACATCATCATCATGTGCCACCCTCAACACTATCATCATCATGCGCCACCCCCAACACCAGCCCTTCATGTCCTATCATCATGCGCCACCCCCAACACCAGCCCTTCATGTCCTATCATCATGTGCCACCCTCAACACCATCATCAAACCTTCATGTCCTATCATCATCATGTGCCACCCTCAACATCAAACCTTCCGGCTTGGACGGAGGAACTGTTTTCCATCAGTCGAGTAAATGAAACAAACCCCGTTACATATGTGTTGAAAGACGATAAGGGCGATGAGATAGAGGGGTCATTCTACACACCGAAAATTCAAAAAAGTTGGAGACAAACTCATCATCCCTGCATGTCCTATCATCAACCCACACAAAGTATCAACAAGCGAAATTCTCTCTCTCTCTCTCTCTCTCTCTCTCTCTCACTCTCTCTCTTTCTCTCTCTCTCGCTCTGTCTCTCTCACATTCATGATAAACCAAAACAAAATAGGCTCATATTAAAAAGTCGACCTAAAACCGTAAAATATTCCACTACAACACAGACCGCTAGACTGAACAGTACTATGAAAATAAACGTCCGTGAATCAAGCGCGCTTATAACACGAAGTCTCACATCCGACTAGTTTAAATATAATCCGGTAAATCAAAGTTAGGAGGCAAGGGCAGAAACTTAGGAGGTAAGGGCAGAAACCAAAGAGGCAAGGTCAGAAAACAAGGAGGGGAGGTCAGAAATCTAGGAAGCTGTGTTAGAAAACAAGGAGGGAAGGTCAGAAACCTAGGGGGCATGGTCAGAAATCTAGGAAGCTGTGTTAGAAAACAAGGAGGCGAGGGCAGAAACCTAGGAGACAAGGGCAGAAACTTAGGAGGTAAGGGCAGAAACCAAAGAGACAAGGTTAGAAAACAAGGAGGGAGGGTCAGAAATCTAAGAGGCAAGGGCAGAAACCTAGGAGGCGAGGTCAGAAACCTAGGAGGCGATGTCAGAAACCTAAGAGGCGAGGTCAGAAACCTAGGAGGCGATGTCAGAAACCTAGGAGGCGAGGTCAGAAAACAAGGAGGGAAGGTCAGAAACCTAGGAGGCGATGTCAGAAACCTAGGAGGCGAGGTCAGAAAACAAGGAGGGAAGGTCAGAAACCTAGGAGACATGGACAGAAAACTAGGAAGCAAAGGCTGAAAACCAAAGAGGCAAGGTCAGAAATCTAGGAAGCTGCATTAGAAAACAAGGAGGGAAGGTAAGAAACCTATCTACTTCCATACTGATACTAGTTAGACACATCGATCAGATAGTTACATCCAAATCGCAAACATTTTACCCCAGAACACAAAAATTTAGGGTCATACTCAAAAAGTCGACCTAAAAATCCCGAAAGCTACTCACATAGTCATACTAGTTAGACACAACGAGCAGGAAGTTATATTCTAGGTCCAAAATGTTGGACCAAAGCACAACGAACCACGAACCACAACCCCACGAACCATGGACTTAACGAACCATCAACTCACGAACGCGCCGATGAACGCATCGGGTTTCGTGTATAACCCAGGCTCCAATGTCACGTTGACATCAAATCTAGCGTCGCAAATATCGTCGTTATCGAGAGATTCGTAGCGAATCCAGACATCACCCTCTATTACATTGAAATAATTTAGTGGAAATTGTATCTCCACCAGTGCGATCTCATACTGCGTCGAAAATTGCCTCCAGCGTTCTCTAACATTGCCTCGATCGTTCTTTAACATTACCTCCAGCGTTCTCTAACATTGCCTCGATCGTTCGTTAACATTGCCTCGATCGTTCTTTAACATTACCTCCAGCGTTCTCTAACATTGCCTCGATCGTTCGTTAACATTGCCTCCAGCGTTCTCTAACATTGCCTCCAGCGTTCTCTAACATTGCCTCCAGCGTTCTCTAACATTGCCTCCAGCGTTCTCTAACATTGCCTCCAGCGTTCTCTAACATTGCCTCCAGCGTTCTCTAACATTGCCTCCAGCGTTCTCTAACATTGCCTCCAGCGTTCTCTAACATTGCCTCCAGCGTTCTCTAACATTGCCTCCAGCGTTCTCTAACATTGCCTCCAGCGTTCTATAACATTGCCTCCAGCGTTCTATAACATTGCCTCGATCGTTCTTTAACATTGCCTCCAGTGTTCTCTTCACAAGTTTCGTAAGGGAAACATTTGTCGTACTGGGAGAAAAACTCGTTTACCCTATCCATTTTAACGACCCCTTCTAATGATGACTCGCTGAGTGCCAAGTACAGACTATCTGTATCCATTTCACAGAGTCGAAAGTCGGACCTCTCTACGAATCTATCCAGGAAGTCATAGTAAAATTCCAACATTCCCAATTTGGTGTACTGGTAGACGAAAAAAACCAAGCTGTGAAGGAAGATCCCACAGGATACTTCGATTTCCAAGCGACACCTCATACAGGTCTTCACCAATAGGCGTCATGGTTTTAAACAGGGGGTTAATTACCAACTTTGTTGTATTGGCCCCCTCTTTAACATAGGTCACGTTCACATGTTTCCCTAAATTCGTCAAGGTCTTCCCATAGGCCGAGAAAAATATTACCACCAGATCACAAAAATGTAGGCAGAAACCTAGGAGGCAAGGTCAGAAACCTAGGAGACAAGGTGAGAAACATAGGAGGCAAGGGCAGAAACCTAAGAGGCAAGGGCAGAAACCTAAGAGGCAATGATGGGGGCTATTCCTAACTTTCTTCTCAGTTCTTCATTTCTGAGCTTATCTCTCAGACTGTTTCCTGTCATTCGTCTAACACATTTCATCTCTGAGATCACAAAAATTTAGGCACATACTCAAAAAGTCGACCTCAAAACCATAAAAAGCTACTCCCACATTCATCTAAAAGTTACACCAAAACCGCACCAGATTTGCACCGTGCAAAAACATGCACAAGTTTGACACGCGCACCAGTTTGGCACAATGCACCAATAGACATCTCCATACCAAAAGTTTACTTTGATAATCACTTTTATGATTGATACGCCCCTTACGAAGGCTGATTGTTACGCCCCTTACGAAGGCTGATTGTTACGCCCCTTACGAAGGTGCATTGTGCCAAACTGGTGCGCGTGTCAAACTTGTGCATGTTTTTGCACGGTGCAAATCTGGTGCGGTTTTGGTGTAACTTTTAGATGAATGTGGGAGTAGCTTTTTATGGTTTTGAGGTCGACTTTTTGAGTATGTGCCTAAATTTTTGTGATCTCAGAGATGAAATGTGTTAGACGAATGACAGGAAACAGTCTGAGAGATAAGCTCAGAAATGAAGAACTGAGAAGAAAGTTAGGAATAGCCCCCATCATTGCCTCTTAGGTTTCTGCCCTTGCCTCTTAGGTTTCTGCCCTTGCCTCCTATGTTTCTCACCTTGTCTCCTAGGTTTCTGACCTTGCCTCCTAGGTTTCTGCCTACATTTTTGTGATCTGGTGGTAATATTTTTCTCGGCCTATGGGAAGACCTTGACGAATTTAGGGAAACATGTGAACGTGACCTATGTTAAAGAGGGGGCCAATACAACAAAGTTGGTAATTAACCCCCTGTTTAAAACCATGACGCCTATTGGTGAAGACCTGTATGAGGTGTCGCTTGGAAATCGAAGTATCCTGTGGGATCTTCCTTCACAGCTTGGTTTTTTTCGTCTACCAGTACACCAAATTGGGAATGTTGGAATTTTACTATGACTTCCTGGATAGATTCGTAGAGAGGTCCGACTTTCGACTCTGTGAAATGGATACAGATAGTCTGTACTTGGCACTCAGCGAGTCATCATTAGAAGGGGTCGTTAAAATGGATAGGGTAAACGAGTTTTTCTCCCAGTACGACAAATGTTTCCCTTACGAAACTTGTGAAGAGAACACTGGAGGCAATGTTAAAGAACGATCGAGGCAATGTTATAGAACGCTGGAGGCAATGTTATAGAACGCTGGAGGCAATGTTAGAGAACGCTGGAGGCAATGTTAGAGAACGCTGGAGGCAATGTTAGAGAACGCTGGAGGCAATGTTAGAGAACGCTGGAGGCAATGTTAGAGAACGCTGGAGGCAATGTTAGAGAACGCTGGAGGCAATGTTAGAGAACGCTGGAGGCAATGTTAGAGAACGCTGGAGGCAATGTTAGAGAACGCTGGAGGCAATGTTAGAGAACGCTGGAGGCAATGTTAACGAACGATCGAGGCAATGTTAGAGAACGCTGGAGGTAATGTTAAAGAACGATCGAGGCAATGTTAACGAACGATCGAGGCAATGTTAGAGAACGCTGGAGGTAATGTTAGAGAACGCTGGAGGCAATTTTCGACGCAGTATGAGATCGCACTGGTGGAGATACAATTTCCACTAAATTATTTCAATGTAATAGAGGGTGATGTCTGGATTCGCTACGAATCTCTCGATAACGACGATATTTGCGACGCTAGATTTGATGTCAACGTGACATTGGAGCCTGGGTTATACACGAAACCCGATGCGTTCATCGGCGCGTTCGTGAGTTGATGGTTCGTTAAGTCCATGGTTCGTGGGGTTGTGGTTCGTGGTTCGTTGTGCTTTGGTCCAACAATTTGGACCTAGAATATAACTTCCTGCTCGTTGTGTCTAACTAGTATGACTATGTGAGTAGCTTTCGGGATTTTTAGGTCGACTTTTTGAGTATGACCCTAAATTTTTGTGTTCTGGGGTAAAATGTTTGCGATTTGGATGTAACTATCTGATCGATGTGTCTAACTAGTATCAGTATGGAAGTAGATAGGTTTCTTACCTTCCCTCCTTGTTTTCTAATGCAGCTTCCTAGATTTCTGACCTTGCCTCTTTGGTTTTCAGCCTTTGCTTCCTAGTTTTCTGTCCATGTCTCCTAGGTTTCTGACCTTCCCTCCTTGTTTTCTGACCTCGCCTCCTAGGTTTCTGACATCGCCTCCTAGGTTTCTGACCTTCCCTCCTTGTTTTCTGACCTCGCCTCCTAGGTTTCTGACATCGCCTCCTAGGTTTCTGACCTCGCCTCTTAGGTTTCTGACATCGCCTCCTAGGTTTCTGACCTCGCCTCCTAGGTTTCTGCCCTTGCCTCTTAGATTTCTGACCCTCCCTCCTTGTTTTCTAACCTTGTCTCTTTGGTTTCTGCCCTTACCTCCTAAGTTTCTGCCCTTGTCTCCTAGGTTTCTGCCCTCGCCTCCTTGTTTTCTAACACAGCTTCCTAGATTTCTGACCATGCCTCCTAGGTTTCTGACCTTCCCTCCTTGTTTTCTAATGCAGCTTCCTAGATTTCTGACCTTGCCTCTTTGGTTTTCAGCCTTTGCTTCCTAGTTTTCTGTCCATGTCTCCTAGGTTTCTGACCTTCCCTCCTTGTTTTCTGACCTCGCCTCCTAGGTTTCTGACATCGCCTCCTAGGTTTCTGACCTTCCCTCCTTGTTTTCTGACCTCGCCTCCTAGGTTTCTGACATCGCCTCCTAGGTTTCTGACCTCGCCTCTTAGGTTTCTGACATCGCCTCCTAGGTTTCTGACCTCGCCTCCTAGGTTTCTGCCCTTGCCTCTTAGATTTCTGACCCTCCCTCCTTGTTTTCTAACCTTGTCTCTTTGGTTTCTGCCCTTACCTCCTAAGTTTCTGCCCTTGTCTCCTAGGTTTCTGCCCTCGCCTCCTTGTTTTCTAACACAGCTTCCTAGATTTCTGACCATGCCTCCTAGGTTTCTGACCTTCCCTCCTTGTTTTCTAACACAGCTTCCTAGATTTCTGACCTCCCCTCCTTGTTTTCTGACCTTGCCTCTTTGGTTTCTGCCCTTACCTCCTAAGTTTCTGCCCTTGCCTCCTAACTTTGATTTACCGGATTATATTTAAACTAGTCGGATGTGAGACTTCGTGTTATAAGCGCGCTTGATTCACGGACGTTTATTTTCATAGTACTGTTCAGTCTAGCGGTCTGTGTTGTAGTGGAATATTTTACGGTTTTAGGTCGACTTTTTTAATATGAGCCTATTTTGTTTTGGTTTATCATGAATGTGAGAGAGACAGAGCGAGAGAGAGAGAAAGAGAGAGAGTGAGAGAGAGAGAGAGAGAGAGAGAGAGAGAGAGAATTTCGCTTGTTGATACTTTGTGTGGGTTGATGATAGGACATGCAGGGATGATGAGTTTGTCTCCAACTTTTTTGAATTTTCGGTGTGTAGAATGACCCCTCTATCTCATCGCCCTTATCGTCTTTCAACACATATGTAACGGGGTTTGTTTCATTTACTCGACTGATGGAAAACAGTTCCTCCGTCCAAGCCGGAAGGTTTGATGTTGAGGGTGGCACATGATGATGATAGGACATGAAGGTTTGATGATGGTGTTGAGGGTGGCACATGATGATAGGACATGAAGGGCTGGTGTTGGGGGTGGCGCATGATGATAGGACATGAAGGGCTGGTGTTGGGGGTGGCGCATGATGATGATAGTGTTGAGGGTGGCACATGATGATGATGTGTCAATTTGTGTGGCTTGGTGATGATTTTTATTTGACTTGAGTTAGCTTGGATATGCGATAGAGAGAGAGAGAGAGAGAGAGAGAGAGAGAGAGTGAGGGTGGCACATGATGATGATAGTGTTGAGGGTGGCCTATGATGATGATGTGTCAATTTGTGTGGCTTGGTGATGATTTTTTATTTGACTTGAGTTAGCTTGGATATGCGATAGAGAAAGAGAGAGAGTCACTATTTAATGGTAGGGCACAAGATGATGATGGGATATGAAGGTTTGATGATGGTGTTGGGGGTGGCGCATGATGATGATAGTGTTGAGGGTGGCACATGATGATGATAGTGTTGAGGGTGGCACATGATGATGATAGGCCATGAAGGGGTTGATACTTTGTGTGGCTTGATGATGATAGGACATGAAGGGGTGATGGTGTTGAGGGTGGCACATGATGATGATAGTGTTGAGGGTGGCCTATGATGATGATGTGTCAATTTGTGTGGCTTGGTGATGATTTTTTATTTGACTTGAGTTAGCTTGGATATGCGATAGAGAAAGAGAGAGAGTCACTATTTAATGGTAGGGCACAAGATGATGATGGGATATGAAGGTTTGATGATGGTGTTGGGGGTGGCGCATGATGATGATAGTGTTGAGGGTGGCACATGATGATGATAGTGTTGAGGGTGGCACATGATGATGATAGGCCATGAAGGGGTTGATACTTTGTGTGGCTTGATGATGATAGGACATGAAGGGGTGATGGTGTTGAGGGTGGCACATGATGATGATAGGACATGAAGGCAGAGGGGGTAGTTCCATTGTCTATAGATGGCGTTAAGGCAGTCTCGAAAACGCTTATGCTAACATCAACTACACGCCCTTTTTTGTTAACCAAGGGGACCTCACTCTTGTTAATCAGACGACAGCTCCGGCAGCCAGTATGGATGCCCAGGATGTTTCAGCAAAGTCACCGATTACCTATTCCAGCTTTGATCAAGGTTTTGTCAAAATGGAGGGCGGTTGTGTTTTGAAGGCTAATGAAACTTCCTATGCACCCGTGTTTGATAGACATTTAACAAACAGTACCACCAAAACAGGAGGGAGGAAACCCAGACGCTTAAAATTATCAACGACCGGACAGTAATATATATGATGTATTAATAAAGTTGTGAAATATAGAATTTTGTTTTGCTTTTCATTGAATGAGAAAGAGCGAGCGTCACTATTTAATATTAGCACACCTTACTACACGACACATGATGATGTTGGTAGCGATAACACACACGACCACTTATATTTTACTATTTTTAACATAAGTCCGTTTTCTTTTCAATCGGGGTTCTACCTGAGTTGGCTAACGGAATTTAAAATACTCTTTCACAAATTTCTAACACGAGCGAGGCGATCACCGGAGACGGCCGGACACGGAGCGACGATCACCGGATTAGCACCGAGTCTCTATTGAATTTACCTGCGGTTAAGCTCTCAGAAACACAGGAGACCGTTCGACAAAACTAACCTTTCAATGTTATTGCTTGTCAGCATTTTTTTTTTTACATGTTGCCTGGCCTGTCACGTAGTAGACCCGTGTTCGAATCCTGAAGGGAGACTGTTTTTTTTATTTTTTTTATTTTTTTTATTTTTAATAATTCTGAGTTTACTTTCACAAATACATATTTTTTAAATAATTCTGAATTTTTACTTTCACATACTCTTTTAAAATACTCTTTCACAAATTTCACACAGCGAGCGACGATCACCGGACACGGATTAGCACCGAGTCTCTATTGAATTTACCTGAGTTAAGCTCTCAGTGATTCGACAAACTGACGAACACCAAAAAAAAAAAAAAATTCCCCCAAAAAATAATGAAGTTCGAAAAAATCGCGAATTCGAAAAAATAATTTTTTTTTTTTGGCACCGTTTTGGTGCAAAGTCGGTGCAAAGTCGGTGCCAAATCTATTGTATTTCGGTGCATGTTATTCCACTTTTCTGTGGAGTTCACAGCCACCATCACTACTAACATTATTATCTTTTGACTATAGTGAAGAAGCGCTAAATTGTCTTCAATTTTTATTGTTTTTCATTCAAGTTCTGTTGTTGTTTTTCACTTATTATTTTCTTTCAGTATAAAACAAGGAGTCAGACAAGGCTGTGTTCTGTCGCCGGATTTGTTTTCACTTTACAGCGAACATATTATGAGATCAATAGTAGACAAAAAAGGAATTGAAGTCAACGGTCACAACATAAATAATTTACGATATGCGGATGACACAGTTTCAATAGCAGAGACAGAGAATGAGCTACAAGAAATGATAGATATAATAGTAAAAGAAAGCAACAAGAAAGGTCTCAGTCTGAATAGTAAGAAAACTGAAGTAATGGTTATATCGAAGAAACAATCATCACCATCATGCAGCAAAAAATAAACAAGACAAATCTGAAACAAGTGCAACGTTTCAAATACTTGGACACAGTGATAACATCAGATGGAAGATGCAACACAGAAATAAAAAGCAGAATAGCTCAGGCCAAAATAGCATTTCAGAAAATGAAAAATATCTTATGCAACAAATCTATGTCAATAGAAATGAGAAACAGAGTTCATCGATGCTATATAGAGCCAATTCTGACCTATGGAAGCGAATCATGGACAATAGACAAACAAATGAAAAGACGATTAGAGGCCACAGAGATGGGATTTCTCAGAAGAATGTTGAAAGTTCCCTGGACAGCTAAAAAAGACCAATGAGAAAGTCCTCAAAGAGGCCAACACAAAAAGGGAATAAGAAAGAAGTAATCAACATTTTTCGGGCACATCATGAGAAGAGGAAAGCTGGAATACTTGGTTACAACTGGCAAAATAAAAGGAAAGAGAGATCGCGGACGACAAAGAGAGAAAATACTGGATAGCTTGGTGTCATGGCATGGAAAACAGTCAACAACAGAACTCATAAGATGCACTGTGGATAGAAGATTGTGGAAAGACATGATCTCCTACGCCAACAGGTACGGCACATGATGATGATTTTCTTTCAATGTTGTCATCGTTTTTTATTTTATTGTTTTCATTCAGTTAATTCGTTCTCTTTCACTTTCATTGTTTTCTTTCAATGTATGTATTACCTTTCACTTTTATTGGTTTTTTTTTTCAGATGTGTTACTGTCTTTTACCGTTTTTTTTAACAGCAATTTACTGTCTTTTTACATCTTTTTTTTTAAAGTGTTCTTTGTTGCAGTTTCCTCATATTCCAAGTTCGGCTTGTTACAGGAGCTACTGAGTTAGGTGATCTGTGCACACCGTGAGCTGTTTGTTTCATCCGTTTTGATCATGTTTCGATATTCGTTATGAATGATGATATCGTATGACAGGGAACAGTTGGCTGTGTTCACTTTCTGTGCGGTTTCGCCTTATGTTTTTTGGTGTGTGCTGAGACTGCTATGATGGAGACTACAGCTACCTTTCGTTGTTTGGGAGATGAGTTAGTAATTCGGATGATTCCACTGGCACGGGCGGTTGAGCAATTATGGATTTTAATTCGTTTGCAGTGATACACGGGACCTTCTATAACCAAAGAACCAAAGAAGTCGGTATTTTTTCCAGTTATGTTACTGTCTTACTTTTTTCGTTTTATTTTCAGTTATATTTTTGTCTTTCACTTTTATCGTTTTCTTTCACTTTTGTCGTTTATCTTGCACTTTTATTTTCTTCATTCAGTTATTTAATTGCCTTCCATTTATAGTGCTGGTTTACACATTAACTGTTGATTAATTATATTGAAAAAAAACATATTTTTTCGCTTACATTTCCAAAGATGGCTTTCAATTAAGTTATTGTCTTTTCAACTTTACTTTCTTCGTTTAATTTTTTGTTTCATTTCTTTTGATGTCTTTCTGTTAAATCGTTACATTGCTTATATATATATATATATATTAATTAATTTGTATTCAGTTCAACTAATGACTTCCATATCTGTTCTTAACTAATGGGTCTCGTTTTGCTTATCAGTTGTACTGTTTATTTGTATTTACGTTCTTGATATTAAGTCCCACTGTTCTTTTTTTTTTTAAATTAAAATATACATTTTTGATGTTCCGTTCTGTTGTATGCGCAGGTTTTCAGTTACATGTTTGTTTTTTTTTTAATTCTGTTGTCGACTTTCAGTTCTTTTGTAGATTTTCAATTCTATTTTTGACATTCAACTTTTCTATTATCTTTATTTAAAAAAAATAGTAGACTGTTCATATATTTTTAACTCTCCCCCGAATGTGCCATTCTTTCAAGAAATGATGTCTCGTGTTACCCCGCTTTTTATCAAATATAATCTTCACATGTTGTGACCCTCAAACGCGATATTTGTCATTTTATTTAAAAACAAAAAAATATTGCAATATTTCTGTCTATAAGGAAATGTCGGATTATCACTATTTTTGTATCTTATCTTCAGCACATTCTTATACCCGTCTAAACGTGTAGAGAGAGAGATAAAGGTCTAGCAATCGTGCATCAGACAGTCTAAACCCTTTAATGCTGTATACTTTCTGGGTGGCGTCCTTCCAGCATATCAATTTCTGCGATTCCATGTTATGCTACTAATGCACGCCTGTTTTTGCAATGATATTTTAGTAGTCTTGCTAATTTTCTTAGCTGTGAAACATAACTTGAGTATAATTATATAAGGCACATTAAAACTAATACCGACCACATTATCCCAAAAATCATGTGCCGAAGGTCTATAAAATTTATGGTCACTAACACCATATTCCCTATACGCCA
Source organism: Megaustenia siamemsis (assembly GCA_032433765.1). Lineage (NCBI taxonomy): Eukaryota > Metazoa > Mollusca > Gastropoda > Stylommatophora > Ariophantidae > Megaustenia > Megaustenia siamemsis. The sequence goes on along the minus strand of JAVIAB010000091.1, from coordinate 52,229,535 downwards.
CTTGGCGTGATGGGGGTACTTTACTTTTTGTTCTTTACATTAAAACTGATCATAATAGAATGTACAACTTAAATTTTGACAGTATTTGTAGTTAAATCACGATTATTTTACACCACAATGAGTCATACATCAAATTGTGAAATATTTTGTAGCATTATTCTACTAACCGTGTTCTGTCGCCGGATTTGTTTTCACTTTACAGCTAAAATATTATGAGATCAATAGTAGACAAAAAGGGAATTGAAGTCAACGGTCACAGCATAAATAATTTGCGATATGCGGATGACACAGTCTTAATAGCAGAGGCAGATAATGAACTACAAGAAATGATAGATATAATAGTAAAAGAAAGCAACAAGAAAGGTCTGAGTCTGAATAGTAAGAAAACTGAAGTAATGGTTATATCGAAGAAACAATCATCACCATCATACAGCATAAAAATAAACAGGACAAATCTGAAACAAGTGCAAAGACTGAAATAATTGGACACAATAATAACATCAGATGGAAGTTGTACCACAGAGATAAAAAGTAGAATAGCTCAGGCCAAAATAGCATTTCAGAAAATGAAAAATATCTTATGCAACAAATCTATGTCAATAGAAGTGAAAAAGAGAGTTCGTCGGTGCTATATAGAACCAATTCTGACCTATGGAAGCGAATCATGGACAGTAGACACACAAATGAAAAGACGATTAGAGACCACAGAGATGCGATTTCTGAGAAGAATGTTGAAAGTTCCCTGGACAGCTAAAAAGACTCAAAGAGGCCAACACAAAAAGGCAGCTCCTAAAAAACATCAGAAAGAAATAATCAACATTTTTCGGGCACACACGAGAAGAGGAAAGTTGGAATACTTGGTTACAACGGGCAAAATAAAGGGAAAGAGAGATCGCAGGTAATAAAGAGAAAAAAAATATTAGATAGCTTGGTGTCATGGCATGGAAAACAGTCAACAACAGAACTCATACGATGCACTGTAGATAGAAGATTGTGGAAGGACATGATCTCCAACGCCAACCGGTATGGCACATGATGATGATTCAACTAAAGCATCAATGATACAAAAGTTAACTATTTGAGAATATTCATATCTGACTGGAGTGTCAGAAATGTTACCAACTTCTATCAAATATCAACCTCTAGAATGAGTGGAGTGTCAGAAATGTAACCAACTTCTATCAAATATCAACCTCTAGAATGACTGGAGTGTCAGAAATGTAACCAACTTCTATCAAATATCAACCTCTAGAATGAGTGGAGTGTCAGAAATGTAACCAACTTCTATCAAATATCAACCTCTAGAATGAGTGGAGTGTCATTTACTCAGGACATTTTCGTTCATAAACTAATGACACTTTTGGGATCAAAACTAAAATGCCACTTTTACACAGCTGTGACTCATGGTCTATGAAACTAAATTGAATTCCAAGAAGATGAAACTTAAACAAATTAAATGTCAGAGAAGAACAAGCATAGAACAACAATGAACGTACGGGAAGTTCGATAACCCCTGTTTGACTGTGTGTTCTACTGCCCACCAGATGATGGGAGAGATTCCGATTAGTGGGGATTAGTGCGAGTCCGAGTAAGTTCATGATTATTAGATCATGGTAGCCTCCCTTGTGAGTATCGCTATTCTAATGGAAAATAGATGATCTTTGCATCAATAGAAGGCAAGGAAGTTCGTCTCTTCTGTTCACGGAGTGCATATACTAACTCTATCTGTATAGTTTTATTTCCGGCTTCATTTTTACTTTTATTTCCTTCTACTTTCCTCAGCAAATGTAGAAAAGGGGAAGCGCCAACTATAGAACCAGACTACCAGTGTCATTTCAAGATATGTCCTTTTTCTATTGAATCATCATTGCTACCAGCAAAAGTCAGATCTTTTTCTTGATCATATAAGGAGACATCAGCACCGTGCACGTTGATCGCAGCACCGGCAATGATCACGGAAATGTTTTGGGTGAGTTTGCTTTTCTTATTTAAATGCTTGCTCGCCCGATGAACAAAGGAGTGTACCTCTTCATCATCCGCCCTTAAAAGGACATTAAGTGGGCGTGTCTGCGTTGTGTTGTGGTTTACAGTATAACTGTGATATTAATGCCATTCGGCCCAACACATCCGACTTCAGCACGTTATTTTTGAGTACCGGGTTGTCTTCCCTATTCGATCCCTACTCACTTGGCCATACTAGACAGGTTTGTCTGTTACTGGAGGCACCACGGAGAAATTAATCCAGACTATCAGTGTCATTTCAAGATATGTCCTTATTCTATGGAACCATCATTGCTACAAGGAGAAGTCAGATATTTTCCTTGATCACATAGGGAGACATCAGCACCGTGCACGTTCTGAAACAACCTCACTGCCTTGTGGGTAATCTACAGTGCATCGTATCAGTTCTGCTGTTGACTGTTTTCCATGACATTATATCATTTTTGGCCGTTCAATGAGAAGGGAACAGCTGGGATATATTGATTTAAATAATGGTTGAGATTATATTTTAAAATATTACCCTGTTTGCTTCGTTCTCAAACTACCAAATAACATTAACATATTTAAAATGAAAGCGATAGTTACCATGGTTACCTTGATTGTGACGTGACTTTCCATTTAACCAATTACTTCTTCCTTTCCTCAATTCTTCAGTTATTTGGTTATGGATGGCCCCGGTATCACTGCAAACGAATTAAAATCCATAATTGCTCAACCGCCCGTGCCAGCGTAATTATCCGAATCTCATCTTCCAAACAAAGAAAGGTAACTGTAGTCCCCATCGTAGCAGTCTCAGCACACGCCAAAAGACATAAGGCGAAACCGCACAGAAAGTGAACACAGTCAACTGTTCCCTGCCATACGATATCATCATTCATAACGAATATCAAAACATGATGAAAACGGATGAAACAAACAGCTCACGGTGTGCACAGAACACCAAACTCAGTAGCTCCTGTAACAAGCCGGACTTGGAATATGAGGAAACTGCAACAAGGAACACTTTTTTATGAATAGCCTTCAATTGTTCCCGCCGCCTATCCACTATATACCGGGAGTTCACGTCCTCTTGAAAATGATGATCGTCATATTTTATAAAAATGTATAGCGCATGATGATGTTAGGCCATCGTTGTTGACTCCAATTCCGAACATATAGACACACAGTCATCAGATGATCCTTGTCGCACATCAAACAACAGACCGTAAGATTATCGTACGGCCGGTCTAAGGATGTACGATGAGCTATACGATGACGTAGCACACAACAATGTCGTACACACAATTTCGCTCCCTTTAGATTTCTGATTACTCTAGTGAAAGCAGCCTACGACGAACAAAACACGGTGCAAATTCCCTAAAGAGATAAAACTGCGGCTGACGAAGTAGTTTTCATTAATGAGTAACTTGGAAATAACTTGCGTCAAGGAATTCCAACAACGGTTATGAACAGCACCATGTGACGTCAATTCTTTAGTATCCACGCTGACTCCTTACCAAAATATAATGGGCCCATTCGTTGGAATCATTGCCTAAGCAGCCGAGTAGGAATTGCACGGAGCGACCTTGTTAACATAATTTACGCATGCATTTTGGGAATTGTTGTAACAATAAGTGGAGTGGATATGGGGAATTCCTGACTGTAATGAAACCGGTTCCATGGTTAGAACAGAACAGGGCCCAGTCTCTGAGGACATTGTATTTGTACCTCTTCTCCACACTAAGGTCCACACGTTGTACTGTACATATTTCTTGCCTGGGTCAGTAATAGCAAAGTGGCGACCCATGATTAAACAAAGAAGTTACGACGGTGGATTTCTGTAGCCTTCCATCGATTTGTTTACGGTTGACTCCGTTAGCCTTTGACTACAAAGTCTCACCCACAAGGCAGTGGGGTTGTTTTACTTTAGGGTACATCGATTTTTGGCCATGCAATGAGAAGGGAACAGCTGGAATATATTGTGATAACTTGGAAAATTGGGGGACGAAGAGAAAGAGGGAAGCAGAGAAAATATATCAGACAGCTTCAGAGAATGGCTTGACAGTGAGTTAACAACAGAAATGATAAATAACTATCGTGATCGAAAGTTGTGGAGAGACATGATCATCTACGCCAGCTGGTATGGTACTTGATGATGATGATGATGATGAACAGCAAAGTATTTGTGTAGGTTATACCTTTTCTTCTCGTTGAAACTAACCTCTTGATGTAACGAGTGATTTGTGTAATGTTGTGTAGCTTAAAAATGCAAGTTTCAGCGATGCCCATGGCTTAAAAATTAAAATATCGACCTTGCATTTTTATATTTCCGTATGCCAAACTTTATAGCATCAGACTCCATCATAGCTGATGATATTTTAGAAGTCTTGGTAAATATTCTCAATTCTGAAACATGACTAAAGTATAATTCTTCTGCACTATATTGCAATTGATCATACAAGACCATAACTTAAATTGCTACAATATTTGTGGTTTAAAAATGATTATGTTACACCAGAACTGGAAACATTTCTCTATTTTTTTTTTAAATATTACTTCTCAAAAAAACGTAACGAACAAACAATATATATATATATATATATATATATATATATATATATATATATATATATATATATATATATATATATATATATATTTCAGTAGCATAAAAATTAATGGCTATAGAATATTTACATTTGTGCACAGTGTAATAAAGTTTAACCACTCCCATAAAATATCAATGTTAAAGAATAAGTGATATGTTGTTTCCTCTGGACATCTCCAATGTGGCAACATTTTTATGATTATAACTAAAATGTCAATTTAAGTTCAAAGCAAGCAGCTGTGATTGCTTTGACCCCAATCATTATTTTCTGAGTTTAAATGATTGACTTCAGCGCATAATAAAATGGATGTTGATTTATTTTTCATTGTGCAAGATTTTGCGTTCGCCAGCTTTCACCTCAGACGAAGTCCCTAGAGACTAGAATTGAATTATGCGTTTTTATCTGGCAGCCGCGTGTACAGGGGTCCCTCGCCCTACAAGCAGATAATTCCGCCCTTTCGGTGATACTCATATATTTTCCGTCGATGAATAATTGACGTTTTTCGCTGCTGAGTTGCCGCAGAGAGAAATCACAAATAAAAATCCCAAAACGTGCAGTAGGGATTTGAACTCACAACCTCTCTGGCTCGAGACCGGCGTCTTGCCTCGAGACCAACCAATCCCTCAGTTGTGCAAGATGATATAAAATGTGGATTCCACAACGATCTAATGTATAAAAGTGTGTTCCAAGAAATGGATTATTAAACGTCTGTAACAAATAATTTACAAAATTGAAAATCTCAGTGTAACTTCGAATTAGGTCGCACTTAGATATTGAGTTATTGAGTTATTTGCGGGTCATCATCATTGCACACCGAACATGTCCATAGGTGCTCAGATCCCCTCCTCAGCAATTCCCTCAGTGTCCAGCGACTGACGACTCCAGTTCTATGTTGGTTGATAAGTCTTCTTACACGGCCACCAAGTTTCTCATTTCTGGCCGTGCCCATCTTAACTCCCATTTCCATCATCCGAAGAAGTGACGTTGATCTGTGTTTGTCGAAGTCCTGTGCTCTTCCAACATCTCGAAGGGCATTGATGATGTCCGCCCGATCCATCGGTTGCCCGTCCTCAACGACAGCGCAGCTAGCCAACCTGTCCGCTGTCTCATTTCCCCGTACTCCCGCATGTCCAGGGACATAGACAAAGGTGACCTTACGTATTTTGGATTTCTGCAACGACTCTACCCATTGCATGCGTACATAGCCCGCCTCCACTTTTTTTATCATGCTCATCGAATCACTCAGTATACATGCGTGGATGTAGTCTTGTGACTCTAACCATTTGAATGCCTTGGTCACTGCCATCACCTCCATTGTCATGCTACTCGTGGTCAAGGCGTATGCACCACTGTCTTCCTTGGCTATTCTGCCTGCTGAGCGTGCTGTAAATGCCCATGCACTTCTTTCGTGTCGTCTTACAGATCCGTCTGTATAGATGACTGCATCTTTCTCATCGGTATTATCGCAGATGAGACCGTTGACCTCAGCATTAACCACGACCGGGTTCTGTTCCCTACTTTTCCTGTCGAGTGTGACAATACATGAGAAAGTTCCCTTGAATGACGTAGGCACCGGTATCCACTCCTCACCAACGCTGATATTGGTAAACCCACAGACCTGTTTGATGACATCTTCTGCCCGGCCCACCCATGATTTGACTCTTTTTAGCCTGGTACCTTTCTCTGTGTTGAGCACGTGGTGCAATGGATGCTCTGTATCTGTACTAATCTTCAGGTATGCTCGTGCTCTCCAGATCTTGATTCTGTCATCCATGATTGGAAAGTCAAGAAGATACCTCATTGCTACACAGGGAGTGTCCCTCGTACATCCTAGGATAATGCGCATGGCTTCATTTTGTATTTTCTCCAGCCTATCAATTTGAGTCGTACTGACAGTAAGAATGGCCAGGGCATACTCGATTGGTGCGAGGACTAATCCCTGGAATAGAAGAATAAGTAGCCTCTGCTCGATGTTGGCAGCTGCCATGACCTTCAAGGCGGCTAATCCTTTGCGGGATTTTTTTATCACATGATTGACGTGGTCCCGAAAACACAGGCTGCGATCAAACTTAACTCCGAGGTATGTCATCAACTTGTCCCTGGTCACCTCATCAGCTCCCATTCGTACTACCGGTGTGGTTGTATTAACGATATGATTGTTAAGGGAGAACCATGAAAATGATGCTTTATTAGGATTAACCAAGGCACCTGAAACCCCACACCAGGAAGAAATGCGATCGAGTTCGTCTTGCATTGTGGAGGCGATTCCCTGTCTGTCACTTCCCTGTCGATATACCAGAATATCATCAGCAAAAGTCATAGTTCTTCCCCTCCCATCCAGCTGTTGGGCCGTGATCGTTATTGTGTACACATTAAATAGAACTGGTGACAATGGTGAGCCTTGTGGCAGCCCAGGACAAATGGATGTTGGCTCAGAAGACCAACTTCCACATCTGAGTATCACCTTCCTCTGAAACAGTGCCGCGGCGATCCATCTAATGAGGAAGGGGTTCACCGCCAGTTTGAGAAGCATATGCATGAGATATTCAAATGGTACCCTGTTGTATGCATCCTCCAGATCTATAGCAGCAGCACATGTCTCCTCTCGTCTGTGGAAGCCTTCGAAGATATCATAGGCAAATACTGCCGCATTGAGCCATGTCTCTTTGTTATATCTATAACCTCCGAGTGTGGAAGGGAATACGCGTTTCTGTTCAAGGCGACAGGTGAGGACACGGGCAACTATTTTCTCCAGCAGCTTGCCCGCAGTGTTCTGCATTGTGATGATTCTGTAGGCACTGATCTGAGAATGGTCTTTGTTTGGCTTCGGTAGCGGTAGTAAGTAGCTGTGTAGCCACTCCTCCTTAATCTGGCCACTCCGAATACTGGCATTAAACTCATTGGCCAGTGTTGTCAAGTCGTCATCAGCTAAATCGCCTATGTCATCATACCGAACACCATCTGGACCAGGAGCAGTGTTGTGTGACCTTTTAAGTGTCGCGCGAATGGTATCGGTTGTGATTGTGAGATCTTCTTCCAGCCCTACATCCTTACACAAATTTGACAAAGATCCCCGTATCTTCATTCTTACAGCCTCATTTCTTTGGTCCGTCTGCTCAATGTAGCGGGCAAGCAGGGCCTTCCCTTTGCTCTCATCAGATTTGTGCCATATCTGGCCTGTGCTCTGAAAGTCTGGTATACCTCTGTGTCGTGGTGTGCCATTCATGCACTGATGAAGGCGCCAGAATGTGGCGAGCGATTTTTCAGAGCACACTTTTTTACAGAAGCCATCCCATTTGGCATCCCTAGCCTGCTTAGCGCATTGTTTAAAGTCCATCATTTTTTGGTCGACCTCTACTTTCAGACGCTTCAAGAGCTCAGGTTGTGTTCTACCATACCTTCTGGCTTTCTGCCATGTCTTGACCGTTTGTCTCTTGCTCCGCCAAGCTTCCTCGACATCTACATTCCACCAGGGTGGCTGCGTCCATCTCTCCTGCCTCCTACGAGGGGCGCTCCGTTTCCTATGTCTGATTTTGCTAATGACGTCCTGGTCTGTTTTCTCGTAGTTGAATGTGTGAAGCTTTCTTCTCTGGCTTTTATTTCCGCCTTTCTCAATTAGGAGGACACATGGATAGTGATCACTTCCATGGAACCCCAGTGCATTCCACCTGCAAACCGGTGCGAAGGTGGAAGACACCAGTGCCAGGTCTATGACACTATCAGAGTCCCCTGAGTAGTATACAAGGGTCCAACTGGTAATCATTTAGGCGCTAAATTAACAAAGATATATAGTAGGCGCGCGGCGCGCCTAATGTACCGTAGGTGCAGGGGGAGTTAACCGTGACATTTCGTGTCCACATGTTGACCTCTAGTCTCGGTGACCCGGAAGTGACCTGTTTATGTCTGGTGTGTGCTGACTTTGGAATTCTTGATATACTTGAGCGATAATGATAGGTTAGTAATGATAGTCGTATTTGGCCCGTAAATTAACAAAGATATATAGTGTGGCGCGCATAACACGTGTGGCGCAGGGGAGTTAACCGTGACATTTCGTGTCGGGATATTGACCGCTAGGCCAGGTGCTCCGTATTTTAAAAAGTCCGAATTATTTTAAAAAAACAGTCTCCATCTGATTTCGAACACGGGTCTACGGCGTGCCAGGCCAGACACTTACCACTATGCTACAGGCGATCACAGAATTAGAGGCTGAATGAGACAGGTGACTCGTGATGCTTTTGTTGGTGCTCGACAGCTAGCTAGCAGTAGAGAAAGATTGACCCGCATTTAGGCGCTAAATTAACAAAGATATATAGAGCGGCGCGCGGCGCGCATAACGCGTGCGGCGCAGGGGGAGTTAACCGTGACATTTCGTGTCGGGATACCTGGTGACCTCTCGTTGACCTCTCAACCGCTCGGCGCCATGGGCGGGGTGAGCTCTCGCAGTGGGGGACCTGTTATGATCAAAGACCCTATTTCTCTGTGAAATTTCTCACTTGGGTAACTTAAGCTGGGCTAGCCGTCTAACAGAGAGACATTAAATTAATGTACTTTTGATATTCTATTACTGTTGTGTGTGTTTTTTTTTTTTTTTGTAGTGGTTGTAGTAATAGTAGTAAAAGTTAAAGTCGTTATTGAAGTTGTACAACTAGTGTGACTTGTATTTTGTAGAGTTATAACAGACAAGTGGGGGCTATGCCTTTTTTTTCATGTATAGTAGAGAGATGGTAGAGTCTTATAGTTATTTTTATGCATGACAACTTTAATGTATCTATAAAATTCATTTTGAAATTAATGGAAACGTACAACATATTCAGGGCTTGGCCAACTAACAGCAACGGTCTTGCTAATATATTTAACCCGTGGAAACATCACCATCATGAGACTTATTAAGGTCCAAATTGACCACTTGTTCATAACACAAATACGACAGCGATGCTGACTTTAACGGGTACACAATCAAAGATCCCGTGGGTTTTGTTTTAGTCGATGACAACTTTTGAAATAGTAGCTGACAACTTTTGTATTAGCAGATGACAGCTTTCAATGACTGTTTACATGCTATGTCATTGTAGCAGTCATGTATGTCATGTCGATGTAGTAGACACGTATGTCATGTCATTGTAACAGTCATGTCAATGTAACAGTCATGTCAATGTAACAGTCATTTCGTTGTAATAGTCATCTCGTTGTAACAGTCACGTATGTCATATCGTTTTATCAGACACGTATGGTATGTCGTTGTAACAGACATGTCGTTGTATCAGTCATGTCGATGTAGTAGACACGTATGTCATGTCATTGTAACAGTCATGTCAATGTAACAGTCATGTCAATGTAATAGTCATTTCGTTGTAATAGTCATTTCGTTGTAACAGTCACGTATGTCATGTCGTTTTATCAGAGACGTATGGTATGTCGTTGTAACAGACATGTCGTTGTATCAGTCATATCGATGTAGTAGACACGTATGTCATGTCATTGTAACAGTCATGTCAATGTAACAGTCATGTCAATGTAACAGTCATTTCGTTGTAATAGTCATCTCGTTGTAACAGTCATGTATGTCATGTCGTTTTATCAGACACGGATGGTATGTCGTTGTAACAGACATGTCGTTGTAATAGTCATGTCGATGTAGTAGACACGTATGTCATGTCATTGTAACAGTCATGTCAATGTAACAGTCATGTCAATGTAACAGTCATTTCGTTGTAATAGGCATTTCGTTGTAACAGTCACGTATGTCATGTCGTTTTATCAGAGACGTATGGTATGTCGTTGTAACAGACATGTCGTTGTATCAGTCATATCGATGTAGTAGACACGTATGGCATGTCATTGTAACAGTCATGTCAATGTAACAGTCATTTCGTTGTAATAGTCATCTCGTTGTAACAGTCACGTATGTCATGTCGTTTTATCAGACACGTATGATATGTCGTTGTAACAGACATGTCGTTGTATCAGTCATGTCGATGTAGTAGAAACGTATGTCATGTCATTGTAACAGTCATGTCAATGTAACAGTCATGTCAATGTAACAGTCATTTCGTTGTAATAGTCATCTCGTTGTAACAGTCACGTATGTCATGTCGTTTTATCAGACACGTATGGTATGTCGTTGTAACAGACATGTCGTTGTATCAGTCATGTCGATGTAGTAGACACGTATGTCATGTCATTGTAACAGTCATGTCAATGTAACAGTCATGTCAATGTAATAGTCATTTCGTTGTAATAGTCATTTCGTTGTAACAGTCACGTATGTCATGTCGTTTTATCAGAGACGTATGGTATGTCGTTGTAACAGACATGTCGTTGTATCAGTCATATCGATGTAGTAGACACGTATGTCATGTCGTTGTAACAGACACGTATGTCATGTCATTTTATCAGAGACGTATGGTATGTCGTTGTAATAGCCATGTCGTTGTATCAGTCATGTCGATGTAGTAGACACGTATGTCATGTCAATGTAACAGTCATGTCAATATAACAGTCATGTCAATGTAACAGTCATTTCGTTGTAATAGTCATCTCGTTGTAACAGTCACGTATGTCATGTCGTTTTATCAGAGACGTATGGTATGTCGGGATGGACGAATGTAGGTTGTCGACTGTGCCATGATGGATCATGTAGGTTGTCGACTGGGCCATGATGGATCATGTAGGTTGTCGACTGTGCCATGATGGATCATGTAGATTGTCGACTGTGTCGGGATGGATGAATGTAGGTTGTCGACTGTGCCATGATGGATCATGTAGGTTGTCGACTGTGCCATGATGGATCATGTAGGTTGTCGACTGTGTCGAGATGGACGAATGTAGGTTGTCGACTGGGCCATGATGGAGCATGTAGGTTGTCGACTGGGCCATGATGGATCATGTAGGTTGTCGACGGTGCCATGATGGATCATGTAGATTGTCGACTGTGTCGAGATGGATGAATGTAGGTTGTCGACTGTGCCATGATGGATCATGTAGGTTGTCGACTGTGCCATGATGGGTCATGTAGGTTGTCGACTGTGTCGAGATGGACGAATGTAGGTTGTCGACTGGGCCATGATGGATCATGTAGGTTGTCGACTGGGCCATGATGGATCATGTAGGTTGTCGACTGGGCCATGATGGATCATGTAGGTTGTCGACTGTGCCATGATGGATCATGTAGATTGTCGACTGTGTCGAGATGGATGAATGTAATTGTCGAGTATGCGCCAACAAATCACCGCGCCATTTAAACTTCTTTGAACATAATGGACACGGATGTTCACCAGAAGAAACCTCATTATGAGAAACCATCTGGAGAAAATCCAATAACCCTTTCGTCAACCATATTTAACATACCTAGTTTAACTTCATCAAACATCAAGCTCAACAATACTTAGCATACCTACTTTAAACACCTCGATAAAATTGAATAATCTTTCATCGATAAGCCTTAACGTACTTTAAGAGAAAACAAGCCAACTTACTGTGTAAAATAGAATCTCAATCCGTTAGAATGAATAGTAACTTTCCTTGAAGCAACCAAACTTATAACACGAAAGCCCTGAAGGGTCTTGTTTAAATATAGCCTGGTAACAAATGAATACATTATCCAATCAGCGAGTGATTATGCCAACATCGACTGATATCTGGAATACATTATCCAATCAGCGAGTGATTATGCCAACATCGACTGATATCTGGATTAACCAATTAGAGAAGAGCATTAACATTGGAGGCGGAGCAAAGAAATGACTGACATCTGTATTATAACCATTCAGAGAAGAGCATTAGCATGGGAGGCGGAGCAAAGAAATGACTGACATCTGTATTATAACCATTCAGAGAAGAGCATTAGCATGGGAGGCGGAGCAAAGAAATGACTGACATCTGTATTATAACCATTCAGAAAAGAGCATTACTATGAACGGCAGAGTGATTAACCACTTATAGAAGAGCGTAACTTTGAAAGCGGTTCCAGTTCCATCTTAAGGTAAATGATTTGGTCGGGTTCTCATCGAGGATTGTGGGCGTTTCTGGTCCATAGAATGTGTTTGGATAAACTTATGTAGGAGTTTATGTTCCTGGGGGTTGATATTATTCACACATATGATAAGGCGTATAAGAAACATAAAGAAAGACGCGCAGCGACGATCAAAGAGCTCGGTAGACGCGAGGCGACCTCGCGGCTGCGCGTGTACCGAGCTCTTTGATCTCTCGCTTAACGTTAAACACAGTGTTTGGCGTGTAGCGTGTGTAACGGCCTAAGCTGTTACCTTTAATTCTAAAGGAAGTTTTTAAAACAATAAATAAACTTGTCACTGTTTTTTATTGCCTGAGAGTATAAAGAAAGAATAGATTTATGAAAGTTACGGACCCATGATTCTTAACTAATCGATAGGCGAGGGTATATAGAACAACAAGACGACCGAAATTGCGAATTCGATCTGAAAGTATTTCGATAACGATGGTTACAAACGTGGCGTAGATATCATGACCACCGACTCGCTGAATTATTCCAGTAAATAACAGCTCATTTCTCTCCGATCATGTGTATACTAGGTTAGCCATCGCGTTATAAAACTTGGAATGTTTCTTATACGCCTTATCATATGTGTGAATAATATCAACCCCCAGGAACATAAACTCCTACATAAGTTTATCCAAACACATTCTATGGACCAGAAACGCCCACAATCCTCGATGAGAACCCGACCAAATCATTTACCTTAAGATGGAACTGGAACCGCTTTCAAAGTTACGCTCTTCTATAAGTGGTTAATCACTCTGCCGTTCATAGTAATGCTCTTTTCTGAATGGTTATAATACAGATGTCAGTCATTTCTTTGCTCCGCCTCCCATGCTAATGCTCTTCTCTGAATGGTTATAATACAGATGTCAGTCATTTCTTTGCTCCGCCTCCCATGCTAATGCTCTTCTCTGAATGGTTATAATACAGATGTCAGTCATTTCTTTGCTCCGCCTCCAATGTTAATGCTCTTCTCTAATTGGTTAATCCAGATATCAGTCGATGTTGGCATAATCACTCGCTGATTGGATAATGTATTCCAGATATCAGTCGATGTTGGCATAATCACTCGCTGATTGGATAATGTATTCATTTGTTACCAGGCTATATTTAAACAAGACCCTTCAGGGCTTTCGTGTTATAAGTTTGGTTGCTTCAAGGAAAGTTACTATTCATTCTAACGGATTGAGATTCTATTTTACACAGTAAGTTGGCTTGTTTTCTCTTAAAGTACGTTAAGGCTTATCGATGAAAGATTATTCAATTTTATCGAGGTGTTTAAAGTAGGTATGCTAAGTATTGTTGAGCTTGATGTTTGATGAAGTTAAACTAGGTATGTTAAATATGGTTGACGAAAGGGTTATTGGATTTTCTCCAGATGGTTTCTCATAATGAGGTTTCTTCTGGTGAACATCCGTGTCCATTATGTTCAAAGAAGTTTAAATGGCGCGGTGATTTGTTGGCGCATACTCGACAATTACATTCATCCATCTCGACACAGTCGACAATCTACATGATCCATCATGGCACAGTCGACAACCTACATGATCCATCATGGCCCAGTCGACAACCTACATGATCCATCATGGCCCAGTCGACAACCTACATGATCCATCATGGCCCAGTCGACAACCTACATTCGTCCATCTCGACACAGTCGACAACCTACATGACCCATCATGGCACAGTCGACAACCTACATGATCCATCATGGCACAGTCGACAACCTACATTCATCCATCTCGACACAGTCGACAATCTACATGATCCATCATGGCACCGTCGACAACCTACATGATCCATCATGGCCCAGTCGACAACCTACATGCTCCATCATGGCCCAGTCGACAACCTACATTCGTCCATCTCGACACAGTCGACAACCTACATGATCCATCATGGCACAGTCGACAACCTACATGATCCATCATGGCACAGTCGACAACCTACATTCATCCATCTCGACACAGTCGACAATCTACATGATCCATCATGGCACAGTCGACAACCTACATGATCCATCATGGCCCAGTCGACAACCTACATGATCCATCATGGCACAGTCGACAACCTACATTCGTCCATCACGACATACCATACGTCTCTGATAAAACGACATGACATACGTGACTGTTACAACGAGATGACTATTACAACGAAATGACTGTTACATTGACATGACTGTTATATTGACATGACTGTTACAGTGACATGACATACGTGTCTACTACATCGACATGACTGATACAACGACATGGCTATTACAACGACATACCATACGTCTCTGATAAAATGACATGACATACGTGTCTGTTACAACGACATGACATACGTGTCTACTACATCGATATGACTGATACAACGACATGTCTGTTACAACGACATACCATACGTCTCTGATAAAACGACATGACATACGTGACTGTTACAACGAAATGACTATTACAACGAAATGACTATTACATTGACATGACTGTTACATTGACATGACTGTTACAATGACATGACATACGTGTCTACTACATCGACATGACTGATACAACGACATGTCTGTTACAACGACATACCATACGTGTCTGATAAAACGACATGACATACGTGACTGTTACAACGAGATGACTATTACAACGAAATGACTGTTACATTGACATGACTGTTACATTGACATGACTGTTACAATGACATGACATACGTTTCTACTACATCGACATGACTGATACAACGACATGTCTGTTACAACGACATATCATACGTGTCTGATAAAACGACATGACATACGTGACTGTTACAACGAGATGACTATTACAACGAAATGACTGTTACATTGACATGACTGTTACAATGACATGCCATACGTGTCTACTACATCGATATGACTGATACAACGACATGTCTGTTACAACGACATACCATACGTCTCTGATAAAACGACATGACATACGTGACTGTTACAACGAAATGCCTATTACAACGAAATGACTGTTACATTGACATGACTGTTACATTGACATGACTGTTACAATGACATGACATACGTGTCTACTACATCGATATGACTGATACAACGACATGTCTGTTACAACGACATACCATACGTCTCTGATAAAACGACATGACATACGTGACTGTTACAACGAAATGACTATTACAACGAAATGACTATTACATTGACATGACTGTTACATTGACATGACTGTTACAATGACATGACATACGTGTCTACTACATCGACATGACTGATACAACGACATGTCTGTTACAACGACATACCATACGTGTCTGATAAAACGATATGACATACGTGACTGTTACAACGAGATGACTATTACAACGAAATGACTGTTACATTGACATGACTGTTACATTGACATGACTGTTACAATGACATGACATACGTGTCTACTACATCGACATGACATACATGACTGCTACAATGACATAGCATGTAAACAGTCATTGAAAGCTGTCATCTGCTAATGCAAAAGTTGTCAGCTACTATTTCAAAAGTTGTCATCGACTAAAACAAAACCCACGGGATCTTTGATTGTGTACCCGTTAAAGTCAGCATCGCTGTCGTATTTGTGTTATGAACAAGTGGTCAATTTGGACCTTAATAAGTCTCATGATGGTGATGTTTCCACGGGTTAAATATATTAGCAAGACCGTTGCTGTTAGTTGGCCAAGCCCAGAATAAGTTGTACGTTTCCATTAATTTCAAAATGAATTTTATAGATACATTAAAGTTGTCATGCATAAAAATAACTATAAGACTCTACCATCTCTCTACTATACATGAAAAAAAAAGGCATAGCCCCCACTTGTCTGTTATAACTCTACAAAATACAAGTCACACTAGTTGTACAACTTCAATAACGACTTTAACTTTTACTACTATTACTACAACCACTACAAAAAAAAAAACACACAACAGTAATAGAATATCAAAAGTACATTAATTTAATGTCTCTCTGTTAGACGGCTAGCCCAGCTTAAGTTACCCAAGTGAGAAATTTCACAGAGAAATAGGGTCTTTGATCATAACAGGTCCCCCACTGCGAGAGCTCACCCCGCCCATGGCGCCGAGCGGTTGAGAGGTCAACGAGAGGTCACCAGGTATCCCGACACGAAATGTCACGGTTAACTCCCCCTGCGCCGCACGCGTTATGCGCGCCGCGCGCCGCTCTATATATCTTTGTTAATTTAGCGCCTAAATGCGGGTCAATCTTTCTCTACTGCTAGCTAGCTGTCGAGCACCAACAAAAGCATCACGAGTCACCTGTCTCATTCAGCCTCTAATTCTGTGATCGCCTGTAGCATAGTGGTAAGTGTCTGGCCTGGCACGCCGTAGACCCGTGTTCGAAATCAGATGGAGACTGTTTTTTTAAAATAATTCGGACTTTTTAAAATACGGAGCACCTGGCCTAGCGGTCAATATCCCGACACGAAATGTCACGGTTAACTCCCCCTGCGCCACACGTGTTATGCGCGCCACACTATATATCTTTGTTAATTTACGGGCCAAATACGACTATCATTACTAACCTATCATTATCGCTCAAGTATATCAAGAATTCCAAAGTCAGCACACACCAGACATAAACAGGTCACTTCCGGGGTCACCGAGACTAGAGGTCAACATGTGGACACGAAATGTCACGGTTAACTCCCCCTGCACCTACGGTACATTAGGCGCGCCGCGCGCCTACTATATATCTTTGTTAATTTAGCGCCTAAATGATTACCAGTTGGACCCTTGTATACTACTCCCCTGTTCGAGTGGCCATTCTTGTTGTCCTTCCATCATTCAAGCACACTAAATCGGCCGATACCAGTGCGTTCTCTAGGTCTTCTCCCTGCTTGTTGGTTATGACGTTACCCCACTGGTTTCCTCTAGCATTAAAGTCTCCGCAGAAAATGACATTCTCTTCATCGAATTCGAAGAGATTCTGCCATTGTTGTGTGTTCACCTTCCCATTACAGGCATACACATTAACAATCACGAAATGAACTGGGGTCTGTACCCTAACCGCATGTACCTGCAATTCTGCATTGTTCCACACAGACATATCAACCTCAGCTGCCACCATATTGTTGCGCACAAGGATGGCCTGCCCAAGGTGTCGTCTATTGTAAAAACAATGAAAGCCAGGAGTACTTACTGTCCTGTCAGCAAGAAGAGTTTCTTGCAAAACCATTATATCGGCGCCGCACAGTAGCTTATCAAGAATGGGCCGTCGTTGATTAATGGACCCACAATTCCAATAAGTAACGCGCACATACTTTAGGCCTAGCCTCTCACACTTTGACAGTTTAGTGCCACCCCTCTTGCCCCGTCGTGTTTTCCTTCTTCGATGATGTCGTTTGGGCTGCATCTGAAAACTTACACTTACCGTCGTCTTTGATGAACGTCGCTGAATGTCGATGCTTTAAATCAGACTTAGCATCTATTAAGCATCGACTTAGATATACAAAACCATAGCCATCTATAGATTTACATGTATAGATGGCTATGATAAAAAATATCATAGTGTGGTGCTATATAGAGCCAATTATGACCACATTGAAGCAAATCATTGACAGTAAACAAATAAATGAAAAGTTGTCGATTAGAGTCCACAGAGATGGGATTTCTCATAAGAATGTTGAAAGGTCCCTGGACAGCTAAAAAGACCAACCAGGAAATTCTCAGAGGCCAAAATAAAAAGATGGTGTTTTGTTGTCATGTTATCTAGAGTACAGTGGCATTGACTGAGTGGTTCCCATTTTGAGTTTGGTGATCTCTTATTTTGTTGTGGCCAGTGTGTAGATGACGTATGATGACTTGATCTCTCCTTAATTGTTGGTGGTATCCATACCTTTCGTTATACTTTGTCCGTTCTTGTTTCTATGTACAGAACCAGTTATATCGTAAACTATCGTAGGCCTAACAGGTAGGCAGTAGATAAGCGATTTAATAAAGAAATAAAACAAAATAAGATTAAATACCAGGTATGTCAGAACACAATCAAGAGACCCATAGAATCAATAATAAAATGAGGATAAGGACAAATATAAAACATTAAACACTTTGCGGGCCGTAATTAGAGATGCAGAGAATATGTACACTCAAGAAACAAAACGGTATAAAGCAGCTAAACTAAGTATAAAGCAGCTAAACTAATAAAGAGACATGAGAAACTGCGACGTTTCGGCAAAACCTTCATGAGGTATAAAACAAAACGATACTAGTCTGAAGCGAGAAATATAAACACACAAGTTAAACACAGATCTCAAAATGAAAATTGCAGAACAGGAACAGTGGCCAGGATTTAGGTGCCCATTGTTCGCTTGATAACTAAACAATAGGGCAGGTAGGATCTCGTTAGCCGAAACGGAGCCAACCAGTGAAACACTTGAAATATTGTCATGACGAGGGATAAAAGGAGGGGTTGTTTAGGACAGTATGGAAAAGAGAGAACAAGAGAAAGAGAGAGAGAGAGAGAGAGAGAGAGAGAGATAGAGAAAACAGGTGCGGACACTGTTAAGCTGACATTATATGTGTCAGGCGCATAACGACTGTTAGTTTGAGGGACTAAAATAGAAACAGGGAGCTAAGAATACGGAACACTTTCGTAGTAGAACAAAACATAAACAGCACATTAAATGGTTTGGTGATGTGACGAAGCAAAAACTGCTAAAAGCAATCTACGCCACTGTCAACAAATACTTCACAAATAAGAGACTGAGAACGTCATTGAAAAAAGCTGGATAAATGGAACGTTATTAAAAAAGTAGACAAGAGTAGAAAAAGTTGAACAATTTAAATGTTTAAGATCCACTGTGATGCTGTAACAGTAAGCTAGTGAAAACATGGGGGCAGGTAACTTAGTTGTTACCCGGTTCTCAATAGATAATAGTAGTAACAAATGGTAGCGACCATCAGTGTTAAGACATAAAATTTAAGTATGGAAAATTTTCTAAAATCACTAACATCATATTCCCTATAAGCCACTTGGCGTGATAGGACTCTTTACCAACTTACAGCAGTGCTTACAACCACTTGGTGTGATATGACTCTTTACCAACTTACAGCAGTGCTTACAACCACTTGGTGTGATAGGGCTCTTTACCAACTTACAGCAGCGCTTGCAACCACTTGGCGTGATAGAACTCTTTACCAACTTACAGCAATGCTTACAACCACTGGGCGTGACAGGACTCTTCACCTACTTACAGCAGCGCTTACAACCACTTGGCGTGACAGGACTCTTCACCAACTTACAGCAATGCTTACAACCACTTGGCGTGACAGGACTCTTCACCAACTTACAGCAGCGCTTACAACCACTTGGCGTGATAGAACTCTTTACCAACTTACAGCAGCGCTTACAACCACTTGGTGTGATAGGACTCTTTACCAATTTACAGCAATGCTTACAACCACTTGGCGTGACAGGACTCTTTATCAATTTACAGCAGCGCTTACAACCACTTGGAGTGACAGGACTCTTTACCAACTTACAGCAATGCTTACAACCACTTGGCGTGACAGGACTCTTCACCAACTTACAGCAATGCTTACAACCACTTGGCGTGACATGACTCTTCACCAACTTACAGCAGCGATTACAACCACTTGGTGTGATAGGGCTCTTTACCAACTTACAGCAGCGCTTACAACCACTTGGCGTGATAGGGCTCTTTACCAACTTACAGCAGCGCTTACAACCACTTAGCGTGATAGGGCTCTTCACCAACTTACAGCAGCGCTTACAACCACTTGGCGTGACAGGACTCTTTACCAACTTACAGCAGCGCTTACAACCACTTGGCGTGACAGGACTCTTTACCAACTTACAGCAGCGCTTACAACCACTTGGCGTGATAGGACTCTTCACCAACTTACAGCAGCGATTACAACCACTTGGCGTGATAGGACTCTTCACCAACTTACAGCAGCGCTTACAACCACTTGGCGTGATAGGACTCTTTACCAACTTACAGCAGCGCTTACAACCACTTGGTGTGATAGGACTCTTTACCAACTTACAGCAGCGCTTACAACCACTTGGCGTGATAGGACTCTTTACCAACTTACAGCAGCGCTTACAACCACTTGGTGTGATAGGTCTCTTTACCAACTTACAGCAGCGATTACAACCACTTGGTGTCATAGGACTCTTTACCAACATACAGCAGCGATTACAACCACTTGGTGTGATAGGACTCTTTACCAACTTACAGCAGCGCTTACAACCACTTGGCGTGATAGGACTCTTTACCAACTTACAGTAGTGCTTACAACCACTTGGTGTGACAGGACTCTTTACCAACTTACAGCAACGCTTACAACCCTTGGTGTGACAGGACTCTTTACCAACTTACAGCAACGCTTACAACCACTGGGTGTGACATGACTCTTTACCAACTTACAGCCACGCTTACAACCACTTGGCGTGACAGGACTCTTTACCAACTTACAGCAACGCTTACAACCACTTGGCGTGATAGGACTCTTTACCAACTTACAGCAGCGCTTACAACCACTTGGCGTGATAGGACTCTTTACCAACTTACAGCAGCGCTTACAACCACTTGGCGTGACAGGACTCTTTACCAACTTACAGCAGCGCTTACAACCACTTGGCGTGATAGGACTCTTTACCAACTTACAGCAGCGCTTACAACCACTTGGCGTGATAGGACTCTTTACCAGCTTACAGCAGCGCTTACAACCACTTGGTGTGATAGGACTCTTTACCAACTTACAGCAGTGCTTACAACCACTTGGTGTGATAGGACTTTTTACTAACTTACAGCAGCGCTTACAACCACTTGGTGTGATAGGTCTCTTTACCAACTTACAGCAGCGATTACAACCACTTGGTGTGATAGGACTCTTTACCAACTTACAGCAGCGATTACAACCACTTGGTGTGATAGGACTCTTTACCAACTTACAGCAGCGCTTACAACCACTTGGCGTGATAGGACTCTTTACCAACTTACAGTAGTGCTTACAACCACTTGGTGTGACAGGACTCTTCACCAACTTACAGCAACGCTTACAACCACTTGGTGTGACAGGACTCTTTACCAACTTACAGCAACGCTTACAACCACTGGGTGTGACAGGACCCTTTACCAACTTACAGCAACGCT
The DNA here is from genome assembly GCA_032433765.1 of Megaustenia siamemsis. NCBI lineage: Eukaryota > Metazoa > Mollusca > Gastropoda > Stylommatophora > Ariophantidae > Megaustenia > Megaustenia siamemsis. The sequence goes on along the minus strand of JAVIAB010000091.1, from coordinate 52,207,788 downwards.
TACAACCACTTGGCGTTACAGGACTCTTTACCAACTTACAGCAACGCTTACAACCACTTGGCGTGATAGGACTCTTTACCAACTTACAGCAGCGCTTACAACCACTTGGCGTGATAGGACTCTTTACCAATATACAGCAGCGCTTACAACCACTTGGCGTGACAGGACTCTTTACCAACTTACAGCAGCGCTTACAACCACCTGGCGTGATAGGACTCTTTACCAACTTACAGCAGCGCTTACAACCACTTGGCGTGATAGGACTCTTTACCAACTTACAGCAGTGCTTACAACCACTTGGTGTGACAGGACTCTTTACCAACTTACAGCACGTCTTTGGAAAGCTAAGAACATCATTCTTGGCTTTAATATCAGGCTGATGTGCGCCTTTATTATATCAGTTGTTCTATACGCTTGAGAAACATGGACCCTGATGACAAAAGAAAATACAAACAATAGTGATGAAATGTTATCGTAGGGTTGTGGGCATCTCTTACTTAGATCTCGAGTGCCAAGAGAGAAAAAAGTTTTTGCAAATGGATATAACAAGTTGCTGAAGAACACGATGATAGTGTGTCTAGTGTGAAGACAAGTAAAATGAGATGTTTGACCGGGTATTTCAATCATTTGATTTAACAAAGATCATTGTATAAGGAATGTGAAAGGAGGGATAAAGAGAACTAGACAGAGAGAAAAGGGGTGGAAGATAACATCAACGAACGGATACAAGGATTCAACTTCACAGAGAGAAAAGGGGTGGAAGATAACATCAACGAACGGATACAAGGATTCAACTTCACAGAGTCAAAACGAGTGTTAGAGAAAGGGATAAATGGAGGGGGTTGACGACATCTATTATTAGTGCAGTAACGGATACCTGTGATATGGGAAGAAGAAAATGAAGAAATACTAGAACGGTCGGAAACGTAGACGCAGAAAAGACTAAAAGGCTGCAGCCAAAAGCAGAAATAAGAATACATATCAAAGAATAATAAACTACAGCTTTACCGGCGGAAAACGGAAGAAAACAGAGCATTTAAGCCTAAGTCTTCATCAGCATACTCAAGAAAACAAACAAGAAACAAGCACAGTTTTAAAGTTTCCACTTCTAGAACTAGCAGCTATAGCTTGGTTGCTAACCATCCCCCCCCCCCCCCCTCTTTGATGATGAATGACGTCAAACGAGGAGGCAAAGAAGAAGAAATAGAATAAAGGGGAAAAAAAAGAAGTATGATTAACTTTCACAAAGAGAAATTGAAAAAAAAAAACTTTCCCATTTTTTATTTTGATTTCCCCTTTTGGGGCGTTTGACACTTATGGAGACTTCGTTTATCAAATGAACCGTTTTTTACGCTCAGCTCTGCCAACGAACCAATAAACACGCCTAAAAAATGTCCTTCTTTATTTGTCCCGTTATTTTTGACATGTCGACGTAACTAGTTCAAAAAAAAGAAAAAAATAAATCTTATCAAACCATTTACAGGACGTCATGGATAATAATTTACTAGTTAAAATTACCACGTAAAAAACAGGGTTGTTATTTTTTTATTTTTTTTATTTTTTTAGTTCTTCTGATAAAAATAACAGTAACTCGAAGAGTTATACACTATTTCTAGACTTGCCGAATACAAACAATACTAAGATGAAAATAGGAATAATCATTTCATGCATGGTTTGTACTTCTATTAAAATAATTGGCGGTTGATTGCTGGTTGTCTGCAGCGGCGAGAAAACGTGTTATTCAGGCCTATGTGCAGACAACTTATAATGGTCTGTGATTTTTAGGGTTTATGCATGGATTACATGTGTTCGCGGTGTTTATTGTGTGTTGTTTCTGTGTATTAGTTGAAGCTTAAAGGTAAATTTGGTTGCTTTCACAGAAGTGGGGAGGGATAGTTTAAGAAAAAAAAAACATTAACATAATATGTGTTTAAATATGCGATGCTTAATTTACCCGGATTTTACCGCCGCTTTTAATCGGAGAATAATGCGGATCAGGTGTTCTCAGTCTTTGTTTGAGCAGGGGCACAACTCAGTGACTTATATTTTTACTTGTAAATATATAGATGGCTGTGGACACACTCAATTAGTAAAATGTTTGCACAAGAGATGCATAATTCTATTCTGACATGATATGATAAATACTTGTATGATAAAATATAATATATATGGGATGATACAGAAAAAAATATATACATATATAAATATACCAAAAGATGTACTCTAAGGACAACTAGCAGATGCAAAAGCACTAGGTGACGCCCAAAACTTCGATTTGTAGACGTGTGTAAGCCTGACAGGAATACTCTGAACATAAGCCGTGTAGCCTGGAAAGAAATAGCTGCAGACCGCAATCTTTGGAGACGCACTCTGGGGCTCCAGCTTAGACAAGAAGCAGACAGATTCATGAAAAAAGAGAATACACTACGAAACAAAAGAAAAGATAAGATTTCTAGGGACGCTGAAAAATCCATAATCAACTATGACTGACAGAAGCTACTATATATATATTGAGAGAGAGAATAAATACACACACACGCGTATATATATATATATATATATATATATATATATATATATATATATACACATATATCTTTATATATGCCTCTACTATGAATAATAATGAATACAACTGTGAACATTATCGCTGTGTAGTTGAAAGTTCTTAAACGGAAAGTACACATGCAGCAATCAGTGTGTTACAAAGCACAACATAACGCATCGGCGCTAATTGAACTCACTTGTAAGGGCGGGCTATGTAGAAGGGTTGTAAGACGAAAACAATCGCGTCAACACGACCAGGAGCGTTCGATGAAGGCATTGATGGGAGTTATCAGAGTTTAACGATAAAGCCTGAAAGAGACTGACAAGTCTGGGCAGCAGAGATGCAATCGAAAAGGGAAAACTACTTGGTGATCAAAAATGACATTCAGAATTCGAATGTTTTGAGCTGAAAGACGCAGATATTGCAGCTTGATATAAACAACATAACAACGAAAGTGAACATAATTAACGTCTTTTTTTCGAGACAAACAATGAAGAAAGCTATTTGACGGTGGAATACAGAAGAACAATGAAGAATGTAAACTTCAGAACCTCTGTTGTATGGTATTTGTATTTGCGATCTGACGACTCGAAGACTTAATACCTGAAGCTCTTTATCTTACTTAGCTTTTATAGCAATGGTGATTTATTTTTTAAAAAAATGAATAATTGGCTGGAGAGAGAAGAAAATAAACACTGGAGTTTTAAAATAGCTAAAATTGATTAAAGAACTATCAAAAACACATTTAGAAGTTGACAAATGCAAGTCTTTTGTACAGCCACGATATATTAACTCGCTGAAAGTCAATCCTTCTTTCATTGTCCTCTCTGGTCGAAGACGGCGCATAGAGCGGAAGTCATAGTTTCCATGATTGACGATTTGCTGCTAGTTCTTGTAGTTCCTGGTTGTTTCTTAGTTCTATGCCTTCCCTAGTAATTGTTCTGCGTAGCGATTCTCTTGTCCAGACTTGTTTTCTTTTACGAGGTGGTTTCTACATCAGTATCTAATGAAGCACTTTTCTTTCACTCATTCTCGGCACATGACCTATGTATCTCCAACGCCTTCTTCGAGTAAAACTCGACAAGTATTCGTGTTTAGATTCCCCTCTTCTCACTTCGTTTGAAATGTATTCCTTCCAGCTTATGTCTGATATCCAACGTAGACGTTTGTTTTGAAAGGCATTTAAATTCCTAAGTCTGGTTGGATTTCCAACTTTCACATTTATAAGTTGGCATTTCTTCTTCTTCTACCTTTTTACCTGTATTTAACCTAATTTCTTTGGATTTCCATATGTTTCCCAGTGTAATGAAAGCTCCTCTTGCTTTTGATATCCTTATTTTGGTATCATTTTCTGTTCCTCCCACTTTATCTATATTACTGCCCAGATATATGTAAGATTGTACATCTAATAGAGGTAATTCCCCTAGTTTTATTTGGTTATTGCTAACTGTATTAATTCTCATAGTATTGGTTTTATCTCTATTAATCTTCAGCCTTAGCTGTTGTGATCTCTCATCAAGTATGCTCATTTTATCCTGCATCTGTTGATGGCTGTGTGATAGGAGAGCTATGTCATCAGCAAAGTCTAAATCATCAAGTTGTTTGGTCAGTGACCACTGGATTCCATTTCTGTTGTTTTGAGTTATTTTCATAATCCAATCTATGGCCAGTAGAAAGAGAAATGGAGACAGAAGGCATCCCTGCCTTACTCCTGTTCTTATTTCAAATGCTTCTGTAAGCTGTCCTTCATGCACCACACTACATTTCGTTCCTTCATCATCATCATCATCATCATCATTGAGTGCCGTCTCCGCATCGAAGGTTGGCTACCATGGAGCGCCATTCCACTCTGTCTCTTGCTTTGATGGTGCAGATTGCCATAGGCTGACTTGTCCATCTTTTGATGTTACTCGTCCATGTTAGTCTTGGTCTGTCTCTGCCTCTTTTACCTTGTATTTTCCCTTCTATTATAACTTTTATTAGACTGTTGTGTCTTTTAACATGACCAAAAATTCCATTTGTCTTGCTCTAATTGTGTTTAGTAGTTCTTTTTTTCATTTTTTCTTCGTTTGTTTTCTTTTCTTTCCATCCAATTCTACCTATTCTTCTATAAATCCACATTTCAAAGGCTTCAATTTTCTGTTCTGTTTTCTGGTCTAATGTTCATGTTTCTGCACCATACAGGAATATTGAGAAAATGTAACATTTTGCTATTCTTATTTTCAGCCCTGGTGTTATTTGTTTTGATGTTAGTATATTTTTCATGGCATTGAAATTACTTTTTGCCATTCCTATTCTTTTATTTATTTCAGTTGTACATTTTCCATTACTGGTTATAGTATGTCCCAGAGTTGTAGCTCTGGACTGTCTCTAGATGTATTCCTTCAACTTTGATATTTAATTGTAGGTCTTGAGAATTTTCTTTGTTTATGATCATAGTTTTAGTCTTTTTGATATTCCTTCATACATTGTTTTTATTCATCATAAACCTTGCTTCCACCAAAGTTGTCGTCATCATGATCATCATCATCATTCACAATATTCGTCGCCATCAAAACCATCGTCATCAATAGCATCAGCATTATCCTCACCAATATCATCGTTAGCATCATCAACATCATCACCACCCCTTTAAGTCATCATCATCACCCTCTTCATCCTCACCAATATCATCGTTGTCACCATCAGCATCACCCTCATCAATATCATCGTCGTCACCATCATCAACATCCGCATCAGCATCGTCCTCATTCTCATCATCATCTAGTTTGTCTCAAATGGAACCAGTCCCAAATGACAGCTGCGTGGACATTTTCTCTATTTTGCGTGAGATGTCCAGCATCAGCTGTAGCCATACCCAGTTCATCTGTTGAATTCTACACCCTCCATAGACCTAGTTTTCATCTTTCTCTCTCCCTCTCTCTAGTTCGGTGATGTTGACCTGGTACCAAGTCCCCCCCCCCCCTCTTTTCCCCCATAATGATTTTCTCCAGGCCGTTATGTCATTCGTGGATGTGTCCTAAATAGAATATTTTTTTGTTGTAATATTAAGTTGTTGTAATATTATGTTGTAATGTTACCAAGCAACCAGCACTTTGTAAAATTAAGTTGTTGCAAGTTGTTGTAAGTTGTTGTAATATTAAGTTGTTGCAAGTTGTTGTAAGTTGTTGTAATATTAAGTTGTTGCAAGTTGTTGTAAGTTGCTGTAATATTAAGTTGTTGCAAGTTGTTGTAAGTTGTTGTAATATTAAGTTGTTGCAAGTTGTTGTAAGTTGTTGTAATATTAAGTTGTTGCAAGTTGTTGTAAGTTGTTGTAATATTAAGTTGTTGCAAGTTGTTGCGAGTTGCTGTAATATAAAGTTGTTATGTTACCTTGCAATCAGCACTCTGTAATATTAAGTTGTAATATTATGTTGTTATGTTATTAAAAATCAGCACTCTGTAATATTAAGTTGTTGTAATATTATGTTGTTATGTTATTAACAATCATCACTCTGTAATATTAAGATGTTGCAAGTTGTTGTAATATTAAGATGTTGCAAGTTGCTGTAACATTAAGATATTGCAAGTTGTTGTAATATTAATATGTTGCAAGTTGTTGTAATATTAAGATGTTGCAAGTTGTTATAATATTAAGTTGTTATGTTACCTAGCAACAAGCATTCTATAATATTAAATTATTGCCAAGTTATTGTAATATTAAGATGTTGCAAGTTGTTGTAACATTAAGATGTTGCAAGTTGTTATAATATAAAGTTGTTACCTAACAACCAGCACTCTGTAATATCAAGTTATGAAATGAGCACGTTTGTTCTGTTCTCTGTCCACGGTTTTCTGAACAAACTTCGTTAACACCTGCATTCAACACAGCTGTTTGTTTGTATCTCGATGTGACCTTTTAGTTCTATTCTTGAAAATTTGGCAAATTTACGGATAACGATGTCATGAACTTGGTACATCCCACTCATTCTTAATTTTAATATTTTATGGAAATGTCTTCAATTTGTGATACCTCACACAAAACGAGACATGTTAAGCTAAAGTAAATCCGAATGTATGATTTATATTTAAGTGGCTCGTAAAAAATAAAAATAATAAAAGACTGGCAAATCTGAGAGTTTCAGGGAGATGCAATATTCAGTTATTAAGCATAAAGAAGAGAAGTTTTTTTTAAATTGTAAGATAGCTGTTCTTTTAACAATAAGAAAGATAAGACCACTGAAATTAAATGTGTCAGAAGAATGACAGGAAACAGCTTAAGGGACAGAGTAAGAAACACTGACCTGAGGAAGAAACTCGAAATTGAACCAGCCATCGAATACATAAAGAAACAACAGATAAATTGGTTCGGCCACATAGCAAGACAAAAAGAACTAACAATGACTCAAAGAGCCATCAACAAACGCTACGAAAACGTCAGATTAAGAGGAGGACCGAGAAAGAGATGGATAAAGGTAATACTAGAGTCACTAGGAGGAATAACATCAGATGAGGCCAACAGAAGAGCAAAGACTCGCAGATTGTGTCTCCCCTCGACGCGAACGGCAATGGAGAAAGGATAGAAGAAGATTGTTTTAACTATTCGCTTTGAACGTACAATCACCATCATCATCAAGTACCGGGCCTGCTGGCGTACGTGATCATGTCCCTCCACAACTTTCGATCTCAGCAGCTATTTATCATTTCTTTTGTTGACCTTTCGCCAAGCCATTCTCTTAAGCTGTCTGTTATTTTTTCTCTTTGCTTCCCCATATCTTTACGTCCCTCAAACTTTCCAGTTGTTACAATATATTCCAGTTGTTCTATTCTCATTACATGGCCAAAAAATGATGATTGTTTCTTCCTAAGATTGAAAATTAGCTCTCTTTTTGCTCTGACCTCTCTCAGAACATCTTCATTACTCTTCTTAGCTGTCCATGGTACTCTCAACATTCTTCTGTAAAACCACATTTCTACAGACTCCAGTGATTTTCTTGTCTGTTGTCCTATTGTCCATGATTCGCATCCATATGTTAAGATTGGCTCTATGTAACATTTAAGGACTCTTTTTTTTGTTTCTATTGTCAAAAATGGATTGCATATTATCTTCCTCATTTTTTGGAAAGCTGCTTTTGTCTGAGCCATTCTGCATCTCACCTCTTTTGTACATCTTCCGTCTGAGGTTAACAAAGTTCCCAAAAATTAAAATTCATTTACCTGTTTTAATATCGTTCCACTTGTCTTTATTTTACACTGAGGTGATGTCTTTTTCTTTGTTGTTACCATTACTTTTGTCTTTTTGCTATTAAATGTACAATAGAAGAAGCATGTGCATGTTAACTGCCTTGAAAGACATAAATGAGCAAATCAACCAAAGTATCAGTGACAAACAACTGTGCCAAACACACTATACTAGTGGTTTTTCTGCGAAGATTAATTTGTTCTGCCGAAATTATTCTTCAATTTGAAGTCTACGAGTCATCCATTTGACATTCGTTGAGCGAGTCAGGAAAATACGGAGCGTTCATCTAACCCATGTTTAATGTATCGGTCGTGGACTTAAAAGCCTAGAATGTTTCTCCCCACTTAGACTCATTCTATGTCTATTTTTAGTTATCTAATTATTAAACATTTTATAGTTTTAACTTTCTACTTAACGTCCGTTCAAAAGAAACGTAATCTAAGAGGTAATTTGGTATTTAGTTAAGTCTTGTCTTGCTTTTCGTTTGATCACTTCATCTCTTACCCCTTTGTTTATTTCTCCTTGATTTACCTGTCTCGCTCATTCTAGAAGTAGTAGTGTTTATCTTTATTTCGTTGTTTGTGTTGTTCTCGTTTCTGAGGAAGTCAGCATAGGTCTTCAAATAAATACATTACAAGCCGTCCTGTTTCTTGCCATTATTTTAAGATTGTTTCATATCGTCCCCATCCTCTTCGTCGCCTCTTCCACCTGTCTTCTCCAAGTATAGTTTAGTCTTCCTCTTTGTCTGCCTCCCTGGGGATTCCAAAAAAGGGCTTGTCATGTAATACTCTCAGTTGACTTCCGCAGTGTGTCCTATCCAACGCCATAATCTTCGTTGTATCTCTTTGTCCACTGATATTTAACTGCTACTTTCTCATGGTTCTATGTTAGTGAATTTTTTCTGCCATTGATAGGCCGATGGTTAAAAATACCACTATTACTAAGATGGTTATAAAGAAAAGTAATACTAACATGGTTATAAATAACTAAAATTTTGACATGGTTTGTAAAGGACACTAATACTAAGATGGTTATAAAGATAACTATTGCTAACATGGTTCTAAAGAAAGAACAATAATGCTTGCATGGTTAAAATAACACTAATATCGACATGGATATCATCATCATCATCATCAAGTACCGGGCCTACTGGTGTAGGTGATCATGTCTCTCCACAACTTTCGATCTCGGCAGCTATTTATCATTTCTGTTGTTGACCTTCTGCAAAGCCATTCTCTTAATGCTGTCTGTTATTTTTTTCTCTTTGCTTCCCTCTATCTCTTCGTCCCTCAATTTTTCAAGTTGTTACAATATATTCCAGTTGTTCTCTTCTCATTACATGGCCCAAAAATGAACATGGACATACAGAACACTAATATAGACATGGTTATACAGAACACTAATATAGACATGGTTATACAGAACAGTAATATAGACATGGTTATACAGAACACTAATATAGACATGGTTATACAAAACATAAATACTGATACGATTTTAAAAAGCACTAATACTAACAAAGTTATAAATAACATTAATACTAACATAGTTATAAATAACATTAATACTAACATAGTTATAAATAACATTAACACTAACATAGTTATAAATAACATTAATACTAACATAGTTATAAATAACATTAATACTAACATGGTGATTAGGAACACTAATGTGGTAATAAGGAAGACTAATACTGGTATGGGTATAAATAACATTAATATTAACATGGTTATAAAGAACCCTGATATTTATATGTTTGTAAATAACATTGATACTGAAATGTTTATAAAAACAGGAATTTTAAATTACAAAGAACTACATGATTATAATGAATATAGATATTTACATGTTTATAAAGAGAAATGCAACTAACATGGCTAATTAGATTATTAATGTTGACATGGTTGTGAAGAACATTAGTAGTAATGTGGTTATAAATAACACTGATACTAACATGGGTATAAATAACACTAATACTCATATGGTTATAAAAAAAAACACCGATACATGTTTACACTAATACTCACACAATCATAAAGAACTTTAAAACTATTATGGTTATAATGAACATTTATAACTTACATGGCTAATGTGAACATTAATGTTAACATGGCTATGAAGGCCACCAACACTAACATGGTTATAATGAACATTTATAACTTACATGGCTAATGTGAACATTAATGTTAACATGGCTATGAAGACCACCAACACTAACATGGTTATAAAGAAAACTAATATTAATTTGCTAAAGGACACAAAAAACACCAACACCGTATTCCCAATAAGCTGTAATGTGATGTGGCTAACCTTTGCTTATTCCTCATTTTTGACCGGAAATTGAAACAAAAAAATCAAGTATATCCTCAGAAAACGTCTCAAAAGATACGACCGAAAACTCATGTTTTTTCTTCCTGTGGTCATCACCCTCAGAATATCCCGAGTCTGGCCCACACTGCAAATCTCCATCTGGATTATTCTTAATTTCCTCTTATCACCTACCTGTCTTTTAGCGTGCAGGAGAGAAAAATTTGTGGTGTTTCACCCATTAGTTGCCATCATGTGCTGTCACCTTTCCGAGTGTTTCTAGAAATTCCGCCACTTGATGTGTTTTCATAGCGTTTGGAGGTAGCAGCGTGTACTGTGTTTTGTTTGTTTTTGTTTTGTTACGTAACTAAACAATTACATTTCTTATTTTTTACTCTTTCTGTACTGAAGATTTTTATCGACGCGACGGAAGAGATTTCAGAGACAAAATTGTTCATGGTTTTATGAATCAATCTACATATTTATATTTACATAACATATAACATATTATTATTAACGATGAAGTTTTAAAACAACTGAAAATAAAAAGAGAACTACTAAATACAATTAAGACAAGACAAATGAAATTTTTGGGGTATGTTAAAAGACACAACAGCCTACTAAAAGTAATATTGGAAGGAAAAATACAAGGTAAAAGAGGCAGAGGCAGACCAAGACTAACATGGACGAGTAACATCAAAAGATGGACAAGTCAATCTATGTCAGCCTGCACCATCAAAGCAAGAAACAGAGTAGAATGGCGATCCATGGTAGCAAACCTTCGTTGCGGAGAAGGCACGCGATGATGATGATAACATATTATATATGAATATTTAGATAATTGAACAAGATATTATATTTCACCAATATCAAGATGATACAAGACATGTAAAAAGAATATGGTTTGATGGCGTTCACACTAATCAAACTGAGCGTGACGCACTATGCAGCGAAACGTACGGAAAGAGAATTCTTCTGCGGTTGGTATACCCAACTTTTTAAACAGCACTAAACATCTAAGTTTTTTTTCCATTTAAGGTATAATGCCGTTGTGTAAGCTAAAAAAAAAAAAGTAAAGTACCTCGTCACGCCAAGTGGCGTATAGGGAATATGGTGTTAGTGGCCATAAATTTTACAGACCTTCGACACATGATTTTTTATGGTAATATGGTCGGTATTACGCCCGTGCCACTTTACTTTCCCAGAAAAAATCCGGTACCCATTAAAGGCTGGGTGAACCAGAAGCCGTCGGTTGGGATCGAACCCTACCTCTTGTCCTTTGTAGTCCAGTTCACTAACCACTGAGCTATAGCGGCTCCCAATGCCGTTATGTGCCTGATACATTTTCATTTTGATGCTATTTATCATATTGGTTGTTCTGCAATCTAGCATCCAAATCTGCCATTGATATCAACAATGAAAAATTTTCCAATGGCGTAAACGCGCTTTGCAAAGGGGGAGTGGTGGGGAAATCCTGCGACATGATGTCGGCCGGATATGGGAAATACCCGAAATGCAGTGAAATTGATTCTACTGGTGAAAAGAAAATTAAACTGTGTTTTAAAGTGTTCCTTTAGTTCTTCAACATAATATTCACTTCTTTGAATCCCCACCCCCACCCCTCCCCCTCTTTTTAAAAATTAATAATATTAAAAAATAATAGAAATAAGATTTCAATAACTTTCAGCTTTAGACAAATAAAGTAACCCCTTACTTTGAAATATAACAGCTCTGTCCTATCTTGTGGAAATGTTATTTTTTAATTACGTATTTGAAAAGCTGGCCGATTTGTCCTGAGACATGTCTCAAACTGTAACCCACATGACCGGAAAGCGTCGTCGACAGCTGTTTCATATTCGTCACTCGGCATGTTTTAAGACAATGACTCGACCCCTCCTCCAGAAACAGGTCATCGCTTCTTGAGAGCTGAGTGCTGACGGCAACCGAAGCGTGGAATTAATCACCCGCCAATTCTTTAGGAGGAAAAAAAAAAGTAATAAAATCCTGCGAGTAGTTTTATTCCAAAATGGCAGCCATAAACTCTAGCGACCTCTGGCGGACAGACGAATCCCCCGGGTGTCGTAAATGTGGGGCAATTCCTTTTGTCGTCCGCCTAATGCAGCCATTTGTCGTGTGTGTAAGCGCCCCCAAACTCCAATTCTCGCCCCTGAATGTCTGAAATTGGTATTAAAGAGTTCTGATGTAATGTATGCGGGCTCGACGCTGGATGTTGACAAGGAAATTATAGGAGGATGTCTGATGTGAGGTTGGGGATGAAGCCAGTGAGGGACGTTGTGAGAAAGGAGGAGTTATATGGAGCGAGAAGCTGATGACAAGATTGAGAGATAGAGTAGAAAATAATAAAGAGAATACATTCGAAGATAAGATATAGAGTAGTGAGAGAGAGAGAGAGGGAGGGGGTGGGGAGAAGACAGCGATAGTGAATGAGAAAAAAGAAGACAGTAAAGAGAATAAGAGAGAAGTTGATTCGATACAAATTGAGCAAACCATATAAGATAAGAATGCATATATATATATATATATATATATATATATATATATAATGTGTAAATATATATACATATATGTATTTATTCTCTCTCTCTCTCTCTCTCTCTCTTTCTCTTTATATATATATATATATATAATATATATAAGAGTGTAAGTGTAAAGAGAAGAAAAAAAAACATATTTGTTTAGAACACGCGTTGAAAAGACAGAGAGAGAGAGAGAGAGAGAAAGAGAGAGAGAGAGAGAGAGCGAGGGAGAAATAGAAAGAAAGATAGTTAGACAAAATATTTACAAATAATGGCAACTCAAATGAATACGATTGAAAGCTTATAACGCACTGACACAAATTAATAAGGACCAAGACAGAAGAGAAAGAGAGTGTTAGGTGAAACACAATATAAACAGACAGAAAAATAAATAGAGAGCCCCTGTACTCAATTAAGAAAAAAATATAATCGTAACAACCGAAATCGGCCCAGAAGTAAATCATTAATCAGTAAGTTTGAGAAGGTGGTGTGTCCGTGAGAGAGAGAAAGATGGATGGATGGATTGATGGATGGATATTAAAGAGTTATTTTATAAAAGTAATGATGAATAGCGCAGAGATGGACAGTATTTGTAAGAGCTGTATGTTGATATCGCCATGCCTGAATTAAGCTACGTAGTTTCATTGTGACCTTCTTTGTTTGTCATTTCTTGTCCTGATTCTGGCCTGAAACTATGGCCATTGTTTTCCTATTAGTTAAGCGGTTTAATATAGTTTTATATTAGTTTTGTTATGTTATTTAATTATGAATATGTATAATGCTTTTTAAAGAATAGTGATACTGTGACCTTCCAGGCATGTCGTAAGAGGCGACTAAGGAGGTTGATTGATGGCTTGACAAGCTGTCATTGTAAAAAGTATTGTTATGGAAACAGCGCCATAGATTTTAGAGCAGTGATCTCTGCAATATGTGCCATTTTGGCACGCAAGGTTTCTGTTTTTGAGATTGTGGTTCTGCCCTATGTGCCGTCTTCGGCTCGAAAGGACAATAGATAGATAGATAACGCTTTTAGGACGGGGTTGGTGTTGTGAAGTGAAAGAGAGAGGGAGAAGCCAGAAAATGGTCTAGAAGAAAATTAAAGACAAGTTATTGATGGAAGGTAACCATACAATCCATCCAGAAGAATGAAAAAAAAATAGAGAGAAAAAAGAAAATGCTATAACGAAATAGAAGAGAATGAAGAATGAGAACACGCGACAGAGGGAAAGTAACAAGAAAACAAGTAACAAAGTAACAACAAAACAAGTAACAAAGTACCAACAGAACAAGTAACAACAAAACAAGTAACAAAGTAACAAGAAAACAAGTAACAAAGTAACAACAAAACAAGTAACAAAGTAACAACAAAACAAGTAACAAAGTAACAACAAAACAAGTAACAAAGTAACAACAAAACAAGTAACAAAGTAACAACAAAACAACTGTCTAAGAAACCATAGATCATTGATGCCCCATGCTATCTTCCTCAGTCGTCGACGACAGACGCAAGTGTCGCATCCACCAGCATCAATTTTGTGCCGACAGCACCCACCCACTGTCACCTTTGTCACCACGTGAGCCTATCCTGGGGCGTACCCCAGTGTTAAAACCAAACTAGTTCTTTCCCTTGCACAAATTGCAACAATTATCACTCCGCCATCACGTTCCCAATAGCTACTTTTGTTCCTACTCATTAAATAAAAAAAAAACAAAAAAAAAAAAAAAAACAACCCAACTCTGAAATGTATATCTTGCATGTGTTCAGCTTGTCACAGTCTTTCTGGATCATACATATAATTTTATACATTTTCTAGATCTTTCTGGTAAGAGTATATTTAGATCTGCATATGCGTTCATGTTAAGTGGGACTGGCAAGTGAATAACTCTTCGCCCGTGTAGGTTTTGTATGTTATATTACATATATAAATTGCATTTTAATGCAAACACTACAGGTTTAAATTAGTGGCATTTAAGCTCTTAAATGAATATCTATGAGCGGTTATTAAAATGCACTTAAAGAAGGAAACATTTCGTATTAAGATTGATAAACATATTGCATTTAAAGAGTAAAATATGTTTAATTTATAAATAGATTGCATTCAAACGAGGGGAAATTATATTAAAGAGTTAAATATAGTTATTCAAAGAAGGTAGAAAATATATTTTGTGATAGTTGGAAAGATTGTATTTAAAGGGATGAATATGTTGTAGAAGAGATGAAAATATTGATTTTAAAAGTTGTATAGATAATATTAACGATAAATAAATAGATTGTATTTAAATATTTAGATCAAAGTAATGTCCCATAATATTACATATATTAGGGGAGTGAAATAATACTTCACCATACCAAACCACATGGGAGCCGCGATAGATTAGTGGTTAGTGAACTGGGCTACAAAGGATAAGAGGTAGGGTTCGATCCCAACCAACAGCTTCTGGGTTCACCCAGCCTTAAATAGGTACCAGATTTTTTTTTTTGGGAATGTAAAGCGGCACGGTCGTAATTCCGACCACATTACCCCGAAAATCATGTGCTGAAGATCTGTAAAATTTATGGTCACTAAACACCATATTCCCCCATAACCCACTTGGCGTGACGGGGGCTCTTTACTTTACTTTTTTTTACTAGACCAACCAGACCAAGGCACTTGAAAGTGAAGGGCAAGTGATTTTTCTCACATTCATTACTTTTCCCCAGCTCAGAGAGTCCGGTACAGGTCAGGTACCAATTTCTTTTTTTTTTACCCCAATAGACCGGCGAGCGTCAAGTTGCGTTCTATCCCAGATTCACCATATCGTCAAGCCAGCGCGTTACCAATTTGCTACTTTTGGTCTCATAGAGTTAGATTGTAATGAAAACGTTGAATGGTTTTATGTAAGAAAGTTATATATGTTGCATTTAAAATAGTTGTATATATTTTGTTAAACAAAATTAAAGAGATAATGTTAAGGAGAGTTGGTTGGTTGCTTTCGCCCGATGACTAAAGTATTCTAGAGTATTCGTATACTATAGAATTTCTCTTCGTAATCCGCCCTTAAAAGGACGTTAAGTGGACGTGTCTGAGTTGTGTTGTGGTTTGCAGTATAACTGTTATATTTGCGCTTTCAGCCCAACACATCCGACTTCAGCATGACATTTTTAAGTTCCGGGTTGTCTTCCCTCTTCGATCCCTGCTCGCTTGGCCAGACTAGACAGGTTAGTCTGTTACTGGAGGCACCACGGAGAGGTGGAGCAGGATCTGGATGGTTTTGGTTCACCGATCCTGGCGCAACCATCAGCTGTAGATCGCAGACAACTTCCAGCTCCTAAGGAGAGTTAAGAGAGTTAAAGTGAATGATTTATTGTATATCATGATCATTAAGTACCACACCTGCTGGCGCAGATGATCATGTCTCTCCACAACTTTTGATCTCGACAGTTAGTTATCATTTCCGTTGCTGACCTTCTGCCAAGCCATTCTCTTCAGCTGTCTAGTATCTTTTCTCTTTGCTTCCATCTACCTCTTCGTCCCTCAATTTTTCAAGTTGTCACAATATATTCCAGCTGTTCCCTTTAATTTCGAGGCCCAAGAATGATGATTGTTTCTTCCTTATATTGGAAATTAACATTCTTTTTTTTATTTTGGCCTCTTTCAGAACGTTTCCATTACTCTTCTTAACTGTCCATGGTATTCTCAATATTCCTCTGTAAAGCCACTTTTCTACAGCCTGCAGTGATTTTCTTGTCTGTTGTCCTATTGTCCATGATTCACATCCATATGTTAAGACTGGCTCTATATAGCATCGAATAACTCATTTTCGTGTTTCTATTGTCAGAAATGGATTGGACAGTATCACAGATTGTATATAAATAGTCAATAAAGTATTTGTAACAACAGGACATAAAGTAAATAACAATTTTGCCTTCTTTTCCCAAATTCCTCTATCTGGTGTGTAATTTTCCTTAAAGACTGTTTTGAAAAAATAGAAATCTTTGAATTTTTAGCAGACGTGCTCAGTTTCACTCAAAAAAAAAAAAAAACCTAAAATTATATAAGGTTGATTTCTCAAAATAAATAAATCATTTTTTTTATTTTATGATTTTTTTTTATTTTTAGATATCAACCTTATCGAATTTTAGGTCTTTTTTTTTTTTAGAAAGTTTTTTACAAATTTATGATAGATCAATACATGTGAGATGCGATGCTTGAGAAAAGTAACAAACAACACAAGAAGAGATAGAATACCAAATGAAACCATAAGAAAAATAAAAAAGTAAAAAAAGTAAAGTACCCTCGTCACGCCAAGTGGCGTATAGGGAATATGGTGTTAGTGACCATAAATTTTACAGACCTTTGGCACAAGATTTTCGGGGTAATGTGGTCGGTATTACACTCGTGCCGCTTTACTTTCCCAGAAAAAAATCCGGTACCCATTAAAGGCTGGGTGAACCGGAGCCGTCGGTTCGGATCAAACCCCACCTCTTGTCCTTTGTAGCTGTCAGAGAAACAATTTTATTTTGATCAGGTAAAATGGGAACTTATTCACAAGGTGCAGCTAAAATGTTCAAGAGGTAATACTAAACTGTTCAAGAGGTAATACTAAACTGTTCAAGAGGTGATACTAAACTGTTCAAGAGGTAATACTAAACTGTTCAAGAGGTGATACTAAACTGTTCAAGATGTAATACTAAACTGTTCAAGAGGTAATACTAAACTGTTCAAGAGGTAATACTAAACTGTTCAAGAGGTAATACTAAACTGTTCAAGAGCTAATACTAAACAGTTCAAAAGGTAATACTAAATTGTTCAAGAGGTGATACTAAACTGTTCAAGATGTAATACTAAACTGTTCAAGATATAATACTAAACTGTTCAAGATGTAATACTAAACTGTTCAAGATGTAATACTAAACTGTTCAAAGAGGTGATACTAAACTGTTCAAAGAGGTGATACTAAACTGTTCAAGATGTAATACTAAACTGATTAAGAGGTGATACTAAACTGATCAAGAGGTAATACTAAACTGTTCAAGATGTAATACTAAACTGATAAAGAGGTAATACTAAACTGTTCAAGAGATAATACTAAACTGTTCAAGATGTAATACTAAACTGATCAAGAGGTAATACTAAACTGATCAAGAGGTAATACTAAACTGTTCAAGAGGTGATACTAAACTGTTCAAGATGTAATACTAAACTGATCAAGAGGTAATACTAAACTGATCAAGAGGTAATACTAAACTGTTCAAGAGATAATACTAAACTGTTCAAAGATGTAATACTAAACTGATCAAGAGGTAATACTAAACTGATCAAGAGGTGATACTAAACTGTTCAAGATGTAATACTAAACTGATCAAGAGGTAATACTAAACTGTTCAAGATGTAATACTAAACTGATCAAGAGGTAATACTAAGCTGTTCAAGAGATAATACTAAACTGTTCAAGATGTAATACTAAACTGATCAAGAGGTAATACTAAACTGATCAAGAGGTAATACTAAACTGATCAAGAGGTAATACTAAACTGTTCAAGATGTAATACTAAACTGATCAAGAGGTAATACTAAACTGATCAAGAGGTAATACTAAACTGTTCAAGAGGTGATACTAAACTGTTCAAGAGATAATACTAAACTGTTCAAGATGTAATACTAAACTGATCAAGAGGTGATACTAAACTGTTCAAGAGGTGATACTAAACTGTTCAAGAGGTGATACTAAACTGTTCAAGATGTAATACTAAACTGTTCAAGAGGTGATACTAAACTGTTCAAGAGGTAATACTAAACTATTCAAGAGGCGATACTAAACTGTTCAAGAGGTGATACTAAACTGTTCAAGATGTAATACTAAACTGTTCAAGAGGTAATACTAAACTGTTCAAGAGGTAATACTAAACTGTTCAGGAGTTGATACTAAACTGTTCAAGAGGTAATACTAAACTGTTCAAGAGGTGACACTAAACTGTTCAAAGAGGTAATACTAAACTGTTCAAGAGGTGATACTAAACTGTTCAAGAGGTGATACTAAACTGTTCAAAGAGGTAATACTAAACTGTTCAAGAGGGGATACTAAACTGTTCAAGAGGTGACATTAAACTGTTCAAAGAGGTGATACTAAACTGTTCAAGAGGTGTACTAAACTGTTCAAAGAGGTAATACTAAACTGTTCAAGAGGTGATACTAAACTGTTCAAGAGGTAATACTAAACTGTTCAAGAGGTGATACTAAACTGTTCAAGAGGTTATACTAAACTGTTCAAGAGGTGATACTAAACTGTTCAAAGAGGTAATACTAAACTGTTCAAGAGGTGATACTAAACTGTTCAAGAGGTGACACTAAACTGTTCAAAGAGGTGATACTAAACTGTTCAAGAGGTGTACTAAACTGTTCAAAGAGGTAATACTAAACTGTTCAAGAGGTGATACTAAACTGTTCAAGAGGTAATACTAAACTGTTCAAGAGGTGATACTAAACTGTTCAAGAGGTTATACTAAACTGTTCAAGAGGTGATACTAAACTGTTCAAAGAGGTAATACTAAACTGTTCAAGAGGTGATACTAAACTGTTCAAGAGGTGACACTAAACTGTTCAAAGAGGTGTTACTAAACTTTTCATCAGGTGATACTAAACTGTTCAAAGAGGTAATACTAAACTGTTCAAGATGTAATACTAAACTGTTCAAGAGGTGATACTAAACTGTTCAAGATGTAATACTAAACTGTTCAAGAGGTAATACTAAACTGTTCAAGATGTAATACTAAACTGTTCAAGAGGTAATACTAAACTGTTCAAAGAGGTAATACTAAACTGTTCAAGAGGTGATACTAAACTGTTCAAGAGGTGATACTAAACTGTTCAAAAAGGTAATACTAAACTGTTCAAGAGGTGATACTAAACTGTTCAAAGAGGTAATACTAAACTGTTCAAGAGGTGATACTATACTGTTCAAGAGGTGATACTAAACAGTTCAAGAGGTGATACTAAACTGTTCAAGAGGTGATACTAAACTGTTCAAAGAGGTGATACTAAACTGTTCAAAGATGTAATACTAAACTGTTCAAGAGGTGATATTAAACTGTTCAAGAGGTAATACTAAACTGTTCAAGAGGTGATACTAAACTGTTCAAAGAGGTGATACTAAACTGTTCAAAGAGGTAACACTAAACTGTTCAAAGAGGTAATTCTAAACTGTTCAAAGAGGTGATACTAAACTGTTCAAGAGGTGATACTAAACTGTTCAAAGAGGTAACACTAAACTGTTCAAAGAGGTGATACTAAACTGTTCAAGAGGTGATACTAAACTGTTCAAGAGGTAATACTAAACTGTTCAAGAGGTGATACTAAACTGATCAAGAGGTGATACTAAACTGTTCAAAGAGGTGATACTAAACTGTTCAAGAGGTGATACTAAACTGTTCAAAGAGGTAATACTAAACTGTTCAAGAGATGATACTAAACTGTTCAAGAGGTGATACTAAACTGTTCAAGAGGTGATACTAAACTGTTCAAAGAGGTGATACTAAAATGTTCAAGAGGTGATACTAAACTGTTCAAGAGGTGATACTAAACTGTTCAAGAGGTGACACTAAATTGTTCAAGATGTAATACTAAACTGTTCAATAGGTCATACTAAATTGTTCAAGTGGCAATACTAAACTGTTCAAGAGGTGATACTAAACTGTTCAAAGAGGTAATACTAAACTGTTCAAGAGGGGATACTAAACTGTTCAAAAGGTAATACTAAACTGTTCAAGAGGTGATACTAAACTGCTCAAAAGGTAATACTAAACTGTTCAAGAGGTGATACTAAACTGTTCAAGAGGTGATACTAAGCTGTTCAAGAGGCAATACTAAACTGTTCAAAATGTAATACTAAACTGTTCAATAGGTAATACTAAACTGTTCAAGAGGTGATACTAAACTGCTGAAAAGGTAATACTAAACTGTTCAAGAGGTGATACTAAACTGTTCAAGACGTGATACTTAACTGTTCAAGAGGTGATACTAAACTGTTCAAGAGGTGATACTAAGCTGTTCAAGAGGCAATACTAAACTGTTCAAAAGGTAATACTAAACTGTTCAAGAGATGATACTAAACTGTTCAAGAGGTGATACTAAACTGTTCAAGGGGTGATGCTAAACTGCTGAAAAGGTCATACTAAACTGTTCAAGAGGTGATACTAAACTGCTCAAAAGGTAATACTAAACTGTTCAAGAGGTAATACTAATCTGTTCAAGAGGTAATATTAAACTGTTCAAGAGGTGCAGCTAAACTTTTCAAGACATGATGCTAAACTTTTTAAGAAGTGATACTATATTGTTTAACAGGTGATACTAAACTATTTAAGAGATGCATCTAAGAAAAATATACACGGTGTTGACAAACACTGGAACTGGAGTGACGAAACTATAAAAAAAAAACTAGAAGCAATCACAATAAATGTCATGCAGTGGACTCCTAGAAACAGCAACACTAGTGGAGGACATGGTAAAGTGATATCGAGACAAGAGAAAGAAAAAATAGATAGTTTTAGCCAGTCTTTGGGGCGTTAGACTTACTTCATAAGAACGGTAACAGTAAAACACAGATTGTTTTATCTACTCTATAGGTCAGGTATTACGAAACTAATTAGAAGCTTATGATATGTTTTTTCGTTCCTCAGCTTTTACCTCTGACGAAGTCCCGAGTAACTAGGGACTGCATTTTGAGTGTTCCATTTTTCCCTGGCAGCCGAGTGTATAGGGGTCCCTCGCCGCACAGGCCGATAGCTCTGACTTCGGAAGTACTCATGTTTTTCTCGTCGATGAGTAATTGAAGTTTCAAGTCGGGCCTCACCGCTGAGACCAGGGGTGGTTGCCGCAGAGAGAAATCATAAATAAAAATTCCAACCAGGTGTAGCCGGGATTTGAACCCACAACCTCTCTGTCTCGAGGCCGGCGTCTTGCCTCGAGACCAACCAGTCTCCCTAGCTTATGATATGGTAATAGAACTGAAGTAAAATAAAAATGTCTAGTAAATTGAACTATTAAAAACAAAATAACCCATTGTAACCGCATAATAATATTCTATCTATCTATCTATTGACCTTTCGAGCCGTAGCCGGCCCATAGGGCGTAGACCAAGATACTCCTTCTCTTCTGAATCTTTGTTCTAGCAGTTTTCAATTCTTTTAAAGATATTTTATCAAATCTCACCATTTGTCTCTGTTCTGTGCAAGCAGCTCTATCTCATTGAGGGAGCCGAATCCTGCTGCTCTTGCCTCTCTCATCAATGTTCTTCTCAGTGTCTCTCTGGATCTTTCTCTTTTCCTCTTACCTGTTGTTTCCCATATAAGGGCTTGCTTTGCTATTCGATTATTATCTCTTCTCATCACATGTCCAACATATGACCATCGTCTTTTCTTTATTACTGAAGATATTAGTGGTTGATTGGCGATTTCTCTAATTTCCTCGTTTGTTTTGAATTCGTTCCACGCTATACCAAGTATTTTCCTTAGACATTTATTTTCGAATGCGTTCAACTTTGTTTCTATATCTCTTGTTGTTTTCCAGCTTTCACACGCATACGTAAGGGTTGATAGTACATTTGATTTGAATAGCCTAAGTTTTGTGTTTGTGCTGATGAGTTTTGATTTCCACAACTTTTCAAGGCTTCTCAAAGACATTGCTGCTTTAGCTATTTTAATAATATTGCTAGAACAATAATAAGAAAAAAATAGATGGCTCGTGGAGGGCAGAGAACACGGTAGTTCACTTTTTTTTCTTCTCAAAATGGTAGTTTAGTTCTAATCTCTGAGGTCTTTAATATTTATTGATGGGTATGTTCTGAGTCTAGTACACAATCTTCATTTTTCAAATTTTTGGAAATGGTTTCGGCTATGTGACACCAGGCACAAATGTGACATTAATAGTTTAATTAATTCGCGTATAAATGATATTTTAGTAGCAAAAGGAAACTTTTTTAAAGAGCCGATCTGATCATCATAATTTGACTCGTCGTGCAAGTATATCAACGTTTCAGTTTATTGACACTCTAGGAGAGGGTCATGACTCCCAGGCGTCAACCCCCTGCTGCACTGGGCTCTAAGACTTACACTATATTCGCTATATGATAACTACACTTTTCTTGGCGCAAAACGTCTGATCGAATCTACAATCTATACTCGTACACGACTGTCCCAGCTTTAACCTACCACACTAGTGACAGCAGTCTGAAATGGCTAGTATGTTCGCGACGACTCTTATATACACTCTTCGCCTACGCACTGACCACAACAGAATGAGAAACCACATGTTCACCAAACTCAAAATAGGAACTACCAGCCAATGCCACTGTACACTGTATAACATGACAACAAAACATGTTCTACAGGATTGCCCCCAGTACACAGACCTGAGAAGGTCAATGTGGTCCACAACCACCTCCCTGGAAGAGAAACTATACGGGGCAACTGAATCACTTTAACAGACAGCTGCCTTCATAAGAGAGTCTGGTGTCCTAGTCTGAATGAGCCATGATCGCAGAAGAAGAGTATACACTTGCATGCACGCTGCTTCTTGTCATGGTGTAACTCGCACCGATAGGTGGGTCTGTGACTGGTAATAACTGATAACGATACGCCGCGCTCCATTCCTATGAACAGAATGAACACTTCTTTGAATATTAGAACTATGCTTATAGAAAACTAGAATGTAAAAGACTGACACATGTGTACACTGGTGTGTAATATAACAAATTTTCACAAATATTTAAAAAAAAGTAAGATATAGCTTCTTTCAATCAACTAGTATGTACCAGTGAAAAAGGATGTGTATTATGCGTATTATATATTTCTAAAAGGAGAAGAAAATAGTAAATCAGCTAAATTATTAGTGACAAACTTCTGTGAGAAGTGTTCGAATAGTATTGCGTCTCTACTTTTCAACGTAGCTCTTGTTTTTGACAGAGGTTTTCAACGTCTATTTGGCAGACACGGCGCAACATTCCACACCAGACAATAACATCAAGGTTATTTTACACTGCAGTTGCTATTATGAATTGTAGAGGAAAGTGTTTTTGTGTAAGCCACAGATATGAAAACCACTGGGCCAAGAATGGCTCTGGTGTATAAGTGTCTTCAATTTAAACCTAAAACCGGATGCGAAGGCGCGTCTCACATCATCGGAGCTAGAAGCTGCCAGCGACCCACTGCTGATGGCTTGCTGTAGGATCGGTGAGCCAGAACTATCCAGACTCTGCTGCACCTCTCCGTGGTGCCTCTAGTAACAGACTAACCTGTCTATTCTCATCATCATCAAGTACCGGGCCTAGTGGCGAAGGTGATCCACAACTCTCCACAACTTTCGATCTCGGCAGCTATTTATCATTTCTGTTGTTGACCTTCTGCCAAGCCATTCTCTTAAGCTGTCTGTTATTTTTTCTCTTTTTGCTTCCCTCTATCTCTTTGTCCCTCAATTTTTCCAGTTGTTACAATATATTAAAGTTGTTCACTTCTCATTACATGGCCAAAAAATGATGATTGTCTCTTCCTAACATTGGAAATTAGCTCTCTTTTTGCTTTCACCTCTCTCAGAACCTCTTCATTACTCTTCTTAGCTGTCCATGATATTCTCAACATTCTTCTGTAAAACCACATTTCTACAGACTCCAGTGACTGTCTATTCTGGTCAAGCGAATAAGGATCGAAAAGGGTACTCAAAAATGTCGTGCTGAAGTCGGATGTTTTGGACCGAAAGGCGAAATATATCACAGTTATACTGCAAACCACAACACAACTCAGACACGCCCACTAAACGTCCTTTTAAGCGCGATTGACGAAGAGGTGTTCTCCTTTAGTCACAGGGCGAGCGCAAGCAAGCAAACCTAAATCCCCACATTTCCTAAAGTTTATTAATTTTTTAAAATGCTAAATTCTCTAAGGAAACAAACATACTAATAATTACAAGACACTCATCATCATCGAGTGCCGTCTCCGCAACGAAGGTTGGCTGCCATGGAGCGTCATTCTACTGTGTCTCTTGCTTTGATGGTGCAAGTCGATTTGTCCATCTTTTGATGTTACTAGTCCATGTTAGTCTTGGTCTGCCTCCGCCTCTTTTACCTTGTATTTTCCCCTCCAGGATTACTTTTAGTAGGCTGTTGTGTCTTTTAACATGGCCCAAAAATCGCATTTGTCTTGTTTGAACTGTGCGTAGTAGTTCTCTTTTCATTTTTAGTTGTTTTAAGACTTCATCGTTTTTTTTTTCACAAGACACTAGCATACCGGATATCTCATGTAACCAATACTCGAGGCGCAGGTGTTACCAAACAGGATATTAAATAATCTCATCCAAATAATTAATAATAAAAACATCGGCCGCACACCTGGGGATTTCATTAGTGTAACAATATCACAGAAAAATATTTCAATAAAATTGTACCGCTCCTTCAACAATTATCTATAACCGCCTTTGTATTTCTTCGGCAGGAACAACAAAGCAAGTTATTGCGTTCGTGATAACATCAATTATTCTGCAATATTTCCAAGAGCTATTTCAGTTTCTAAAATTGAACGGTTCGCTGTACTTATTTTACGGTTACGTGCGTACTTGTTTTATGTGTGTGGAGTATAATATGAATATTTTACTCGATGTGTACATATACATTTTACTAGTAGTGGAAAGGATTAATTTTGATTTATTTTAGGAGAAAGACACAATGTGACAGTGTTTATTATTTTTTTTGTCTTGTTGTTAATGATATGCTACAACATTGTATATTTATATGTTATTATTATTGTTTTTATTATGAGTTGGTGGCGTGTGCTGGAATTTGTGTTTTGTAAAACACACGTTTTGTTGTATATATGTAGGCCTATGTAGGTCAGTCAATTACAGACTTCTAGAAAATAGAAAAATAAATAGCCACCACGTTTGAGCGATTAGTATAGGAATGGTGCAGTGTATATGGTGTAGTGTTATTTACTTTTATTTTTAGTAAGTAAAAGTAAAGTTAGGAAAAGACAAATGACATTTTTGGGACACGTTAAAAGGCACAACAGCCTACTAAAAGTAATATTGGAAGTTAAAGTACAATGTAAAAGAAACAGACGCAGATCTAGACTAACATGGACGAGTAACATCAAAAGGTGGACAAGTCAATCTATGACAATCTGCACCATCAAAGCAAGAAACAGAGTGGAATGGTGATCCATGGTAGCCAACCTTCGTTGCGGAGACGGCACTCGATGATGATGATGATGAAGATGATGATGAAGATGATGATGATCAAAAATAAAAAGCCCGATCACGCCAATTGGCGTATAGGGAATTTAGTGATCATAATTTTTACAGACCTTCGACATATGAATTTTGGGGTAATGTAGTCGGTATTACGCCCGTGCCGCTTTACTTTCCCAGAAAAAAAAATCCGGTACCCATTTAAGGCTGGGTGAACCCGGAAGCCTTCGATCAGGACCAAACTCGACCTCTTGTCCTTTTGTAGTCCAGTTCACTAACCACTGAGCCATCGCGGCTCCCATATTTTTCTTTTTTTTTAATTTCTGCATAATTGTTGTTCTTAACCTTCTGCATAATTGTTGTTCTTAACCTTCTGTATAATTGTTGTTCTTAACCTTCTGTATAATTGTTGTTCTTAACCTTCTGTATAATTGTTGTTCTTAACCTTCTGTATAATTGTTGTTCTTAACCTTCTGTATAATTGTTGCTCTTAACCTTCTGTATAATTGTTGTTCTTAACCTTCTGCATAATTGTTGCTCTTAACCTTCTGTATAATTGTTGTTCTTAACCTTCTGTATAATTGTTGTTCTTAACCTTCTGTATAATTGTTGCTCTTAACCTTCTGCATAATTGAGTTATTGAGTTATTAAGTTATTTGCGGGTCATCATCATTGCACTCCGAACACGTCCATAGGTGCTCAGATCCCCTCCTCAGCAATTCCCTCAATGTCCAGCGACTGACGACACCAGTTCTATGTTGGTTGATAAGTCTTCTTACACGGCCACTAAGTTTCTCATTTCTGGCTGTGCCTATCTTAACTCCCATTTCCTTCTGCATAATTGTTGTTCTTAACCTTCTGCATAATTGTTGGAAATACTGGATAGCTTGCTATCATGTCATGCAAAACAGTCAACAACAGAATTGATACGATGCACTGTAGATAGAGGATTGTGGAAGGACATGATCGCCTACGCCAACCAGTATGGCACATGATGATGATGATAATTGTTGGGTGGTTCCTTCTTCTTTTCTTTCTTCTTCTTCTTATGCATCTTCTTCTTCTATTTCTTCTTCTTTTACTTCTTCTTCTGCGTATTCCTTTAGACACCAATCTTAATGGGACTTGACTGTGGCGTCTCCATGGCGAGTTACGTCACACTGCTATATTAGGCATATAGCCGACGTGTGTCATATTTCAACACGTTTTGGTCTCATCCCAACTCTATCCGGGCTTTGGGATGTTATTGGTAATTTTATCCCCAGCAGAACTCTGCCAAAATGAGAATGCAGATTAATATTGATCAATTAAAGATGAAAAAATGTAACAACAAATAGCACAGCTCAGGAGAAACTGATGGGGCGGAAAATGAGGGAGTGAATAGCTTTGTATATTTGAGCAGCATTTTCGACAAAGGAGGTATTGAGCAGCATTTTCGACAGGAGGTATTGAGCAGCATTTTCGACAAAATATGAGTTGAGCAGCATTTTCGGCAAAAGAGGAGTTGAGAAGCATTTTTGACAAAGGAGGAGTTGAGAAGCATTTTCGACAAATAAGGAGTTCAACAGCATTTTCGACAAAGGAGGAGTTGAGCAACATTTTCGACAAAGGAGGAGTTGAGCAACATTTTCGACAAAGGAGGAGTTCAACAGCATTTTCGACAAAGGAGGTGTTGAGAAGCATTTTCGACAAAGGAGGAGTTCAACAGCATTTTCGACAAAGAAGGAGTTGAGCAACATTTTCGACAAAGGAGGAGTTGAGCAACATTTTCGACAAAGGAGGAGTTGAGAAGCATTTTCGGCAAAGGAGGTATTGAGCAGCATTTTCGACAGGAGGTATTGAGCAACATTTTCGACAGGAGGTATTGAGCAACATTTTCGACAAAATATGAGTTGAGCAGCATTTTCGGCAAAAGAGGAGTTGAGAAGCATTTTTGACAAAGGAGGAGTTGAGAAGCATTTTCGACAAATAAGGAGTTCAACAGCATTTTCGACAAAGGAGGAGTTGAGCAACATTTTCGACAAAGGAGGAGTTGAGCAACATTTTCGACAAAGGAGGAGTTCAACAGCATTTTCGACAAAGGAGGAGTTGAGAAGCATTTTCGACAAAGGAGGAGCTCAACAGCATTTTCGACAAAGGAGGAGTTGAGCAACATTTTCGACAAAGGAGGAGTTGAGCAACATTTTCGACAAAGGAGGAGTTGAGAAGCATTTTCGGCAAAGGAGGTATTGAGCAGCATTTTCGGCAAAAGAGGAGTTGAGCAACAATTTCGACAAAATATGAGTTGAGCAGCATTTTCGACAAAGGAGGTATTGATCAACATTTTCGACAAAGGAGGAGTTGACAAGCATTTTCGACAAAGGAGGAGTTGATCAAGCATTTTCGACAACGGAGGAGTTGAGCAGTATTTTGGACAACGGAGGAGTTGAGCAGTATTTTGGACAACGGAGGAGTTGAGCAGTATTTTGGACAACGGAGGAGTTGAGCAGTATTATTTTGGACAACGGAGGATTTGAGCAGTATTTTCGACAAAGGAGGAGTTGATCAGTATTTTCGACACAAGAGGAGAAGCAGAAAGAGAGAGAAAGAGAGAGAGAGAGAGAGAGAGAGAGAGAGAGAGAGAGAGAGAGACGTTAATCAGAGAATAAATAAAGCCAGATCTGCCTTTCTCCAGCTCAAATAATATAGACAGCAGTACAAATAAAAGGTCAAAGAAAAAAAAAATGATGGTTACAGCTATACGGAAGTGAAGGACAACACAGTTGAACGACGTTTCGGCTCAATAGGCCTTCAAAGTGTCCTGCACTTACGTAAAGCTATAGAATAACTTTTTTTTCCCCTTCATTTCACCGTCATCATTAGCTTTGCAATTTTAAGTGGGTCAGTGATTTGATCATACTCGTAATGAGGTCAGTGATAAATGTTGTAACTTCATGTCAAAGACAAGACAACAGCGAAGATCATTCTAGCAATCAGGTATGTTGCTCTCCCTATGCACAAATGTCGTCGATGTTAATCTAGTGTGGAGTAATCTGAATATGTCGGTAACCCGTCATTGCAGAGTAAGTGAGATCGTGTGCTTCATCTTTTCCAAGCCAGATAATACAAATCGATCTCGTGTTCGTGTTAAACGTGTGAAAAGTATTCGTGAAATTTGAAAATCAAAAGGATCAGATTGTACTCCTGTCCTCGAGGCAAAAATTCAAGATCAATAAGGTTCATTAATACTTTATTATCGAACTGTCTTAAATTACCACGTTGGTGCCGGTCGGCGCTTCGGAGTTCTTGCTGGAATTGTCACTTGCGTTCTAAGATCAGAAGTACCGACGGACCCTGTTCAGGCACATGCACGATGGTCCTATGAGCAATAGCAAGGAGACCGCAATAATTAAAGTTAAGATTGTGTTTCCTCTACCAGATATTATTAGTGTCTTTCATTTCACCAAAATGCATACTCATTTTGCCAGCTGGATCGATTTGGTCGTTCCTATTTAAGAAATAGGGCAGAACTTTGAAGTTTGAGAGCTGCAAAGATGTATAGTTGGTCAGAAGAATGCTACATACTTCAAGGATAGCAAAAATTACTAAAGAAGAATGTTTAAAAAGAGGTGGATAAACAAGAAATATCATCGGAATAATAATAAAAAGACAATCTACATTTATTTTAGATGTAATGTGAAAAGAAGGAATTGAGAATATTAAAAAAAGCGGGAAGAATGAATAGATAGAAGAGGATAGGAAAACCAAATGAAATAATACTGAACAGCTTATCCAAATGGTATTTTTTTTAAAATCACGAGCTGAGGCTTATAACACGCATATGGACCGAGCTTTGTGGAGAGACATGATCGCCTACGCCAACCCGCATAGCACCTGCTGAGGAAGATGATGTTTAAGAAATAAAACCTTGATATTAGTGCTGTTTGTCATTGGTATGTTAGTTGCCTTGCATATTTATTCAGTTTTAAACTGTAACGTGAATCTTTGTGTGTCACATTTTAGTTAGCTTTATGAAATTGTGACATCAATTTAAATAAAAATTTGGACTAAAAACTTGAATATTTCACAGCCAAATGCATCCGATTTGTCAGTTCTTAAAATATTTTTCTGATAAAGATCATCGTCATCATCAAGCACCAGGCTTGCTGGTGTAGGTGATCATGTCTCTCCACCACTTTCGATCTCGACAGTTATTTATAATTTCCGTTGTTGACCTTCTGCCAAGTCTTCTCATCAGCTGTCTGGTATATTTTCTCTTTGCTTCCCTCTATCTCTTCGTCCCTCAATTTTCCAGGTTGTTACAATATATTCCAGTTGTTCTATTCTCATTACATGGCCAAAAAATGATGATAATTTCTTCCTAATATTGGAAATTAGCTCTTTTTGCTTTGACCTCTTTCAGAACATTTTCATTACTATGTCCATGGTATTCTCAACATTCTTCTGTAAAACCACATTTCTACAGACTCCAGTGATTTACTTGTCTGTTGTCCTATTGTCCATGATTCACATCCATATGTTAAGTTTCGCTCTACGTAACATTTAAGAACTCATTTTCTTGTTTCTATTGTCAAAAATGGATTGCGTAGTATCTTCCTCGTTTTTTGGAAAGCTGCTTTTGCCTGAGCCATTCTGCATCTCACCTCTTTTATACATCTTCCGTCTGAAGTTATCAAAGTTCACAAATATTAAAATTCATTTACCTGTTTCAATATTGTTCCACTTGTCTTTATTTTGCACTGAGGTGATATCTTTTTCTTTGTTGTTACCATTACTTCTGTCATTTTACTATTAAAGCTGAGTCCATTATTTTTGCTTTCTTTCAAAATAATGTCCAAAATGCTTCACATAAAGATAAATTTACTTAATATCATTATAATATTTTAAAGAAATTTAATTGATTTTTAACTTTAATATGTTCATATAGTTTCTTAAAATTACGTCACATTCACTAATATCTTTTAAGAAAAAGGACATGTAAGATATCTTCACCCGCAAAAACTGCGATTAGAACTAAAGTACCACATTTATTTTGAAACAGCCAGCCGTGCAGTTCATATTTTTTTTAAAAAGAATATATGGAAATACGATAGAACTACGTGACATGGGAGCAAATTATTGGCACACCAACACGTGTGTCGTCATTGCATCCCAGAAACTGATTATTTTTGCCACATCTGGGTAATTACTGTTTAGCATGTGTTCAATTGTAGCCGCGATAGCTCGGTGGCTAGTGAACTGGACTACAAAGGATAAGAGATTGGGTATTATCCTGGTTTTTAGCTTCCAGGTTCACCCAGCATTAAACGGGGACCGGATATTTTCTAGGAAACTTAACCGGTACGGGCGTAATACTGACCACATTACCGTCAAAAACATATGCAGAAGGTTTATAAAAAAAATATGGTCACTAACACCATATTCCTATACGACACATGGTGTGACGGGGCTCTTTCTTTTTTTTGTTATGTGTTCAATTGAAACCTCGGTGGTTGAGTGGTTAGTGCGCTCGCTTCCTTAATCAGAAGTATCCGCGATCAGTTCTCAGAATTGGTGAATTTTGTTGGGACCAAAAAAGGAAAAAGGGGGTCACACAGTCTCTAAAAATGGACACTAGAAATTGTTCTTGGAAGTAAAGGCGGCCTGACGTGATCCCGACCACACATCATCAACAAAAAAATATGTCGTGGTCAGGGGAATATAAATGTGTTGTGGTTGTGTGAAAATAAATGTGTTGTGTTTATAGGAAAATAAATGTGTTTATATGAAAATAAATGTGGTGTGTTTATAGGAAAATAATATGTGTTGTGTTTATAGGAAAATAAATGTGTTGCGGTTATGGGAAAATAAATGTGTTGTGGTTATAGGAAAGTAAATATGTTGTGATTATAGGAAAAAATTTGTGTTGCGGTTATGGGAAAATAAATGTGTTTATATGAAAATAAATGTGGTGTGTTTATAGGAAAATTAATGTGTTGCGGTTATGGGAAAATAAATGTGTTGTGGTTATAGGAAAGTAAATGTGTTGTGGTTATAGGAAAATAAATGTGTTGCGGTTATGGGAAAATAAATGTGTTGTGTTTATATGAAAAAAAACGTGGTGTGTTTATAGGAAAATAAATGTGTTGTGGTTATTGAAATATAAATGTGTTGTGTTCATGGGAAAATAAATGTGTTGTGTTTATGGGAAAATAAATGTGTTGTGGTTATGGAAAAATAAATGTGTTGTGGTTATTGAAATATAAATGTGTTGTGTTTATGGGAAAATAAATGTGTTGTGTTTAGAAGAAAATAAATGTGTTGTGGTTATGGGAAAATAATGTGTTGTGGTTATGGGAAAATAAATGTGTTGTGTTTATGGGAAAATAAATGTGTTGTGTTTATAGGAAAATAAATGTGTTTTGTTTATGGGAAAATTAATGTGTTGTGGTTATGGGAATATAAATGTGTTGTGGTTTTTGAAATATAAATGTGTTGTGGTTATGGGAAAACAATTGTGTTGTGTTTATAGGAAAATAAATGTGTTGTGTTTATAGAAAATAAATGTGTTGTGTTATAGGAAAATAAATGTGGTGTGTTTATGTGAAAATAAATGTGTTGTGTTTATAGGAAAATAAATGTGTTGTGTTTATAGGAAAATAAAATTGTTGTGGTTATGTGAAAATAAATGTGTTGTGGTTATGGGAAAATAAATGTGTTGTGGTTATGTGAAATAAATTTGTTGTGGTTATGTGAAAATAAATGTGTTGTGGTTATGTGAAAATAAATGTGTTGTGGTTATGGGAAAATAAATGTGTTGTGGTTATGTGAAAATAAATGTGTTGTGTTTATGAGAAAATAACTGTGTTGTGGTTATGTGAAAATAAATGTGTTGTGGTTATGTGAAAATAAATGTGTTGTGGTTATGTGAAAATAAATGTGTTGTGGTTATAGGAAAATAAATGTGTTGTGTTTATAGGAAAATAAATGTGTTGTGTTTATGGGAAAATTAATGTGTTGTAGTTATGGGAATATAAATGTGTTGTGGTTTTTGAAATATAAATGTGTTGTGGTTATAGGAAAACAATTGTGTTGTTTTTATAGGAAAATAAATGTGTTGTGGTTATGAGAAAATAAATGTGTTGTGTTATAGGAAAATAAATGTGTTGTGTTTATATGAAAATAAATATGTTGTGTTTATAGGAAAATAAATGTTTTGTGGTTATGTGAAAATAAATGTGTTGTGGTTATGTGAAAATAAATGTGTTGTGGTTATGTGAAAATTAATGTGTTGTGGTTCTGTGAAAATAAATGTGTTGTGGTTATGGGAAAATAAATGTGTTGTGGTTATGTGAAAATTAATGTGTTGTGGTTATGGAAAAATAAATGTGTTGTGGTTATGGGAAAATAAATGTGTTGTGCTTATGGGAAAATAAATGTGTTGTGGTTATTGAAATATAAATGTGTTGTGTTTATGGGAAAATAAATGTGTTGTGGTTATGAGAAAATTAATGTAGTTGTGGTTATGGAAAAATAAATGTGTTGTGGTTATGGGAAAATAAATGTGTTGTGCTTATGGGAAAATAAATGTGTTGTGGTTATGAGAAAATAAATGTGTTGTTTATAGGAAAATAAATGTGGTGTGGTCATGGGAATATAAATTTTTTGTGGTTATAGGAAAATAAATGTGGTGTGGTTATGGGAATATATATGTAGTGTGGTCATGGGGAAAGTATGGTAACTAACACCATAATCCCCATACGGCTAGCAAGGCAGGGGAGGAAACCTTTATTTTTTCATGTATTCAAGTGTGGTAATTTTATTCCAACCTATAGAACTCCAGTGTTCAAACAGCCATTGAAAATGGGTACCGGAGATTTCTGTATGAGGATAAATAGGACGGCCTGTCGTGATACAGACCACTTCTCCTTCATTAA
This sequence comes from Megaustenia siamemsis, assembly GCA_032433765.1. Classification (NCBI taxonomy): domain Eukaryota; kingdom Metazoa; phylum Mollusca; class Gastropoda; order Stylommatophora; family Ariophantidae; genus Megaustenia; species Megaustenia siamemsis. The sequence continues at coordinate 52,174,045 of JAVIAB010000091.1, read as the reverse complement.
GTTTACTAAGCTTTTTAAATAGAATCTTTATTCTCCCATGCCATTGTTTCCATGCGTTTAACTCGTGGAGAGAACCCTTAGCTCTTCTTCTTTGTCATTTAAACTTCACGTGGAGTACAGGTCTTGAACAAACAAATTTCATGACCTATTATGTATTATCATTTTGTAATATCGCTTCATATCTTCCCCATCTTTTACATTTCTCATCCCATTTGTCTTCTTCAAGCATATTTTGCATTTCCTTTGTCTCCTACCTTTGCGTGTTCCAATTATCGACCTGTAGTGTAATGCTTTCATTTCGCTTACGCCACAGTTTGTGTGTAACCTGTTCAGCGCCATCGTTTCGCCGTATCACTTTATCAACTCCTGTCTGGCATGTTCCCATAATTCTATATTAGTAAATATTTGTCATGCTAATTTGTGCCCTTGAAATATACTGCAGTTGGGTGGGGAGGGAAGATGGTCAAGAGGTAAGACATGGACTTTTGAAACAAGATGGGCTGGGTTCAAATCCTACCACAGGCGGTGAGAATTGTTCTCTTCTAATAGGCTGTTTCTTCATAGATTTACCCTACTATTGTCTCTGGGTAGTGAGATAGAATGTCTATTGAGTTATTAAGTTATTGAGCTATTAGGTTATTGAGTTATTAATTTACAGAGTTATTTGCAGGTCATCATCTTTGCACCTTGAACATGTCCATAGGTGCTCAGATCCCCTCCTCAGCAAGTCCTGCAATGTCCAGCGACTGACGACTCCAGTTCTGTGTTGGTTGATTAGTCTTCTTACACGCCCACTAAGTTTCTCGTTTCTGGCTGCGCTCATCTTAATTCCCATCTCTTTCATCCAAAGGAGTGATGTGGACTCATGGTTGTCGAAGTCCTGTGCCCTACCCACATCTCGGAGAGCATTGATGATGTCCGCCCGATTCATTGGTTGACCGTCTTTAACGACAGCGCAGCTAGTCATCTTGTCCGCACTTTCGTTTCCCCGAACTCCCGCATGCCCAGGGATGTAAACAAAGGTGACCCTACGTATTTTTAACTTCTGCAGTGACTCTGCCCATTCCCTACGTACAGAGCTAGATTATGACTCCCAGACGTCGACCTCCTGCTGCTTTGGACTCTAAAGCTTATAATATATTCGGCACACAATAATTACACTTATACTACGCAATACTTCAGGTCGAATCTACTGATTCTAAAATTTCGTATACTTACTTTTCTCAGCTTTTAGCAATAAAGTACAAATGCGTTCTTTCCTTTCTTTCTTTCTTTCTTTCTTTCTTTCTTTCTTTCTTTCTTTCTTTCTTTCTTTCTTTCTTTCTTTCTTTCTTTCTTTCTTTCTTTCTTTCTTTCTTTCTCTCTTTCTTTCTTTCATTATTTCATTTTTTCTTCCTTTCCTTCTTTATTTATTTATTTCGCTCTTCTTTTTTGTTTTCGGTAATTTTGAAGTGCTCCTGCAGAAAGAAGGCGTGTACAGCTTTCAAGACATAACTATTTGTTAAGCTTGAGTTATTATCAACTTGAATTTATTTAGTGTCTGATCCAATCTATCCACTTACCCCTGGGTCTTCCTATCCTAGCCTGTTGTTCATTCTTTTTTAGTACGCTTGTGCTATAGTTTTGCTAATTTTCATTTGGTCAAATGTCTAAACAATTATTTTTTAGATGTTCTTTCAAATTATTTAAAGAAGTAGCATCTTCTCTTTCTTTTGCTGTTTCATATAAAAAAAAAACCTCTCTTCCTTCTTCTGTTTGCAGTATTTCTTATGCATCTCATTTGGTATATTACTTTACGCGTTTGTCTTTCAACGTCTGTCCCTGTCTAGCATTTCATCATTTTCATTTTCCTCTCGGGCCGAAGAAGACGGCACACAGGGCGGCAGTTATATTTCTCCACAATTGACGTCTTGCTGCTAGTTATTGTATCTTTGTTGTTTCTTTGTCCTATGGGTTGAGTTTTCCCTAACAATTTCTCTGCTTAGCGATGTTCTTGGTCTGCTTTGTTTTCTTTTACCAGATGGTTTCAACTTGAATACCTAAAGGGGAAGTCTTTCTTTATTCATCCTCAACACATGACTGATATATCTCCAACGCCTTCTTCTTATAGTGATCAACACATATTCTTTTTAGATTCGTCTTTTCTTAGTTCGTTTGAAATGTATTCTTTATTGCTTATTTTATGCTGCCAGAGCTACTGAGTTTAGTTTTCTGTACACACCGTGAGCTGTGCTTTTTTATCCGAATCGTGTCTCTATATTCGGATTGCTTACGATGAATGATGATATCGTATGACGAAGGACGATTCACTGCGTTCACTTTCGGTGCCGCTAGGCCTTTTGTCTTTTAGCGTGTACTGTACCGGCTATGATGGGGACTGCACCTGCCTTTCTTTGTTTGGATATTCGATGAGATATTAATTCGGATGATTCCACTGGCACGGGCGGTTGAGCAATTATGGATTTTCATTCGTTTGCAGTGATACCATGGCCTTCGAATATAAAAGTAATTGAAGTATCCCCGCCACACTAAGTGGCGTATAGGGAATATTGTGTTATTGACCATAATTTTTACATACCTTCAGCACATGATTTTTCGGGTAATGTGGTCGGTATTACGCCCGTGCCGCTGTACTCTTCCAGAAAAATCCGGTACCCATTTAAGGCTGGGTGAACCCGGAAGCCGTCTATCAGGATCGAACACGACCTCTTGTCCTCAGTAGTCCAGTTCACTAACCACTGAGCTTTTGTGGCTCCCACTTCGAACAAGCATAAGTATAAATGTATTATTTCTATCTAATGTTTGATATCCTATGTAGATGTTTGTTTTCAAAGGCATTTAATTCCCTATCTAAAGTCTTGGTGCATTTCCAACCTTCAAGTCAAACAAGCAGCACTCAATGGAAAACAATACATTATCCCATTTCTGGAATCTACCACGAAGACTTATAGGAATAGAGGCTGCTTGTCCAGTGCGGTCGCCACGAGATGTTCAGGTATGAGTTGTTATTCCGCCCATGTAGACAAAGAAAAACCTTTTGACTCTGCTGTGATTTGAACCAACACTTTACTGGTTTTGAATGCGACAAGTTAGTCAACTCAACCACCCCCTCACCTACAAACGATTGTAACATCATCATCATCAAGTGCCGGGTCTGCTGGCGTAGGTGATCATGTCTCTCCACAACTTTCGATCTCGACAGTTATTTATCATTTCTGTTGTTGACATTCTTCAGGCCATTCTCTTAAGCTGTCTGGTATTTTTCCTCTTTGCTTCCCTCTATCCTCTATCTTCGTCCCTAAATTTTTTCCAGTTGTTACAATATATTCCAGCTGTTCCCCCTTCTCATTACATGGCCAAAAAATGATGATTGTTTCTTCCGAATATTGTAAATTATCTCTCTTTTTGCTTTGACCTCTTTCAGAACATTTTCATTACTCTTCTTAGCTGCCCATGGTATTCTCAACATTCTTCTGTAAAACCACATTTCTAAGGACTCCAGTGATTTTTTTGTCAGTTGTACTATTGTCCATGATTCACATCCATATGTTAAGACTGGCTCTACATAACATTTAATAACTCGTAACATATATATATATATATATATATATATATATATATATATATATATATATATATATATATATATATATGTAAAAACAGTGTATTTTAAAATAATTTTTTTTGCGTAAATAGTATTTGAGTATCATTAAAATATATTTTACATTCTTGTATAGAAAGCAATATAAATAGCACATTCAAATATTTTCCATCTCCCGCACATATTATGTATTTCATTCAACATTAACTACGGGATATGTCCTCACAGCAAATGCCAGCTGTGTTTCACATACTATTTATTCTTCTTACGCATTCTTCTCCCTTTCACGTGAAGCTGAATTCTTTCATCGTCCAGTTTATGATGGTGGCGATAATTACATCTACATCAGGCGAGATCCGTTGCCACAACTTTCCAAGTTTATGTCCAGCATTTTCATGTCCCGCTTGCAGACATTTTTAACTTCACAAGCGATCGACCAGCCGCTCTACTCCTTTGCGCCAACAGACCATAAAGAACGTATTTTATGTTGATGCTTCCAAAGTCCATTTGTCTCGTGGAAGTTGTTCTCTTGTGTGATATGACTAGCCGACTACTAAAAAATGTTGTCTATTTTTAGTCAAAGCTTACATTGTATTTATTTATACAAAAATGTTCTTGTGTTTTACAGAAACTAAAAATAATAAATTAAAACAAAAATAAAAGAACGTTGGAATGTGTTGGCCATGTGATGAGAAGAGATGTGAATAGAATCTCAAAGAAAACCATTATTTGTGAATAGGAGAGTGAAAGAAAGAGAGGCCCTCTCAGAGAAACATCGAAAAAGAACATTGTGACGACGAGTGGCAACAACAGCAGACATCAGCGCCCCTGCCAAGATTGAGATGTTATCCCAGAGATAACATGATTGTACAAAGAAATTACGACGGTGGTTTTCTATTGCCTTCCGTCGGTATGTTTACGGTTGGCTCCGCTAGCCTTTGACTAAAAAGTCTCACCCACAAGGCAGTGGGTAATGAGAAGAGAAAAGCTGGAATATATTGTAACAACTGGGAAAATTGAGGGATGAAGAGATAGAGGGAAGCAAAGAGAAAAAATACCAGACAGCTGAAGAGAATGGCTTGGCAGAAGGTCAACAACAGAAATGATAAATAACTGTCGTGATCGAAAGTTGTGGAGAAACATAATCACCTACGCCAGTACGCTTGGTAGTTGATGATGATGATGAGTGACGTATGACGAAATAAAATGCTGGTCCTGTGCATAGTATGACACTAAATAACACAGATCATATAACTCACAACATGTGCTGCTGGTCATTGACAGATCTAAGTAAACGTAAAGTACGAGACTTGAACCGGCGTCTTAGCACGCGAGTTTCCACCCATATGTGCTCGGCCGCCTATCCAGAAAAGTTCGGAGATTTCTGTATAGTGTCGCCTCAAGCATCGAAACTCAGATGTGAGGTGACATTCCTCACCCAGGTACCCATTTCTACCTACGGCTGGGTCGACCGTGGGGGGGGGGGGTATTTTTAATTTTCCAACCACGAGTACAACTCACACTGCTTCCAGCGGGAATCGAACACGGGTTGTCCGAACGTCGGTAGTCCAGTCGAGTGGTTTTCCCAACTAGGCTACCGAGGCCCCCATTTAAGTATCAACTTTATATTCATTATACAACTGAAGGCTTCCGTAATTACATGAGAGGAAGAACATTTTATTAGAAAAATGTTAACTTTAAACATTGATTAGTTCAAAGAGGTGTTTACAAAATGGTAAATGAGAAAAATTAAATAAATAAATGTTATGTAGAGCAAGTCTTAACATATAGATGTGAGTCATGGACAATAGGACAACAGACAAAAAAATCACTTGAGACTGTAGAAATGTTGTTTTACAGAAGAATGTTGAGAATATGATGGACAGTTAACAAGGGTAATGAAAACGTTCTGAAAGAGCCAAAGCAAAAAGACAGCTAAAATCAAATATAAGGAAGAAACAATCATCATTTTTGGCCGTGTAATAAAAAGGGAACAGCTGGAATACATTGTAACAACTTGGAAAATTGAGGGATGAAGTGATACAGGGAAGCAAAAAGAAAAAGATACCAGACAACTTAAGAGAATGGCTTGACAAAAGGTCAACAACAGAAATGATAAATAACTGTCGAGATCGAATGCTGTGGAGAGACATAATCACCTACCCCAGCTGGCATTATACTTGATGATGATGATGATGATGATGATGATGATGATGATGATGAAATAGAAAACGGTTGGAAGTAATAATGTTCTCGTGAAACTCTTTTATCTTTTAATTTTTTTTGTTTCATTTTTAATTTGTTCGGGGGGTGGAAAAGGGATGGGAGGAGGAGATTAGCACCGTTAAATGGAGGACGGTACTAACAAGGGTGCTGTGTGGTCTAGAGGTGCGATATCGGCCTCTGTTTAGGAAGTACCCGAGTTCAAAACCAACCACATGCGTTTTCTTTAATGAAAAATTAATTCGTGGTTTCTCCCGTGATCTCTTGGATAATGAGATTCGTCGATGAGCCCTCTCGGATAACGGCAATAAACAGGAGCTTCTGGGTTCGCCCAGCTCAGTGGTTGGTGAACTGGACTACAAAGGACAAGAGGTAGGGTTCGTTCCCAACCGACAGCTTCCGGGTTCACACAGCCTTTAATGGGTACCGATTTTTTTCTGAGAAAGTAAAGCTGCACGGGCGTAATACCGACCACATTACCCCAAAAATCGTGAGCTGAAGGTCTGTAAAATTTATGGTCACTATCACCATATTCCATATACGCCACTTGGCGTGACGGGGCTCTTTACTTTTTTTTTTTTTTTTTAATCCGTGTTCACCCACCCACGTTAGAGAAAATTTGGCAATTAAAATCGGAAATAGTAAATCATAAACATGGCCGCCGCTGTGCAGGCTAAAGTGGTCAGCAGAAACCTACCCACCCCGTGGATCCCAGGTATATATATATACAGTGTGTTTATAAAGTCTCATATACAGGGTGTTTATAAGGTCTCATATACAGGGTGTTTATAAAGTGTCATATACATGGTGTTTATAAAGTCTCATATACAGGGTGTTTATAAAGTCTCGCATACAAGGAGCTTATAAAGTCTCATACACTATATGTATAATATTTATGAAATTTACGTCATGATATTCTGTGTCCATAATCCCGTCTTCAGCATAACACAACTAGCTGTTGTTATATTCACTTCTTTATTGCTGAAAGAAATGGCGTTAAATTAAACATTGAGCTGCATCTGAATACATACACTTACCGTCGTCATAGATTATTTTGTCGCCGAACGTCGATGCTGTGGATGATCCAGACTCACGTGCACTTACTCAGTCGCACGGCCCAGAACCCGTTTCCACGTTATAAACTGGCCAACTCCAGTAAATAGCTCGGCAGCACGATGATACACTGTGAGCCTTTCACAAATTAAATGAATTACACGTCCTTGACAACAGACCGGCGTAAACAAACCGCCATTTTTGACGCGTTTAATAGTGCAATCAACAACAAAGATGAGTATATGTGATTAAATAAGGAAATTGTAACAAAATACAATGAATTAAAAGAAACAATGTGATTTACATCAAATAGAAAGCGCGTACAATCACATGATCCCTTCAAATATCAATAAAAACAAACAAATAAACAGAAAAGTTCACTGAAAATCAGCACTTATCTGTGTCTTCTGAAAAACTAGCGAACAGGGCGCTATATTCCGCGGAAGTCTCTCATTTTGTAAATCGTGATTGAACCTGCATTTACGTTTTGATGCCATTTGTTGTAACAATTACAAGCTTGACAAACTAACTATAGTTTAAATAATAATTTTCTAGGACTATACCATATGCATAGCATAGGTTCTTAAATATTACAATTTCAAGTAACTGAACAAAAGCTCAATGTAAATAAAATCTAATGAATGCAATAACCTCTATCACTAAACAATACACAATACCGAAAACCTTGGGCCCATCTGATGTGTCTCCTCACGGGAAACATAAAATACCAGAACTTAAAGAAAATATAACAGGAATCATGAAAAAAGGCACCTAATCAGACACAGAAAGAAAACACGCAGCAGGAATACACATACACGATACCTACCCACAGGACTCTTGGTCCCACATATACACAGATGGCTCTGCTACAAATGCCACAAGAAATGGAGGGGGTGGTGTGTTCTTGACGCTGAATAACCAGGACGAGATCACCAAGTCAATAGCTACTGGGACATTCTCAAACAACTTTAAAGCAGAAACTGAGGATGAGAGATGCTGCAACACTGGCTACTCAACACAAAAATAACATGCACAATAAATTGGTGATTCTGACTGATGCACTGTCAGTATTATCAGCTCTAAAAAGCCCCAAGAACAATGAACTAGATGACTTGAGAACAACCCTGGACCAACTATGCAATAACTTCCAGAGAGTAGTCATTCAGTAGATACCATCACACTGTAATATACACGGGAACGAACGTGCGGACAAATTAGCTAAAGAGGGAGGGAGATTACCACAAGAGAACCATTCGCTCAGTTATGATGAAGCCAAATCCATCCTCAAAGGTCAGTACCATGAAAAATGGAAACGAGAACACCTAAAGCATAACGAGAGTGACTGATACCACCAACTGTCTGGGAGGGATCAAGTCATCATACTTCGCCTACGCACTGGCCACATTAGAACGAGAAATCACATGTTCACCAAATTCAAAATAGGTACAACCAGCCTATGCCACTGTACACTGGACAATGTGACTACAAAACATGTTCTACAGGATTGCTCCCAATACACAGACCTGAGAAGAGCAATGTGGTCCACACCCACCTCCCTGGAATAGAAACTATATGGGACAATCAACTTACTTAAACAGACAGCTAACTTCATGAGAGAGAGTCTGGAATCCTACTCTGATTGAGTCCTGATCGGAGAGAGAGACTAAACAACATAATGAAAAGAATTAGTCTGTCTTTAAACGAAAGTAACACAATGACTATACATGAATATGAAATGTCGTGGCCGCAAAGATGCTACTTCTTGAGTTTCAGTTTCAGTATACAATATTTAAAACTTGGAGCGCATTTTTCTGTTCAACTTTTTAAACATTTCTACACAACAACGGAACAATATATATTTTTAAGTCGACGAGACATTTACCATATTGGTAATATTGGTAAACGTTTGTGTCTCTAATGTATTTTAACAAATCCGGGACAAAAGGTAAAAAAATCGGCTAAAATTGGGACAGTAATAAATCCGGAATAAATGTTGGAAAAACAGCAACAAATCGGGACCGTCCCGGAAAAATCGGGACATCCGGTCACCTTAATATATGCCATGTTTCGCTTTATTGTTCATCTTTGGTCATAATTGCGAGCATATTTTCGATGACTTTTAGGTCATTAAAATTCGATTCCTAACTACTATTATTATATTGCTATTAATGACTTCACTCTAACCGAACATTTTTGTCCCATTAAATTCAACGCTAACCAACCAAACACTTATATATGGCAATCATTTTTTTTCAAATTAATATCGCATATTATATACCACATATTATATATCGCATATTTTAATATATCGCGTATTATATAGCACACATTATATATCACATTTTATATATCACACATTATATATCACATATTATATATCACATATTAGTAATAATACATTAAATACCACATATTATCTCACATATTTTAAATCACATGTTATGTATCACATATTTTAAATATGTTTATTCAGATCTCGAAATGGATATGAAAAAATTATAGTGAACACATCGCATTATTTCATTATTATTAATGCCCTGCTATATAAATTGTACCCAACTTTTGACGCAGTAAATTTGAACACATACATGAATGTATGACATAAAAATGATAACAAATAAAACCTAAACATTGCTGTCCCATTAAACTCATTATCAACTAAATGGATAATTCTTTTCCATTAAATTAAACACTTACCAACCTAACATTTATGTTCCATTAGAGCCTGTTACAACTAGACGAAAATGTCTGCCCAATTAAACTCCACTCCAAGCAATCACAACGCTTCTGTCCCATTAAATAAATGTAATCAATTCACTAATTCAAGACAAGTATAAATAGTCATTGATTTTTTTGTTTGTTAAATAAATAATTCTTATAGGGAGCCGCGATAGCTCAGTGGTTAGTGAGCTGGACTACAAAGGACAAGGGGTAGGGTTCGATCCCAACCGACGGTTTCCGGGTTCACCCACCTTAAAATGGGTACCTGATTTTTTTCTGGGAAAGTAAAGCGGCACGGGCGTAATACCGACCACATTACCCCAAAAATCATGTGCCGAAGGTCTGTAAAATATAGTGTCACTAACACCATATTCCCTATACGCCACTTGACGTGACGGGGGTACTTTACTTTTACTTTTTTATATAATTATTTCTCTTCTTTCCTTCTTCATTTGCCTTTCAGCGTCGAGGGGATAGAAATTTTTTTTCTTAGCGTTCACTCGTTTAGTGGGCGGGAATACGTTGTGTTTCTAGTTTACGTCACAAAATCTGCGTCTTTCGACCCGTCACATCCGTCTTCGGCATGTATAGTAGATTTTGTTTAACAATTGTTACCTGGACAGTGGCCATTTTTTATCTGCTCTTTTCGGTTGTAACTGTCAATGGTTCTGTAACGTGCACTCGTGCACACGGAACGTCCTGCTTTTCGCCGTTTTCCGATAGGGCTAGACATCGGATCCCACTACCCAGAGAGAGCTAGACATCGGATCCCATTACCCAGAGAGAGCTAGACATCGGATCCCACTACCCAGAGACCATAGAAGGGTTAAGCCACAAAGAAATTACGGATTTGAATCGATTGATGAAAATTTCCCACCGCCATGGTGCGATTCGAACCCGATACCTTCAGGTCCAGAGCAGAGGTCGACGTCTTACCCTTAGACCACTCAGTCCCCTGAGGACGTAAATATGGAAAACTATATTGGACTTAATAACGGACACCCAGGTGTGTACATTGTGGGTCTAATTAAAAATTAAAACTGCAGGTCAAGGTTTTCAGACTGTGTGGACGAGGTATTTTAAAAATATCTCCAGACTCTTGTCTGGACAGACACAGTATCAACATTAAGGTGTGGGTGTAAAGAAATATTTATGAACAGACTCGTGGGCGAATAGATATGTAAATGGGTAAAATGGAGTGTCCAACATATAAAAAAGACTAACTTAAACCCCATAAAGAGTAGAGAACTAGAGGGGCAGCGAGGAGCAGGAAGGAACAGCGAACTTAGACTCAGACCTTTCGAGTTTAATATAGAAAGGTAGAGATTAGCACATATTAGCGATAACCAGCAACAACTAGCAGAGAACAATTAGTAAGGCTTTCATTATTAGTAAATCAGAGGTTAACAAATAGCAGATGTAGTCAGTTCACAACAGGACTAATGTTCAAACATCTAGAAATGTGTATTGTGATTTACTAAGCAAGAAACAGAGTAGAAAGGCGATCCATGGTAGCCAACCTTCGTTGCGGAGAAGGCACACGATGATGATGATGAAGTACTACTTTAGATCATAATATTTTGGTAGCTCATCAATTATCATCATATGAGTGAGTGAGTGATTTACTAATTCAAGGATTATGTGAATCCGGTGGTTATCCAGACAGCTCGATAGTTTGATTAAATTATCACTGACGGTACTTTATATAGTGATAATATAACTTATGACTATCATCATCATCAAGTACCGGGCCTGCTGGCGTAGGTGATCATGTCTCTCCACAACTTTCGATCTCGACAGTTATTTAACATTTATGTTGTTGACCTTGTGCCAAGCCATTCTCTTAATCTGTCTGGTATTTTTTTTCTCTTTGCTTCCCTCTATCTCTTTGTCCCTCAATTTTTCCAGTGCTTACAACATATTCCAGTTGTTCTCTTCTCATTACATGGCCAAAAAATGATGATTATTTCTTCCTAATATTGGAAATTAGCTCTCTTTTTGCTTTGACCTCTTTCACAACATTTTCATTAGTCTTCTTAGCTGTCCATGGTATTCTCAACATTCTTCTGTGAAACCACATTTCTACACACTCTGGTGATTTTCTTGTCTGTTGTCCTATTGTCCATGATTCACAACCATATGTTAGGACTAGTTCTACATAACATTTAAGAACTATTTTTCTTGTTTCTATTGTCAAAAATGGATTGCATAGATTCCATAATATAGTCACTTATGACTATAGAACTGTATTAAAAGAACGTAAATAAATATGTTTCTGTGTGATGGAACACCTCAAGAGTTTGTTTGACTGTCATAAAGAGATGCTATTGGAATGGTTTCAAGGAAGACGAACAATGAAGTACGAAGAAAGACGACACGGGAGAGACATTAGATTATATTTTAAAATTCAAATAAGTAAACAAATCTTCGGTTCAACGGCATAAACCGTCGTATAATAAATATGCCCATTATGGCGTATAGTGAATATATTTGATATAATAATCAGTCAAGTATAACAGTTTAAGCATCAAGTGAAAGAGTCTTTACAAGGGGGTGTATAGTTTGCAGAAATATATATATAGCAAAACTATAATTTCTGAACGCTAAAGAAATACTATTTGCAGACAACCAAGTTCTAATATATGAAACAACTGAGGACCTGCAAGAACATATCAACAGGCTAAACAACACTTGTAAACAATACAACATGAAGATAAACATAAACAAAACCGAAGTGATGGCAATAGCGAGAAAGAAAGAAAAACTAAACATCGTAATAGATAATGTAACAACACGATACTGTAACAACTAGACAATTTTAAATATCTGGGTAGCACGTTAACACAGGTCAATAACCAAGAAATAGAGATAAATATAAGGTGTATCAAAGCATGCCAAGTTATAGGCCAAGTATCAACACTGTTGAGAAAACAAAGCAATAACTACGGAAGCAAAAAGGGCAATATACAAATCAATTTTTCTACCAACTCTGTGCTATCAGTGCCAGAATTGGACGCTCGACCCTAGAACAATAAGAAAGATAACGACCACCGAAATGGAATGTGTCAGAAGAATGACAGGAAGCAGCTTAAGGGACAGAGTAAGAAACACCGACCTGAGGATGAAACTCGAAATTGAACCAGCCATCGAATACATGAAGAAACAACAGATAAATTGGTTCGGCTACATAACAAGACAAAAAGAACTAACAATGACTGAAAGAGCCATAAACAAACTCTACGAAAACGCCAGATTAAGAGGAAGACCGAGAAAGAGATGGATAAAGGTAATACTAGAGTCACTAGGAGGGATAACACCAGAAGAGGCCAACAGAAGAGTAAAGAATCGCAGATTGTATCTCCCCTCGACGCCAACGGTAATGGAGGAAGGATAGAAGCAGAAGAAGAGGGAGAAGAAGAACGCTAAAGACAAGTAGTAATTGTTCAAATAGTATGTGAATAACCTTTTGTCCTTATATTTTTTTCGAGTTAAACTTTGGGTTGTATTAACCTATCGTTGAAGGGGCAACTTCTTTGCTATGTGATGTCACAGTTTTTAAACATCTTATTAATTATCCAATCTAATGCAATTGACATTAAAATATATTGTGTTTATTTTCCATGTATTTTATTCTTATTCTTTGACTCCTGATTTGCCTTTCAGCGTCGAGGGGAGATATAATTTGCGGTCTTTTGCTCTTCTGTTCGCCTCTGAAGCTGTTATGTTTTCTAGTATTTCTAATATTCCCCAAATCCATCTTTTACGTGGTAGGCCCTTGAGTCTGGTGTTCTCGCAATGTTTATTATTTATCTGCTCGTTGTTTTGTGTTTTGATCTTTCTGCCTTATCAAGTGGCCAAACAATTGTATCTGTTGTTTCTTTATGTATTCGATTGCGGGGGCGTATTTTATTTGATCTAATAATAACAGTAATAAATAATAATGATCATATACAGAGATATGTACCCACTGTACACTGTACACTGGACAATATGACAAAAAAAATGTTCTACAGGATTGGCCCCAGTACACAGACTGAGAAGAGCAATGTGGTCCACACCCACCTCCGTGGAAGAGAAACTATATGGGGCAATCGACTCACTTAAACAGACAGCGGACTTCATGAGAGAGTCTGGAATCCTGCTCTGATTGAGTCTTGATCGCAGAGAGTGAGAGAGAAATATACAGAGAAAATATAAATGAGTAAACATTTAGGTGCGTCCTGACTATTTAGATATTACAAGAACGTATTTTTCCATCACTCTCTTAGCGTAGGGTTATGTCTTCCGAGTGCATCTTTAGGTTTTGTGAGACTAGGAGAACGGTCGCCTTCTATAAATATTTATCTTTCGTTTATTTCTTATATAATTTTACAAAACACTTGTGATGCTATCTTGGAAACTTCCCATTATCAAACGAAAAAAACTGGTCGGTGTAAGACCATCTTTTAAATCTATTTTTTTGTAAAATCCAGAATATTTATTAAAGCACAGTGTATATTTATGCCGCATCTCACCGCTAAAGTCTGTTATTACACACTTTAACTTGAAATCGGATAAAACAAATTGATAAACTGTAAGTGTAGGTGATAATTATAAAACATGGTTAAACTGCAAAAAATGTATATATTTATTTTTGTTGCTATCGACAATCGAAATGTTTTAAGCGACTCGTGATAAAAGGTGACATTGGGAAGTTAAATACATGTTACTGCAGACATGTTACTGCAGACATGTTACTGCAGACATGTTCTGCAGACTTATTCCTCGTCCAGTTGAATAGACAAGTTTTAGAAGAAGAAAATTTAGCAAGTAATTTAACATGGTTTTTTTTTCGTTCGCCAGCTTTTACCTCTGACGAAATCCCTAGAGACTAGGAACTGAATGTTGCATGTTAGTCCATTTTTCCCTGGCAATCGTGTGCACAGGGGTCCCTCGCCGCACATGCAGATAACTTCGACTTCCGGGGTACTCATATTCTTCCGTCGATGAGTAATTGACGTTTCAAGCCGGGCCTCGCTGCTGAGACCGGGGGTGGTTGTCGCAGAGAGCGACCAACCGGGGTTTGAACCCACAACCTCTCTGTCTAGGGGCCGGCGTCTTGCCTCGAGACCAATCTAACATGGTTGCAGGTATGTCTACAACGCTCGGGAAAATTAACAAATAATCAACAACAGAAGAAAAAAAAACAACGAGCAATTTACAGTCCGAAGCTGGATCGAACCCGTACAATACAGTGCCTTGCAACCTTGCAACCTTGCAACCTTGCAACGAGAAACCTGCACTAGAACACACGACCAGCTAAGAAACTAGTCGAGGAGTACAAGATGGATCCTGCTTCAGGCTTTCTATTGTTCCTTCTTTTTTTCTGTTGTTCATTATTTGTGATTTTTTTTTCCCGAGTGTTGTAAACACACGTTTCTCCTGAAATGATTTACTGATCTACCGCCTCGCAAGTTTACCTTTATAATAATTATTGTATTTTATTAGTTTTACTAGTAACAAAAAGTAAAAGTCAAGTACCCCCGTCACGCCAAGTGGCGTATAGGGAATATGGTGTTAGTGACCATAAATTTTACAGACCTTCAGCACGTGATTTTTGGGGTAATGTGGTCGGTATTACGCCCGTGCTACTTTACTTTCCCAGAAAAATATCCGGTACCCATTTAAGGCTGGGTGAACCCGGAAATTGTCGGTTGGGATCGAACCCTACCCCTTGTTCTTTGTAGTCCAGTTCACTAACCACTGAGCTATCGTGGCTCCCAGTACTACTAGTATTGTATGAAAATTGTCTCAATTTTAACATAATTTTTGTCGGTGATATATACCCCATAGAGAACTGAAGACTGAAGGTGATGAAACAGAGAATAAATACTTGGATATGTATGAAAAGTGTGGAAAATAGAAATATTCAAAATAATATGAAAGAAGACAATAAACTTGACCTCTATTCCTCCATCTTTAACACTCATGGAATTGTTTTCCGTTATATCTCCCTTGTCGGCCATTTTGTGTGCAACATTTGACGAGTGGGGGAAGAAAATGAGAAGCTCGGGACATCCCTGGAGACTCAGCTCTGAGGTCATCTGTACCGTCGTTATAATGAGAAGTGAAGTATGGCTTTCAAGCCAGCTAGTCTGAAGGGACTCTGGTGTGGGACAGTTATAAAAAGAGCTTTTTTTGGCTCGGAATATGCTCGGGTGAAAGATCTTGCAGAAATAATAAAGAAAAGTTTTTGTATTAGTTTATATTGAAGACCTTCCAATTAAGTAAACTGTAATAAGTGTTGTTTGATTGGAGTGGTTGTTTTTAACGTGCTTGCTTTGTGGTTAACACGTGGGTTCATGTATAGCAAGATGCTCACCATTTTAACCCAAATGAAACAAAATGAATTCCTGCTTTGTAAGTCTGGGAAGTTAAATAAAAGCCAGAAATAAGCACTGGTCACTTCACCTCTAGTTTCTGTGAATTAGTACTATGAAGTTTAATACCTCACTCACCAGCGACTTTATATATATATATATTAAGAAGCATCCTTCGCCGTGACCCTAAGAGAAGGATTTAAACCTTCGTGTCGTGCGGCTATGCCGGTCCATCGCTACAGATAAAGATAAAGATAAAGATAAAGGTAAAGTACGAGACTTGAAACGACGTCTTAGCGCGCGAGTTTCCACCTATATATGCTCGGCCGCCTATTCAGAAATGTTCGGAGATTTATGGATAGTGTCGCCTCAAGCATCGGAACTCACGATGCGAGGCCACATTCCTCACCTTCCCAGGGTAATACCCTGGTACCCATTTCTGCCAACGGCTGGGTCGACCGTGGGGGTATTTTTTTTTTTCCCAACCACGAGTACAACTCACACTGTTCCCAGCGGGAATCAAACACGGGTTGTCCGAACGTCGGTAGTCCAGTCGGGTGGTTTTCCCAACTCGGCTACCGAGGCCCCCCGCTACAGATACGGGAGTAAGCTCTGAAATCAAATCAACAGTACAAAACTCATAAGACAACCTGTCATCATCATTTACACCAACCTCTCAACATCCTTCACGTCGCTACGGCTAAATTTCGCTGCCTAAGTCTTTCTTTCGGCTCATCAACTGGATTGTTTGGTCTGTAAGAAGAAATCAACAATTCGTTCTGCTGCATAGGCGAAAACGATCCTACGTTTAAACAAAAAAATCTGGCCCTTCAGGCGAGTTTGCTAAATAAAATAGCCAGCATCGCTTCACTGCAGGGAAGCTACAGAAAATAGCAATACTAAAAAAAAAGGAAGAAAAAAGTGGTATGGTGACAGCTTTACGTGGTAATGGACGAAACAAAAGTCGACGTTTCGGCCAAGTAGGCCTTCATCTGGACGAACAACAAACACAAAAATTATATATAACGATATATTAACAAATCTAACTACATGGCGATAATATGCTAGATACTAAAGAGAGGAAAAATAAAATAGTAAATAGTATCTAGCATATTATCGCTTTATATAAATACAAAGACAACCAGAAAAGACAACTGAAAACAATATATATATATATATATATATATATATATATATATATATATATATATATATATATATATATATATACATTAAAAAGAAAATATTTTTTAAAAAATTGTAAAGTAACTTAAGGTAAACAGTAAACGATTACTTCAGATCTTGAAAGCATATGGGAAATTTGGTTTTACGTCTCATATTATTTTGAAAAGCAGAGGCATATCATATGTTTAATGTGGTTGGTATCACGCAGGCCTTCCTATAGTTCCTAAAACAAAATTAGTTGGTACCCATTTTCAAATCTTGGCGAACCCCGAAACAGAACCAGCACAGGTAAAAAAAGTGGTCATATTCAAGAATGGAAAAAGGAGAATGTTAACAGTAGCGACTGCGAGTTGTATCTCTCTCGACACCCAAACGGGTACGGGAGGAAGAATGAAAGCGAGTGCACCCAACCACTACAGCTACATTTAAGATAAAGCATATTTTAAAAATAACAAAGAAACACAAACTCTCTTTCTTGCATTTTTCTAATTTTTCTGGATTTTTGGTTGGTGCTTATTTTTTTTTTTTTTTAAGGAATAATGAATATCTCTGAAAACAGGAGATTAACGATTACATACATCAGTGCTGTCGCCACGTGGTGTACACATCATAGTTTGTATTTAAATTCCGGTAGAAAACAACGTTTTAACCCTACAGTGGATACAACAAACGCCTACCCTTATTTGAAGAACAATTGGGTTTCATTCTTTTTATCCTTTTACCTTTATCATCAGCTTTACAGCAGCTTCGAATTGTTAAGCTTTTATATGCGTGTTTATGCCTATACCCCTTTCATCCATTCAGCCAACTGCTTCCTAAAGATAAAGTAAATAAAAATAAAATAAAATGAGCGTGCCAGAAGCATATTAATTATTCTACAGAAGTCGCCTTATCTGAATGACCAGCGCCATGATTTATAAGTGAAATTTCTCGGCAAATCTCTCTTATCTGAACAAGCTATATCTCGTTGACATGTAGTATTTCTCCTGCAATACATCTTCTGATGAATGTCTGATTCATGATAAAATGGTATAAATGTAAGACGAATGAAATATTAGAACACGGGGCTATTATCTCCCATGAATAAATAACGAACAGAAGGAAAATTAAGGATAATGTGCTTGTGTCACAAAAGTCACACGATCGGACGGAGACTGGCTTGGTTGTATCGCTATCAGCAAGTAGAAACAATATCCGACTAACTGGTTCTACACATGGCAACTGCTAATGGACGGTTGCTAGGCTATGAGAAGATTTTGATTAGAAACTTAGCTAACAAGTTCACGACAGGACAAAAGAACCAGAGCCGCCCAGCAGCTGGAAGCGATTAATTATTTACTCATGGTCTCTTCACAATGAATCATTTCCGGAGAAGCGGTAGGTTAACAGCACTCGAAATAATTCACAAATAATCAAGAACAAAAAAGTAAGAAAATTAGACAGCCCGAAGCAGAATCGAACTCGTGTTCTCTCTCAACACAGCATCTAGTCACAAGAGACTTTGCATTATGGTATACTACCAGCTAAACAACGTAAATAAGTTGCTATCACTTGCGATGTCTTTAACACATGAGTACGAGACAATAGCATAAGGGTATGAACACAACTGGGGAATAAATTGTATATATTTATGTTCCTATTAAGAGCATCTCACGAATGGAGTAAGGCTGAATACTTGCGTTGTAAACAAACATCCCTACGCCATCCTGCATTTGTTTTAGGTCTGTCCCTGCTTATTTCTATGTTGTGGGATGGTGATGGTTGTTTCTTCCATATGACCATTACTTCTGTAAAGTCCAGTCCCAGGGCACAGGATAACCATCATCATTTTCATCATCAGCGGCAGAATTAACATCTTCATTTTCAGTATCGTTATCACAATCTTCACCAGCATCACAATTTTCGCTGTCACTACAATCTTCATCACTATCACTACAATCTTCACCACAATCACTACAATCTTCACCACAATCACAATCTTCACTTTCATTACAATCTTCACCATCATCACAATCTTCACTTTCATTACAATCTTCATCATCATCACAATCTTCACTTTCATCACAATCTTCACCATCATCACAATCTTCACTTTCATTACAATCTTCACCATCATCACAATCTTCACTTTCATCACAATCTTCACCATCATCACAATCTTCACCATCATCACAATCTTCACTTTCATCACAATCTTCATCATCATCACAATCTTCACTTTCATTACAATCTTCACCATCATCACAATCTTCACTTTCATCACAATCTTCACCATCATCACAATCTTCACCATCATCACAATCTTCACTTTCATTACAATCTTCACCATCATCACAATCTTCACTTTCATTACAATCTTCACCATCATCACAATCTTCACTTTCATTACAATCTTCGCCATTATCACAATCTTCACTTTCATTACAATCTTCACCATCATCACAATCTTCACTTTCATTACAATCTTCACCATCATCACAATCTTCACCATCATCACAATCTTCACTTTCATTACAATCTTCACCATCATCACAATCTTCACTTTCATTACAATCTTCACCATCATCACAATCTTCACTTTCATCACAATCTTCACCATCATCACAATCTTCACTTTCATTACAATCTTCACCATCATCACAATCTTCACTTTCATTACAATCTTCACCATCATCACAATCTTCACTTTCTTTACAATCTTCACCATCATCACAATCTTCACTTTCATTACAATCTTCACCATCATCACAATCTTCACTTTCATCACAATCTTCACCATCATCACAATCTTCACCATAATCACACACCGTACCATCAACAATAACACCGTTGTCTTCATCGTTGACGTCACAGACTTTATTATTATCATCATCATAAGCATCATTATCTTTATCTAATGCATCATCATTTTCATCTTCGCCATCATCATCTACATCATCATGACGTACCTCACCATCAACATTTCAACTCCCTGTAGAGGCTAATAAAATACAATTAAAAGAACCCATGATTTGTGAATATTTTATTGACTTTTATTTTCTACATAATGTGTTAGCTAGACCAGTGCCTTCACCTAATCATCCATTGTCGTCTCTAACGACTTGTTTAAAACATTAAAGTGTGAGTGTTATAATTATTTGCTCTTCCATTAGGTCTCACATCACAAGGGCAATGTTTTTAATGTTATTTAATGTTTGCCCTTCATTTCTCAGAAAACCTTTTCAATCATAGCGATTCTGGATCCTTCTATATCTCTCCCAGTAAATTCATTCTTTTTTTTTTCTTTTTTTTTTTTTTTGAAGCATTGTTATTTAGAAACTCGTTTCGCTGTCACTTTCTGCCACTCGCTTGCTGCTCGTTGAGTTCACAAAAACTGGACACAACAAGTATGCCCACACTTTGGAAGATTGAGGGCGGTCTAGGTGTCAGTTAGGGCGCTCTCGGTGACAGGCTGGTGCTGGGGTGGCTGCTGTTATTAAGTGGGACCCCAAACATTGGTCTGAGAATTGGAAATGGCGTCAAATCTCTCCTGTCTCCCCGGGTTGAGCGGTGGGAATTAAAAAAAAAAATTACGGGTTGGCTTGTCGTGTCGACAGGTTCGTGTAGTTCTTAGAATAAGACAGAAGACAGAGAGATATGATTCTCCATTTACGCTTAAATCAGGAGTGAGAGAATGAAGAAGAGACATTCATGAGAATGTTTTGATATCTAACAAATGAAGTGTGATTAATCGAGTTTGTGAGAGAAGGTTGTAAAGAATGGGAGAAACTTAGATAGAAAGATAAGAAGAGAGGATGATAGAGAGAAAGATGACAGGGAGAATGGCCTGACAGGGGTGTGTGCAAAGTGAAGAGAAGATTGTAAGAAAAATGTGAGAGTAAAAGTGAGTAGGGAAATGAGTAAGAATAGCTTAATTAAGTTAGACTTAGGGAATTGAAACAAGGGTAACTGGTCAATAGAAGAGTGCCTAACTGTTTCCACATCGAGGACATTTAGATAGAGAGATGTCTAACTGTTTCCACATCGAGGACATTTAGATAGAGAGATGTCTAGCTGCTTCCACATCGAGGACATTTAGATAGAGAGATGTCTAGCTGCTTCCACATCGAGGATATTTAGAGAGAGAGATGTCTAACTGTTTCCACATCGAGGACATTTAGATAGAGAGATGTCTAACTGCTTCCACATCGAGGACATTTAGATAGAGAGATGTCTAACTGCTTCCACATCGAGGACATTTAGATAGAGAGATGTCTAACTGCTTCCACATCGAGGATATTTAGATAGAGAGATGTCTAACTGCTTCCACATCGAGGACATTTAGATAGAGAGATGTCTAACTGCTTCCACATCGAGGACATTTAGATAGAGAGATGTCTAACTGCTTCCACATCTAGGATATTTAGATAGAGAGATGTCTAACTGCTTCCACATCGAGGATATTTAGATAGAGAGATGTCTAACTGATTCTACATCGAGGATATTTAGATAGAGAGATGTCTAACTGCTTCCACATCGAGGACATTTAGATAGAGAGATGTCTAACTGCTTCCACATCGAGGATATTTAGATAGAGAGATGTCTAACTGCTTCCACATCGAGGATATTTAGATAGAGAGATGTCTAACTGATTCCACATCGAGGACATTTAGATAGAGAGATATCTAACTGCTTCCACATTGAGGACATTTAGATAGAGAGATGTCTAACTGCTTCTACATCAAGGACAATTAGATAGAGAGATGTCCATCACGGCCAGAAAGAGAAATTAAAAAGTATTGGTACTGTACCTTACCAGGCTGGTAGTAAGAGGCCACTAAGGAGGCTTGGACATGGGGCTGGATGCTCTATAAAAGTAAAGTAAAGAACGCCATGTGGCGTATAGGGAATATGATGTTAGTGACCATAATATTTTTTATAGACCTTCGACACATGCTATATGGGATAATGTGGTCGGTATTACGTCCGTGCCGCTTTACTTTTCCAGAAAAAAAAATATGGTACCCATTTAAGGTTCTGGATACCACATACTAGACAAGAATAAGCAGCAAAAACGTAACAAACATGGACACGTGAAATAAAAAGGATAAAGTAATTGCACCTTCCGGGATAGATAAAAGCCGTCTGTCTAGAAACATTGAAGTGAGATGTAATGAGTCTGGGTCACTGGCTCACCTTTTGTCTATCAGGAAAATCTTCAAAGTAAGCACCAGGAATGTACGTACTCTAAATGAGCAAGGACAGAAGTAGCAGCAGAAATAAAATAGAAATATAAAAATATTTTCTAGGAAGTTTCAAGGTGACTATGGGGAGATAGGTTAAAGCTAAATACAGAAGGATTGCTTTAGAAACAATCTTCTGGGCACCAGAAATCAAGACACAGCATAATAAAGAAGGGACTATCATGTTGTTAATGTAAGCGCAGAAGGCACAGATAGAATGATTTTTTTTTCGCCAGCTTTTACCTCTGACGAAGTCCCTAGAGACTAGGAACTGAATTTTGCGTGTTAATCCGTTTTTCCCTGGCAGCCATGTGCACAGGGGTCCTTCGCCACACGGGCAGATAACTCCGTCTTCGGAGGTACTCATATTTTTTCCGTCGATGAATAACTGACGTTTCAAGCCGAGCCTCGCTGTTGAGACCAGGGGTGGTTACCGCAGAGAGAAGCCATAGATAAAAATCCCAACTAGAAGAGCCGGGATTTGAACCCAAAACCTCTCAGTCTCAAGTCCGGCGTCTTGCGTTGAGTCCAACCAGTCCCCCCAAATAGAATGATGAGCAATAGCGTCCAAGTTATTAAAAGCATTTAAAGTCGCAAAAAATAAACACGATACAAATATTTAACTGCATTATCCAATGCTACACACCAATTAATAATAAACACGATTCGGTTAAGGAAAAATTAAACAGACAAATGCAATTTTAGATGGACGAAAGGCGTGTCAAAAATTAATCTAATCTTTATCGGGAGACAAAACGCAAAGGTAGGACATTAATCATGTCTTTGAGATCGTAGGAAAACATAAACTCGGAAATATAAATGAGAACGGAAAGATAGATATTTGTAAACTTTTGTGTCATGAATTAATCAAATTATAAATAGGAGGAACATTCATGCAGAATAGCTCAGGCAAAAGCAGCTTTCCAGAAAATGAGGAAGATACTATGCAATCCATTTTTGACAATAGAATCAAGAAAAAGAGTTCTTAAATGTTATGTAGAGCCAGGCTTAACATATGGATGTGAATCATGGACAATAGGACAACAAACAAGAAAATCACTGGAGTCTGTAGAAATGTGGTTTTACAGAAGAATGTTTAGAATACCGTGGGCAGCTAAGAAGAGTAATGAAAATGTTCTGAAAGCGGCCAAAGCAAAGAGATAGCTAATTTCCAATATAAGGAAGAAACAATAATCATTTTTTGGCCATGTAATACGAAGAGAACAACTGGAATATATTGTAACAACTGGAAAAATTGAGGGACGAAGGGAAGCAAAGAGAAAATAATATTAGACAGCTTAAGAGAATGGCTTGGCAGAAGGTCAACAACAGAAATTATAAATAACTGTCGTGATCGAAAGTTGTGGAGAGACATGATCACCTACGCCAGCAGGCCTGATACTTGATGATGATAGGAGGAACACGATTCTAACATACAAGAATACACAAAGCTAGACGAGTGCTACCAGATCATACAGCAGAAAAATCAAATTGATCATATTTGTTAATAACAAGTTTATACCCCCTTACATGAAGTTAAAATATATCTTTATCGTCTGGTCGTGTGCCATTTGCAAAACGTTGCATTCAACACAGCCTGTCTGAAAGAATCTCTTGTCTCTAGCCAGATCTACCACTTCTTCTATTGTCATGTTCAAGGTCTTCTTAATGTCTTGAAATCACCTTCTTCTTGGTATGCCCTTGATGCGTCGCCCAGGAATCATACCTTCCATTATTGTTCTTTCCAGCCCTCTGCGTCTTTTGACGTCGCCGTAGTATTTTAATTTGTGAAAATATATACAGGATCAGAATTAGCATCAAATCATCACTTTCTGTTGGTTAACATGAAATTGAAATTCAAAAGAACATAGAAATATAGACAATATTTAATGCGGGGGCGTATACTGTTTTTGGGGTCTGGGCTACCGCTGACATAATAAATAAAGACATACATTACATTCAGTAGGCTAACATGAAATAATATTTGCTAATGACATCACTACATTTTAAATTACTTACTTATTTATATGTAAACTCTATCTGTCTTGTTTGGGACAAAATGTCTCGATGACTTTGTCATTGAAAGTACTGTTGGGTTGGTTTCTAAGATTCTGAGGGAATGATTTCTCAATGGACATTATTGCCAAAAAGGCGTTCTTGTGTCTGAGTTGACAATAAGATTTGATTCTCTTGAGAGCAGAAAAAAGTTCATTCTACAGATGCTGATGCGCATAACTTAGTTATATAAATAGGTTAGGAAGTTCCGGTGATGAGACATAGTTTCACTTTCACTTTGTGACGCTTCTGATTGGCTAGAGCTAAAAATAACCCATGAAACCTCATTTTGTAATAGGTAGCTCTCGCCGCATAATTTTGGCGGGAATTTTTTAATGTCAAGGTCATTCATTTTAAGTCGGAGAGAAGAGAACTGTACCGCTGCTTATTAGCGGTTTCATGTACCATCTTTAGTTTCGGTTTCATTCACAAACGTTATAGTTGCCACAGGAAAACCTTGCTTTAATAAATGCAAATCACAGCAAATAAATCATATTGGCCTAAGAAATGTGTAATAGAATATTCGAAAATTTGTAATATAATTATGAAAAAAATATAATAAATTATCATTTCCTTTTGTATTTCGTTAATATGTTTAGGCTACCGGCGGTAGCTGCGGTAGTATAGGGAATCGGCCACTGATTTAATGTAAGGTTTCTTAGCAAAATGTGATATAGACTTTTGCAGTCACAATATCCAACAAATAACAAGTTCTTCAACAATTAGAAGGCATAATGGGCATAATAACAGGTTAAGGATTGATGGAAAGAGACAAGAGAAGAAATTCTTACAGAAACGAGTGTGCGATAGTTTGTATATCTAAAAAAGTGATATAGTTTGAATAGGTAATAGGGTCAGATAGTTTGTATAGGTAATAGAGTGAGATAGTTTGTATAGGTAATAGGGTGAGATAGTTTGTATATATATGTTTATATATTCTTTATCTAAAAGAAATGAGTGATTTAATTAAGCAATAATGAGATCTATAAGAAATGAGTGATCTAAGAAAGAAATAATGAGATCTAAAAGAAATGCGTGGTGTAAGAAAGCGATAACGAGATCTAAACGAAATGAGTGGTGTAAGAAAGTGATAATGAGAAACGACGTTTGAAATTAAAAGATAAAAGTGTTTCGTCATCTCCAAAGAGATCCCTTGTTCCCCACCTGTCTCCGTTTCAACCAATCAGAATCTCTCCTGTATAACTCCCAGCATCCCACTCTCAGGGAACATTCTCCTATTCTTTCCCTTAATTTCCTCGCTTAAGGGTCATGGTGCGATCAGAAGTGCCGGTCCTTTGCAGAATGCCTGCGCCATAGCACTTAATTTCCTTCTATAAGTGCAGGTTTATGCGACAATTACTCCTGCATGATGGGACACCAAGTCCTTTGCGGATAATCTTCTGCTTTACAAGACGCAGGGGTGCAATTCATTACGTCATCTAACAGTAGGTCTGCCGATGAGAAGTGACAGGATGATGATGTAGTCAAATTAACGCTGTCGAGGGAGAGTTCGTTTGTTGAAATGTGATGTTATACAATGGTTGTTTGATTGTGTGAGAGTTATGTGTGAGAAAGTGTGTGTTATAGTGTGGAGAGTTATGTGTTAATTTATGAGGAATTGTGAGTTACATTTTATGTAAACGTGTTTTACACTACGTCAAACGTGCACTATATGCATAATTGTGTGTTACAGTTTATGGAAATGTGTTTTACACTACGTTAAACGTGTTCTATATGCAGTATTGTTTGTTACAGTTTATATAAATGTGTTTTACATTTATATAAATGTGTTTTACACTACGTCAAACGTGTACTATATGCAGTATTGTGTGTTACAGTTTATGGAAACGTGTTTTACACTACGTCAAACGTGTACAGTATGCAGTATTGTGTGTTACAGTATAAGCACAGTTGTTTGTCATCATTATTTTAGTTGATCTGCTCGCTTGTGCTTTACCATGAAGATAAAATACGCAATTCTTTTATTTAAATTCAAAGTGATTAAAAAAAAGATTGCACTTTAAATATAAACACCTTCATGCTTATTTATCTACTTCTTCTTTCTTTCCTAATTTAACTTTCAGCGTCGAGGGGAGATATAATTTGCTATCTTTTCTTCCTTCTGTTGGTCTCCTGCTATTATGTTTCTTAATGCTTTTAATGTTCCACCTATCAATAGTTATTCCTACCTGATGTTGTGGCATCGTTTATTAAAGGCTCGTTGTATTGTGATTTGATCTTTCCATTTTATCACGTGACCAAACCATTACATATGTTATTTCTTTATGTATTCTATGACGAGAATTATTCCTAGTTTTTTTTTTCCTCAGATACTTCATTTCTAATCTTATCTCTCAGACTGTTTCCTGTCATTCGTCTAACACACTTCATCTCCTTTGTAGGTATTTTCTTATTGTTCTTTAGTGTGAAGTCCAGGACTGGAATTGATAGCACAACGTTAGGTTGAAGATTGTGTTGTAAAGTGCCCGTTTTGCCTGTAGAGTTGTTTCCTCGTTGGGCAATGGTGATGATAGTTATCCGATGATTTGACAAGCTTTGTTGCATTTTGAATCTTTTTCGGCTGCTTGTGAGTTGTCGTTTATCATTTTAGACTTCCTAGATCTTTAAAACACCCCAATAGTTTTAATCGTCTGTCATCTATTAGTATATTAATGTTCTGTTTCTCTTTTGTGATTGTCATTATCTCTCCTTTGTTGCTGTTGAGATGTTGTTTTGTGTGTCTGTTGGTTTAAGTCTTTAATGTATATAAGTGTTCTTGTAGGTCTTCTATTTTTTCATGCATTAGTGCTTGATCGTATGCAAATATAAGCTCGTTAATCTCCTTTGTGTCTGATGTGTGGCTAACTGACATACGTGATCCATGTAGATAATCAACAACAGGGGAAATAGTACGGACCCGTCTTTCTCCTGTTTTAAATTCGAAGTGGTCTGTGTAGCCTACTGCTATTCTGACTGTGCGGCTGTCATTGATATAGAGACATTTACATATTTGGTTGGATGTTGGCTTACTCCGTATGTTGTTAGTATCTCCCATGGTTGCCCTCTGTTTACTAGGTCGAATACTTTGTCTGGGTCTATGAAAGCTATGCACAAATGTTGAATTTGTTCTGTCGTCTTTTCTGCTAGCTATTTTAGGACGAATAGTGCCTCAGTACATACTCTATTCTTTCGAAATCCCATTTGAGAATCGTTTATCTGTAGTTATATAACTGGGCTGAACCTTAATCCATAATTTTGACGTATAACTTTTGCCACATGGCTGAGAAAGGAATTACTTCTATATTGGTTGCATTCCCTCTACGTGATTAAACATTAAATGTTGCAGCCCGGAAAATCCTAGATTTGTAAATATTTTATCTTTTTGTTACGAGCATTTACTACTAAGAACTGTACTAAAAAGGACAAGTCGGGTTCGATTCTGATCGACGGCTTCCGGGTTCATCCAACCTTAAATGGGTACCTGATTTTTTTTTTTCTGGGAAAGTAAAGAGGCACGGGCTTAATACCGACCACATTACCCCAAAAATCATGTGCCAAAGGTGTGTAATAATTATGGCCACTAACACCATATCCTCTATACGTCATTTGGTGTGACAGAGCTTTGTTCTTTTTTTGTATTAAGTGCTAAAATATTATTCACACAAATAACTTTTTTAAATTTTAGCTACACAGTTGACATTTTGTATGTGGTGTCAGAAAATGAAACCGCTCGCATAGAAATTACCAATTTTTAAAAATGAGAGAAATGTTCTAAGCCCGAGACATCATCACCTATAAACAGTGATAAGTTAGAATTAAAATGCCACTTTGAGATGAAGATAAACAGTTGTGTAAAATATTTTGTCTTAAGCTCAAGGAATAGTGAGCCGCGATAGCTCAGTGGTTAGTGAACTGGACTACAAAGGACAAGGGGTAGGGTTCGATCCCAACCGACGGCTTCCGGGTTCACCCAGCCTTAAATGGGTACCGGATTTTTTTCTGGGAAATTAAAGCAGCACGGGCGTAATACCGACCACATTACCCCAGAAATCATGTGCTGAAGGTCTGTAAAATATAGGGTCACTAACACCATATTTCCCTATACGCCACTTGGCGTGACGGGGGTACTTTACTTTTTTTTTTTTTTTAGGGGATAGTGCAGTCATTCATTTAATTGGTGCCACCTCCACGTGGAAGGTTGGCTGCCATGGAGCGCCATTTTACTATGTCTTTTGTTTTGACAGTACATGTTGTCAATGTTCACAAGTTACAATTGTGATGTCATCAGTCCACTTTAATCTTGGTCAGCCTCTGCCGTGTCCACCTTGCATCTTCCCTTCCGAGACAATTCATGGTTTGCTAAATGAGAAATTGGGTGTGTGTTTTGAGTGTAAAGAACTGTGTTACAGTCAGAGGAAGTGTGTGTTGCGATGCAAGGAAAAGGGTGTTCCTATGTGAGAAACGTGAGAATGGTTCAGGCAAAAGCAGCTTTCCAAAAAATGAGGAAGATAATATGCAATCCATATTTGACAATAGAAACAAGAAAAAGAGTTCTTAAATGTTATGAAGAGCCAAAATTAACAAATGGATGTGAATCATGGACAATAGGACAACAAACAAGAAAATCACTGGAGTCTGTAGAAATGTGGTTTTACAGAAGAATGTGAGAATACCATGGACGGCTAAGAAGAGTAATGAAAATGTTCTGAAAAAGGTCAAAGCAGAAAGAGAGTTAATTTCCAATATAAGGAAGAAACAATCATCATTTTTTGGCCATGTAATGAGAAGAGAACAACTTGAATATATTATAACAACTGGAAAAATTGAGGGAAGAAGAGATAGAGGAAAGCAAAGAGAAAAAATACCAGACAGCTTAAGAGAATGGCTTAGCAGAAAGTCAACAACAGAAATGATAAACAACTGTCAAGATCGAAAATTGTGGAGAGACATGATCACCTACGCCAGCAGGCCCGGTACTTGAAGATGATGATTATACACTATATGTCTAGCACAGTTTATCATTATACCAGGAAGAGTACATCAATGTTTCACTGTAGAAGAGTGTCGAGAACAAAATCAACTAAACTGCTTTGTTGAAAAAGTTCTGACTGAAGGCGGTCCACGGAGATAATCTTCAAAGCATATTATAGAGAAACAAGTCTACCATCATTGGTTCTCTCATGAGAAGTGGTTTTAGCTTGAAAATATTTAAACCGGAGTAAGAGAAGGAAATGCAGGCAGAGAAGATAACGACAGTCTGGCATGGAAATATAGCAACAGCGGAACTAAACAAGAATAACCGTGACAGGAATATGTCGAGGGGAAATGGAAAACGCTAATGATGGCTTTGCATACAGTCATCCTTATATGAATATGCAACTCATTGTGGTCATATCTCAGGGGAAACCCTTTTATCGACATTTTAATATTAACTTCTCGCAAATATTAACCAAGATATTATGGTTGGCAGGATATAAATATATTTATTTCGTCAGAGTATTTCTAAATATTTACTGAAAAACAATACTGTTATAGTCCCTTCGTTATGTTTCTTCATAACTGATAGCCCATTACGGAAGTCCATAACTGATAGCCCATATCTGATAGCTTATAACTGATAGCCTATATAGTCCATAACTGATAGCCCTTATCTGATAGCTTATAACTGATAGCCTATATAGTCCATAACTGATAGCCCATATCTGATAGCTTATAACTGATAGCCTATATAGTCCATAACTGATAGCCCATATCTGATAGCTTATAACTGATAGCCTATATAGTCCATAACTGATAGCCCTTATCTGATAGTCCATATCTGATAGTCCATATCTGATAGTCCATATCTGATAGCTCATATCTGATAGCATATATAGTCCATAACTGATAACCCATAACTGATAACCCGTAACTGATAACCCAAAACTGATAACCCATAACTGATAACCGTCAGATTTGCTCGAAGACTCAGTGAAAATTTCACACACTTAGGTCCGGATTTAGATTTGGTGACGTCACAAACGGGTTATGCTCAACAACACATTGAGGCCCCTTGTTGAGGGAAAAAAACCACCCAAATGAACCCGAGGTCTCTATCATGACTTACAGAATAAACAAATCTGAGACCACCTCGGATTGTGAAGCCGTAAGTTGTAGCTTATTTAGTCTAGACGCAAATCCGGCCCAGCAGACAGCTTCTTTCATCCTATGGCTGCAACCATCAACGGGGATTTTGTTCACGTATTTACGTGTTTTAATCAAAATTAAAACGGTTTTAGTTGCCTTCACTTATTAATATTCAACTGTTTACATTTCGATCGTCTGTTATTTCATTTAAAGAAACTAGAAGAAATAGTGATTGTTCGTCTCCCTCAAATTGGTCTTTATCTGTTTGCGTCGAGAGGAGAGCTAGATTACGTTCTTGATCTTTCTGGTTGGCTTTTACTGCATTTTAACTCTTTCAGAACGAAAGGTTTTTATCAATTTATCGTTGGAGATTTCAGAGACAAAATGTTTCTTGTTTTTAAATATTAATCTACATGTTTTTATTTATCTAACACTTAACATATTATACATGGATGTTTCGATAACTAAACAAGGAATTATATTTCACCAATACCAAAATGACATAAGACATATAAAAAGAATGTGGTTTGATGACAGTTTACACTAAGCAAATTGAGAGTGACGCACGGTGCGGCTAAACGTACGGAAAAATTTAAGGCATTAATAGTAATCTGTCTACCTATCTTTATCGATGGCGTCCTGTAGGTCCTGTTGCGCATTTCTAACGCTTATATATAGCAGATCATATTGTTTAATATTTATTTCTTATCACATGACCAAGCCGTTTTATTTGTATTTTAGTATATATTTTTGACTGATGAGGCAATCCATGCATTCTTATTTCTTCACTTCTAATTCTGCTGTCACTCAAGCCATTCCCAACATGTGTCTGTATCTCGCCTCCTGTCTGTGTTATTTATCTTATTGACTTTTCTAGAGTTCTGTATCCAAGTCTGGCATTGATTTCACAACGTTGAGATGACAATTGTGTTCAAGGGTGTTCTTTCTGCTTCTGTTGTTATTTATTTGTCAATACTGGATGCCATTTGACATGCGTGACATATATTTTCCGCATATGGAATCGATTTTTCCAACTTTATTGTCATGTGATGTGTGCAACAAATCTGTGTCAACAAAAGTGTGAAAGAGAGCTCATATGTAGAGCTCATCCTGATCTATGGAAGCGAATCATGGACAGTAGTCAAACAAACGATATATGATTAGAAGCCTCATAGATGGGGTTTCTCGGGAAGATGTTGAGAGTTCCCTGGACAGCTAAAAAGACCAATGAGGAAATTCTCAAAGACCAGTACAAAAAAGGGTGCTCCTAAAAAACTTAAGAAAGAAAAAAATCGACATTTTTCGGGAACATCATGAGAAGTGAAAAATTAAAATACTTGGTTACAACAGACAAAATATAAGGAAAGAGAGATCACGGACGACAAAGAACGAAGATACTATATAACTTGGGGTTTACGGTACGGTAAACAGTCAACAACAGAACTGATACGATGTAGGCAGAGAATTATGTAAGGACATGATCGCCTACACCAACAGAACTGATACGATGTAGGCAGAGAATTATGTAAGGACATGATCGCCTACACCAACGGGTAAGGCATATGACGATGATTGATATACGTCACAAAACTTCAATATTCTTGGAATCTTACACTTGTTTGATTTCTCTGCCCCATATTTGTATTTTAAAACAAACAATGAAGTTTTAAAACAACTAAAAATAAACAGAGAACTACTAAATACAATTAAGACAAGACAAGTGACATTTTTGGGGCATGTTAAAAGACACAACAGCCTACTAAAAGTAATATTGGAAGGGAAAATACAAGGTAAAAGAGGCAGAGGCTGACCAATACTAACATGGACGAGTAACATCAAAAGACGGACAAGTCAGTCTATGACAGCCTGCACCATAAAAGCATGAAACAGAGTGGAATGGCGATCCATGGTAGCCAACCTTCGTTGCGGAGAAGACACTCGATGATGATGATGATTTGTATTTTAAAGTTCTGCATTTCTCTTGTAGTATCCATTATTTATGTTTTATCAATAGTATTTTTTCTATACCGATCTGCTTGCGTGCATTTCCAAGTTTGTGCAGGTGTTTTTTCATGTCTCCTCCTAGATTCACAGGGTAAAGTAATTATTTTAAAATAATAATTATTTTATCTTGAAGAAAACAGCAAATGCAACGCCTGACAGATTTAACGTCTCGCCCACCGCGCTTCCCCGGCACATGTGTAGTATTTACCTGAATATTCGCTTCGGCTGAAAGCTGAAAGTGACAGAGGTTTTCAAGTCTGGAACTTAAATGCAATCTCCCGGCCAAATTACGACTCGTGTGAGTCATCATTAACGACATTCGCACGCGACCACCACATTAGTGTTCACGTGATAATGAGATCCCAATCGGATTCATTATCTCTATATGGCGCTTCTTTGTTCGCTGAACAGGCTTTGGACTTAAGGAAGTCCAGATTCGTTAGTCTGTGTGTCCAGTTTAGATGTAATTAGAGTCGTTGGGTACAATACTATAATCCCGATAATAAAATTAATCACGTGATATCAGCGGTTTATTTTCTTTTGTTTTTAAATCAAAGAAGATGATACGATGAATCGTTAGAGGAATATGGCATATCACATGTACTGTATCTGTGTATTAATTCTTGAACTTCGAAATTGTTTTCCAGATTTCTCTCTCTCTCTCTCTCTCTCTCTCTCTCTCTCTCTCTCTCTCTCTCTCTCTCTGCGATCAGGACTCAATCAGAGTAGAATTCCAGACTCTCACATGAAGTCAGCTGTCAGGTTAAGTGTGTTGATCGTCCCCACAGGCAGAACATCACAATTAGAGTCTGCCAATCCACTTTGATTGAACACCTGTTAAAACATTGCATTGTGTTCTGCGCCTGTGGCCCAGTGCATCCGATTTCAGCTAGCATTTTATTCAGGTTTGCATTCCTTAACCTTTGATTGGCCCCAATCTTCCTGCAAGGCAGTAGATGATCTTTTCTGTAGGGGGATTCTACCCTTAGATGGTCGGCCCTCCCAGGTTTACGAGCACCATCTTCCCGAGTCACTAGAGATGACTAACACAGACATGCACACACAAAGATATGAGATGTGACCAACACAGACATGCACACAGCGATACGAGGCATGACTAACACTGACACACATCAAGATAAATGACACATGACTAACATAAACATGCACATAAAGATATGAGATATGACTGAGATAGACATGCACACACAAAGATATGACACATGCCTAACATAGACATGCACACAAAGATATGAGATATGACCAACATAGACATGCACACACAAGGATATGAGATGTGACATACACAGACATGCAGAACTATCTTTTTTACAATTATGAAATTAAGAATATCTTCACTCTCAAAATATTTGTATAAATTTCGTTCCTAAATAAAAGATGTGAAACCAAAACGATGAGAGAATGTTATAGAACATGAAAACAGTCAATAAACGTAACAAAAGGGTTAACAAGACTTTCTAATCGTCAGGGTATCTAAAGTGTTAACATTTAATGATGTTGTATCTCCCACCTTTAACAGTCCTTTTTAAATACATTTTTTACTTCTTTCCCATTTATTGCCGTTTTGTTTAAAAAAACTTTTCTCAAATAATGTTATCAACATGTCTACCGATCTCCCTTCCTTATATCAAAATATGTTTATCTTGACGACTAAGTGAAAGTTACACACATCTGTACATTTTTTGAGGAACATTATGAATACCAGATGGTATGGCAAGATCATTCATCATTTTTTGGCCATGCAATGAGTAGGGAACAGCTGGAATATATTGTAACAGCTGGGGCAATTGAGAGACGAAGAGATAGAGGGAAGCAAAGAGAAAAGAAATAGAGCTTAAAAGAAGGGCTTGACGGAAGGTCAACAACAGAAATGATAAATAACTGTCGAGATCGAAAGTTGTAAAAAGACATGATCACCTACGCCAGCAGGCATGGTACTTAATGATAACGACAATATCAGAAGTGAAGAATATGGGAAAGAACAAAATATGGGTCAATCAAGCAACAGGTTATGAGTAAATAATGCAAATTCATTGTTCACACAGAAAGAAAACCTGATGCCAGCACAGCATAACAGGCACTATGAAGGAAACGACGAAGAGAGAGAAAGCAGGGAAGGCCGAAGAATACTAGGAGAAAATACGCCATGGAAACTCACAAGAACATTGGCCTAGACTGAACAGAAGTAGAACAAATGTCCAAGAATATGAATGGAACGTTGTTCGATGCCTAAAGGACTTTGCTTCATTGATTGATGATTTTCTTTCTTAATTTATATATGTTTTATTATTCTTAATTTATATATGTTTTATTGTTCATAATTTATATATGTTTTATTGTTCATAATTTATATATGTTTTATTGTTCATAATTTATATATGTTTTATTGTTCATAATTTATATATGTTTTATTGTTCATAATTTATATATGTTTTATTATTCATAATTTATATATGTTTTATTGTTCATAATTTATATATGTTTTATTGTTCATAATTTATATATGTTTTATTGTTCATAATTTATATATGTTTATTGTTCATAATTTATATATGTTTTATTGTTCATAATTTATATATGTTTTATTATTCATAATTTATATATGTTTTATTGTTCATAATTTATATATGTTTTGCTATTCATAATTTATATATGTTTTATTGTTCATAATTTATATATGTTTTATTGTTCATAATTTATATATGTTTTATTGTTCATAATTTATATATGTTTTGTTATTCATAATTTATATATGTTTTATTATTCATAATTTATATATGTTTTATTATTCATAATTTATATATGTTTTATTATTCATAATTTATATATGTTTTATCATTCTTAATTGATATATGCTTTATTATTCTTAATTTATATATGCTTTATTATTCTTAATTTATATATGTTTTATTATTCATAATTTATATATGTTTTATTATTCATAATTTATATATGTTTTATCATTCTTAATTGATATATGCTTTATTATTCTTAATTGATATATGCTTTATTATTCTTAATTTATATATGTTTTATTATTCATAATTTATATATGTTTTATTATTCTTAATTTAATCCTTTAAATTCATAGAAGTAATTGCTCTTCCTTTATAATGCTGAGCACAGAAGGCCGAATGCTGAAGAACAACACTTCCGATGATGAATGAATTTTGAAAAGAATTTGTTGACGATAAAAAGAAAACGTAAAATGTAATGTCATTTCTATTGTTAAATGAATTATTGGGGAGGGGGGACATTAGTGTTGTACTGGAAGAGTTCAGCGTAGAGCCAGTCTGGAACTACATTCAGAGATAAACGATAAAATAGTTTGTACACCCGGCGAAGTATGTCTGGCGATTTTATGATATGAAAACATAAATATGAAGATAAGCATGGCACAGAGCTCGAGATATCTCCAGAGATGGATTAACATAATAACAACATTAACACATGTTACGTGCCCCGAGCTTTAAAGGGCCACGCGCTAATAAATATGAACAGAATTTTTTTTTTTTTTTTAACTGATCTTGCATTCTCATGTTGGCACTACTCTAGACCTCGTAAAGTTACAGTTTTACGAGTTTGATAATTGACAATTTTTTGAGCCTTTTTTTTGTGTGTTTCCAAATTTAGAAATCGCCTTGCGCATTTATTTGCCACTAAAGGTAACCAAATACAGAGGAGAACGATCGTTGAGTGGCAGTGTTCCTAAGCGTTCGGCTTCTCGTGGCAAGACGCAGTGCCGTGGAGTACGGGTTCGATCCTGCTTCGGAACATATATTGTTCTTTGTTTTTTGGGGGCCTCGATATCTGAGTTGGGAAAACCACTCGACTGGGCTACCGACGTTCGGACAACCCGTGTTCGATTCCCGCTGGGAGCAGTGTGAGTTGTACTCGAGGTTGGAAAAAAAAAATACCCCAACTGTCGACCCAGCCGTTGGCAGAAAGAAATGGGTACCAGGGTATTACCCTGGGAAGGTGAGGAATGTTGCCTCGCATCGTGAGTTTCGATGCTTGAGGCGACACTATCCAGAAGTCTCCGAACATTTCTGGATAGGCGGCCGAGCACATATGGGTGGAAACTCGCGTGATAAGACGCCGGTTCAAGTCTCGTACTTGACCTTTACGATCTTTTTAAAAAACTGAAGCTTATTAAAACATGAACTAAGTAGCAACCTGAGTCAATAAAGATTGAACAATCTCACACTAATGGACATTGAACATCAACGTGTGTGTGAAGTAAATACATCCTATATCATCAAAAAATGGATAGATCATATATCAACAAGAAATGAATAGATCATATATCATCAACAAATAGATAGATCATATATCATCAATAAATGGATAGATCATATATCATCAATAAATGGATAGATCATATATCATCAAGAAATGGATATATCATATATCAACAAGAAATGGATAGATCATATATCATCAACAAATGGATAGATCATATATCATCAACAAATGGATAGATCATATTTCATCAATAAATGGATAGATCAGATATCATAAAGAAATGGATACATCTTATATCATAAAGAAATGGATATATCTTATATCATAAAGAAATGGATAGATCATATATCATCAACAAATGGATAGATCATATATCATCAACAAATGGATAGATCATATATCATCAATAAATGGATAGATCATATATCATCAACAAACGTATATATCCTGTATCATAAAAAATGGATACATCTTATATGATAAAGAAATGGATATATCATATATCATCAACAAATGGATATATCCAATATGATCAACAAATGGATGCATCCTATATCATCAACAAATGGATATATCATATATCATCAACAAATGGATATATCTTATATCATCAACAAATGGATATATCATATATCATCAACAAATGGATATATCCAATATGATCAACAAATGGATGCATCCTATATCATCAACAAATGGATATATCATATATCATCAACAAATGGATATATCCTATATCATCAACAAAAGAATACATCCTATATCATCAACAAATGGATATATCCTATATCATCAACAAAAGAATACATCCTTTATCATCAACAAATGGATATATCCAATATGATCAACAAATGGATGCATCCTATATCATCACCAAATGTATGCATCCTATATCATCAACAAATGGATATATCCTATATCATCAACAAAAGAATACATCCTTTATCATCAACAAATGGATATATCCAATATGATCAACAAATGGATGCATCCTATATCATTAACAAATGGATGCATCCTATATCATCAACAAAAGAATACATCCTTTATCATCAACAAGTGGATATATCGTATATCTTCAACAGATGGATACATCCTATATCATCAACAAATGGATATATCCTATATCATCAACAAATAGATATATCCTACATTATCAACAAATGAATGTATCCTATATCATCAACAAATGGATACATCCTATGTCATCAACAAATTGATATATACTATATCGTCAACAAATGGATACATCCTACATCATCAACAAATGGATAAATCTTATATCATACAGAAATGGATGCATCCTATATCATCAACAAATGCATAGATCTTATATCATTAACAAATGGATATATCCTATATCATAAAAAATGGATACATTCTATATCATAAAGAAATGGATACACCCTATATCATCAACAAATGGATACATCCTATATCATCAACAAATGAATGTATCCTACATCATCAACAAATGGATATATCCAATATCATCAACAAATGGATACATCCTATATCATTAACAAATAGATATATCATCAAGAAAGGGATAGATCCTATATCCTTAACAATTGGATACATCCTATATCTTCAACAAATGGACACATCATAAATCATCAACAAATGGACACATCCTAAATCATCAACAAATGGACACATCATAAATCATCAACAAATGGACACATCATAAATCATCAACAAATGGATACATCATAAATCATCAACAAATGGACACATCATAAATCATCAACAAATGGATACATCATAAATCATCAACAAATGGATACATCCTAAATCATCAACAAATGGACACATCATAAATCATCAACAAATGGACACATCATAAATTATCAACAAATGGACACATCCTAAATCAAAAACAAATTGACACATCCTATATCCTCAACATTTGGACACATCCTATATCCTCAACAAATGGACACATCCTATATCATCAACAAATGGACAAATCCTATATCATCAACAAATGGACACAGCATAAATCATCAACAAATGGACACATCATAAATCATCAACAAATGGACACATCCTATATCATCAACAAATGGACACATCCTATATCATCAACAAATGGACACATTCAAAATCATCAACAAATGGACACATCATAAATCATCAACAAATGGACACATTTAAAATCATAAACAAATGGACACATCCTATATGATTAACAAATGGACACATCCTATATCCTCAACAAATGGACACATCCTACATCCTCAACAAATGGACACATTCAAAATCATCAACAAATGGACACAACCTATATCATCAACAAATGGACACATCCTATATCCTCAACAAATGGACACATTCTATATCCTCAACAAATGGACACATCCTATATCCGCAACAAATGGACACATCCTGTATCCTCAACAAATGGACACATCCTATATCCTCAACAAATGGAACATCCTATATCCTCAACAAATGGACACATCCTAAATCATCAATAAATGGACACATCCTATATTTTCAACAAATGGACACATCCTAAATCATCAACAGATGGATAGATCCTATATTATCAAGAAAAGTAAACATCCTGTATAATCAACAAATGGATACATCCTGTATCATCAACATATGGATACATCCTGTATCATCAACAAATGGACACATCCTATATCCTCAACAAATGGATATAACACATATTATCAACAAATTTACTTATACTAAATGTAGACAAATTAATAATTAAAGAATAATGTTGTCTGTTTTGTTACTTTTGATATGGATAA
Organism: Megaustenia siamemsis; assembly: GCA_032433765.1. Classification (NCBI taxonomy): domain Eukaryota; kingdom Metazoa; phylum Mollusca; class Gastropoda; order Stylommatophora; family Ariophantidae; genus Megaustenia; species Megaustenia siamemsis. Next base: position 52,134,465 of record JAVIAB010000091.1, on the reverse strand, counting down.
GTACTATGCAAATTAAAAATGTATGTGTTCAAATATATTTGTGTCGTTTAATTGTTTGTTTATATATATATATATATATATATATATATATATATATATATATATATATATATATATAGGACCGCTTTCTTAACATATGCTACGCGCCCCGCACTAGCGTAATATGGCTCTGGACAGATCCAGGATATGCTGAAGCTAGAACATGAAGAAAACTACTACAACGTGACAGAAAGAACAAGAACTATAAATTTGATTTCACAAGAAAACTTAATTACTTTTCTCTGTTTCAGTTTACTTTCAGCGTCGAAGGAAAATGGAGTGTTCGGATGTAACATTGCGTAGTATATCTTCTGCACGATACTCAATGTGGTGCTGCTATTTCATAAAGAAATTCTCTACTAGTTCTACCTTTACCCATTTTCCCCTAGTGTCTAAGTGTTAAAGCTCGCTCGGTTCCATCTTTTATTTCTAGGAATAATTGTACGAAGAGCTCATTCAACGAACGAAAAATATATACAAGGAAGGGATCTGCAGCTTATCATCAACCATCAAGTACCGGGCCTGCTAGCGTAGGTGATCATATCTCTCCACAACTTTCGATCTCGTCAGTTATTTATCATTTCTGTTGTTGACCGTCTGCCCAGCCATTCTCTTTAGCTATCTGGTATCTTTTCTCTTTGCTACCCTCTATCTCTTCGTCCCTCAATTTTCCCAGTTGTTTCAATATATTCCAGCTGTTCACTTCTCATTACTTGGCCAAACATGATGATTGTTTCTTCCAAATATTGGAAATTAGCTCTCTGTTTGCTTTGGCCTCTTTCAGAACGTTTTCATTATTTTTCTTAGCTGTCCATGGTATTCTAAACATTCTTCTGTAAAACCACATTTCCACAGACTTCATTACTTGTATGTTGTCTTATTGTCCATGATTCACGTCCATATGTTAAGACTGGCTCTACATAACATTTAAGAACCATTTTTGTTGTTTCTATTGTCAAAAATAGATTGCACAGTATCTTCCTCATTTTTTGAAAAGCTGCTTTTGCCTGAGCCATTCTGCATCTCACCTCTGTTGTACATCTTCCGTCTCAGGTCAACAAAGTTCCCAAATATTTAAATTCATTTACCTGTTATAATATTGTTCCACCTGTCTTTATTTTGCACTGAGGTGATGTCTTTTTCTTTGTTGTTACCATTACTTCTGTCTTTCTGCTTTTAAGGCTGAGTCCTTTATTTTTGCTTTCTTTCACTATAATGTTGAACATATCTTGTAATTCATTTTCTCTCTTAGCGATTAAGACTGTATCATCAGCATACCTCAGATTATTTTTAATATGACATCCGATTGCTATTCCAGGTATGCCCCTTATGGATCTTAAAATAATCTCACTATAAATATTAAACAAATCTGGTGACAGCACACATCTAGAGCCGATGGTCACAACATAAACAATTTGCGGTATGCGGATGACACGGTCTCAAAAGCAGAGACGGAGAATGAACTAAAAGAAATGATAGACATAATAGTAAAATAAAGCAACAAAAAAGGTCTCAGTCTGAATAGTAAGAAAACAGAAGTATTGGTCATTTCGAAGAAACAATCATCACCAGCATGCAGCATAAAAATAAACGGACAAATCTGAAACAAGTGCAACGTGTCGAATACTTGGTCAAAGTAATAATATCACATGGAAGATACACCACAGAAATAAACAGCAGAATAGCTGAGGCCAAAATAACATTTCAGAAAATAAAAAAAAACGCCTTATGCAACAGATCTATGTGAATAGAAGTGAGAAGAGATAGTTCATCGGTGCTATATGGAGCCAATTCTGACCCATGGAAGCGAATCATGTACAGTTGACAAACAAATGAAAAAAAAAAAACAATAATAGGAGGCCAAAGAGATGGGATTTCTCAGAAGAATATTGAAAGATCCATGGACAGCTAAAGACCAATTAGGACATTCTCAAGCAGACCAACACAAAAACGGAGCTTCTAAAAAACATCAGAAAGAAACAATCAACATTATGTTGGGCACATCACGAGAAGAGTAAGTTTGTTGAGCACATCATGAGAAGAGTAAGTTTGTTGGGCACATCATGAGAAGAGTAAGTTTGTTGGGCATATCATGAGAAGAGGAAGTTTGTTGGGCACATCATGAGAAGAGTAAGTTTGTTGGGCACATCATGAGAAGAGTAAGTTTGTTGGGCACATCATGAGAAGAGGAAGTTTGTTGGGCACATCATGAGAAGAGGAAGTTTGTTGGGCACATCATGAGAAGAGGAAGTTTGTTGGGCACATCATGAGAAGAGTAAGTTTGTTGGGCACATCATGAGCAGAGTAAGTTTGTTGGGCACATCATGAGAAGTGTAAGTTTGTTGGGCACATCATGAGAAGAGTAAGTTTGTTGGGCACATCATGAGAAGAGTAAGTTTGTTGGGCACATCATGAGAAGAGGAAGTTTGTTGGGCACATCATGAGAAGAGTAAGTTTGGAATACTTGGTTACAATTGGCAAAATAAAGAAAAATAGAGATCGTGGACGACAAAGAGAGAAAATACTGGATAGCTTGGTGTCATGGTATGGAAAACAGTCAACAACAGAACTGATACGATGCACTGTAGATAGAAGTTTGTGGAATGGACATGATGGCCTACGCCAACCGGTATGGCACATGCTGACGATGACTCTTCATCAGGATATGACGTAAGCGCATGCGTGATACACAGGCCAGAGATTTTTAAATTATATTTTTAACAAGAACATTATTTTGATTATCATTTAATACTTTACCGTTTTCACCAAGACAACCACTTAAATTATTTTCTTACTTTCGTTTCATGTTCATTTTCTGTCAACTCAAATATAATCGACACTTTTTATGTTTATTATTCTCTTCTTTTTTCTTCACGCTGTTTTTGTATCAAAGTGACATTTTTGTTATAAAATTGGAGACAAAGGGTCGCCTCACAGCAGAAGAGCTGGAAGTTGTCAGCGATCCACAGCTAATGGCACGAGATAGGATCGGTGAACCAGAACCATCAAGACCTTATTCCGCCTCGCCGCGGTGCCTCCAGTAACAGACTAACCTGTCTAGTCTGGCAAGTGAGTAGGGATCGAAGAGGGAAAACAAATCCGTTACTCAAAAATGTCATGCTGAAGTCGGATATGTTAGGTCGAAAGGCAAAAATATCAGTCTTACTGCAAACCACAACACAACGCAGACACGACCACTTAACGTCCTCTTAAGGGCGGATGATGAGATGGTGTATTCCTTTAGTAATCGGGCAAACGAAAGCAAGCAAGTTATAAAAGTGGAAATGTTTGCTGCGTTTATGGGGTAATCACAAAGGCGTTTGACACAGTGAGCAGAGTAGGTCTATACAAGGTGTTGGAAAATGTTGCCTGCCCTCCTACATTACTTACCATTCTACATTACGATCATTACAAGCTGATCAGTACAATCTGTCTACAATCTTGTTCACAACAATATGTCTGCCACCGTCCAGTTCGATGGTAGATCTTCCCAGCCCTTTGAGATGAACTGTGGAGTCAAACAAGGATGTGTCCTTGCCTCTACTATATTCGGCATATTTTCCACTGCCCTTCTACACAATGCGTTTGAAACTGTTTCTGGAGACATCTACATCCGTACAAGATCTGACTGCTCTTTATTCAATCTTGCACGTCTGAGGTCAAAATGAAAAATAACTGAGACCCTAATCAAGGAGCTTCTATTCGCTGATGATGCAGTACTGGTTGCTCACGATGAATCCGTCTTGCAGTCAATGATTGACAATCTAGCTAGATCATGTGAATTATTCCAATGTCGATCCCTATTCGTTTGGTCAGACTAGATTAGCTAGTCTGTTTATAGAATCACTGCGAAGAGGTGGAGTAGGGTTTCAATGATTTTGGTTCACTAAACTGGCGAAAGGCATCAGCTATGAGTCGCTGACAGTTTCCAGCTCTGTTGCTCTCTGGCGCCTTAGTCTAACAGTCAGTCAAAAATAAACAAACAGAATCATCACAACACAAATGAGATACCTAATAATACTAAAAGTTATTAGAAGAGACAGAATCAGAAATGACAATATAAGGGATAAGAGATATAGCAATATAAGGGATAAGAGATATAGCAATATAAGGGATAAGAGATATGACAATATAAGGGATAAGAGATATAGCAATATAAGGGATAAGAGATATGACAATATAAGGGATAAGAGATATGTCAATATAAGGGATAAGAGATATGGCAATATAAGGGATAAGAGATATAGCAATATAAGGGATAAGAGATATGACAATATAAGGGATAAGAGATATAGCAATATAAGGGATAAGAGATATGTCAATATAAGGGATAAGAGATATGGCAATATCAGTGTTAGATCGGGAAAAAAATGTGGAAAAATACATCAAATAGCTTAGTCATGTAATACGATCGAAAGCCGCGATAGCTCAGTGGTTAGTGAACTGGGCTACAATGGACAAGAGTTAGGGTTCGATCCCAACCGACGGCTTCCAGGTTCACCCAGCCTTAAATGGGTACCGGATTTTTTCTGGGAAAGTAAAGCGGCACAGGCGTAATACCGACCACATAATCCCAAAAATCATGTGCCGAAGGTCTGTAAAATATAGGGTCACTAACACGATATTCCCTATACGCCACTTGGCGTGACGGAGGCTCTTCACTTTCTTTATGTAATACGATCACCGTCCGACAGCTTCTCTCACAGAACTTTAACACTTAGAAACAAAATGGGAAAACGTAAACTTTGAAGACGATGGATTAAAACAAAATTAACAAGAGAAAGCTTGATAAACGCAATGAAGGAAGCACATGCACGAGCATTGACTCCAATGCTCAATTTGTCTTTCTTCGCTGAAAGATAACAGACTTAGAATAAAGTGAAATAAGTAACGATTTGTGTAAGAAATCAGATATAATTAGAGGGACGATTGTTTCAAATAGAGTACAATTATATTGCACAAGTTTCTTGTGTAAGAATAAAGTAGTTCTCACAGTCCCGGGCTGAATTTGAAGGTTAAATGTATTCGGAACATTTATTGTATTGAACGTCCTCAAATGTTCACGCTATGAAAAGTTCAACGATATGAGAGGGAAGGAGGTGTATCATTATCATCATGTACAGTACTTGCTTGTGTAAGTAATCATGCATTTTCAATATGTTCGATTTGTTTATCTTATTTTATTTTACATAATTATTTTTTTATTATTGGGACCTCGGTAGCCTAGTTGTGAAAACCAACCGACTGGGCTACCGACGTACAGACAATCCGTGTTCGATTCCCGCTGGAAGCATTGTGGGTTGTACTCGTGGTTGGAGAAAAAAACCGGAGGGTACCAGGGTATTACTATGGGAAGGTGAGAAACCTCCCATCATAGCATCCACTAGTCACAGTTGACTATAGTAGCATCCACTAGTCACAGTTGACTATAGTAGCCTCCATCAGTCATAGCTGAAATTACATACTTAGCTCTCCTACAACAATTAGCTCCAATCTACCACATTAGATCTGTCACTACATTTAGCTCCATCTTGTCATACTTAGCTCCATCCTACCACAGTTAGCTCCATCTTGCCACATTTAGCTTCATCCTACTACAATTACCTCCATCCTACCACACTTAGCTCCATCCTGCTAAAATTAGCTCCATCTTGCCACACTTAGCTCCATCCTACAACAGTTAGCTCCATCTTGCCACATTTAGCTCCATCCTACCATAATTAGCTCCATCCTACCACACTTAGCTCCATCCTACCACAATTAGCTACATCCTACCACACTTAGCTCCATCCTACCACAATTAGCTACATCTTACCACAATTAGCTCCATCCTACCACAATTAGCTCCATCCTACCATACTTAGCTCCATCCTACCACATTTAGCTCCATCCTACCACAATTAGCTACATATAACCACACTTAGCTCCATCCTACCATACTTAGCTCCATCCTACCATAATTAGCTGCAGCCTACAACAGTTAGCTCCATCCGACTACAGTTAGCTCCATCTTGCCACACTTAGCTCAATCCAACCACTGTTAGCTCCGTCCTACTGCACTTAGCTCCATCCTACCACAGTTAGCTCCATCCTACCACACTTCGATCCATCCTACCACACTTAGCTCCATCCTACCACACTTAGCTCCATCCTACCACACTTAGCTCTCCATCCTACCACAGTTAGCTCCATTCTACCACACTTAGCTCCATCGTACCACACTTAGCTCCATCCAACCACAGTTAGCTCCATCCTACCACACTTAGCTCCATCCAACCACTGTTAGCTCCATCCTACCACACTTAGCTCCATCCTACTGCACTTAGCTCCATGCTACCACAGTTAGCTCCATCCTACCATAACTAGCTCCATCCTACCATAATTAGCTCCATCCAACCACAGTTAGCTCCATCCTACCACACTTAGCTCCATCCTACTGCACTTAGCTCCATCCTACCACAGTTAGCTCCATCCTACCATAACTAGCTCCATCCTACCATAATTAGCTCCATCCTACCATAACTAGCTCCATCCTACCATAACTAGCTCCATCCTACCATAATTAGCTCCATCCTACCACATATAGCTCCATCCTTCCACAGTTTGCTCCATCTTGCCACACTTAGCTCCATCTTACAACCCATACCTCCATCCAACAAACCATAGCTCCATCCTACCTTACTTAGCACTACCCTGCCGCACTTAACTCCATCCTACAATCCATAATTCCATCCTACCACACTTAGCTCCACCCTGCCATATTTAGCTCCATTCCTGCCATATTCCCTGCCAAATACCACTTCAAACCCTACTCTCCCTCTAAAGCCCACCAAATAAAATGATCTATTAAACTGATAGATCAACTTATAGAATGTCTAAAAGAGATACATCTAGATGGCATGGACATACGACTAATATGTAATCTATACTGGGAGCAAACAGCAATAATAAAATATAACAAAGAGAACTCTACACCCATTGATATAAAAAGAGGAGTAAGACCGGGATGCATCCTATCGCCAAGCTTGTTCAATCTATACACTGAGCAAATCTTTAAAAACATCATAGAGATGCCAGGCCAACAAATTAATGGAAAGATAATCAATAACCTAAGATATGCTGACGATACTGTACTGCTAGCAGAAAATCCTAAAGATCTACAACAACTACTTAATGAAATAAACATGACAAGCAAAAAATATGGACTAGATACGAATATCAAAAATACTAAAACTATGATCATAAACAAAGGAAATACTTAAAACCCACAAATGGATATCAAAATTGAAGGAATAGACCTGGAGACAGCTCAGAACTACAACTACCTTGGACATACTATAACCAGTGATGGATAATGTACAACTGAAATAAACAAAAGAATAGGATTGGCAAAAAGTAATGTTAATGTCATGAAGAACATACTGACATCAAAACAAATAACACCATGGCTAAAACTAAGAATAGCAAAATGTTACATCTTCTCAATATTCCTATATGGTGCAGAAACAGGGACATTAGACAAGAAAACAGAACAGAGAATTGAAGCATTTGAAATGTGGACATCTAGAAGAATAGGTAGAATTGGATGGAAGGAAAAGAAAACAAACGACGAAGTCTTAAAACAACTAAAAATGAAAAGAGAACTACTAAACACAAATCAAACAAGACAAATGCAATTTTTGGGCCATGTTAAAAGACACAAGAGCCTACTAAAAGTAATCCTGGAGGGGAAAATACAAGGTAAAACAGGCAGACCAAGACTAACATGGACGAGTAACATCAAAAGATGGACAAATCAGCCTATGACAACCTGGACCATCAACGCAAGCGACAGAGAAAAATGGCGCTCCATGGTAGCCAACCTTCCTTGCGGAGACGGCACTCGATGATGATGATGATGATTAAACTGAACTTAACCCTCGAACTGCTACCTAATGTAGTCTACATACCAGATACACAGCTAGACCGTAAGCAGTTACTGCCTGGGAAACAAATCTCCATAGATCTGGTAACATAATCACTCTGACCTAATTCTGCATTTATTTTCTGGGCCCTAGACAGACATTTTTCAGGCGAAGATACCCAAACCTCTTGCTGGGGACGTGGCTAGTGAGTAGAATCGTTTGATTCATCACTTCCCATATATAATACAATGATAGATCACATAGGAAATAACTGAGTAATAAAGTTATAGAGAATGATAATAATAAGGTAAGGGGTAAAGTATTCTCGTAGTTCGAGTTACAGGTTTGTGGGTAGATAAATAGGTCGATCATTTATTTATATGAGTTTGTTATAGATCGGTGAGTGGCCGATTACATTGATCCATTAGTGTATTGTATTTTGGATTGATGAATGAATAGATTGATGGATCTATAGTTTGTAAGAAATAAATGAATTCGTATATTTTTGTAAGAATGATTTAATTTGGAATGATTGACGAGTGGATGAATGAATGGAAAGTTGGCTGAATGAATTAGAAAATGTAAATAAGTAATAAAAATGAATGCATGAATGAAAGAGAGGTGATCATGGGACTGGTGATTTGGATATAGTCTATAAATGAATGATTAAATTGGAAGATGAAAAGAAGTAATAATAATGAATGCGAGAATAAAAATGATCCGATCGCTGGACTAATCATTTGAATATAATAGATAAATGGATGTATAAATTGGAAGATGAAAAGAAATAATAATAATGAATGCGAGAATGAAAGAGTGACGACCGTTGGAATATTCATTTGGATATAATCGATAAATGGATGAATAAACTGAATACAGCAGCGGATGGGTGGGAAAACTATGTGTGAATGAATGTTGTATCTTGTGAACAAATGGATGGAGGAATGGTTTGATTGATTGGGCCGTCGACTGATTAATTGATGATAGATCAATGGATGGATGAACGGATGAATTGATGGATGGGCAGACGAATGCACTGGTGAATAATTAGATTGACGCATCTATGGATGGGGAGCCGCGATAGCTCAGTGGTTAGTGAACTGGGCTATAAAAGACAAGAGGTAGGGTTCGATCCCAACCGACGGCTTCCGGTTCACCCAGCCTTTAATGGGTACCGGATTTTTTTCTGGGAAAGTAAAGCAGCGCGGGCGTAATACTGACCACATTACCCCAAAAATTATGTGCCGAAGGTCTGTAAAATTTATGGTCACTAACACCATATTACCTATACACCACTTGGCGTGACGAGGGTATTTTACTTTTTTACTAACTATGGATGGATTGATAAATAATGAACCCAGAGTAAGCAGAACTAACAAACAAGTGCATCATTAAACATTTTAGCAAATCAGAAAGTTCTATCCTTAATGAATCATCTATTCAAGAGCACACAGAAACAAGAAAACACAAGAAAATGTGACTTTTCTCCATCAAATCAATATTTCAACTTATCGAACTGTAGAAACACTCCTCAGCAATGATAACTTACTTGGCTGCCAATATCTGACATTCTAGAATCACTAACGTACTCATTTCTGGTAGCCCGCCCCCTCACGTGCTCATCATCGCCTTCGGCAATTTTCGTGCGACATCGGTTCGACGAACTCATTCTAATGTTGCCATGCTTCGTACAAATTGAGAAGCTCACAATTTGTAACTTCTTAATTTTTATTCTCATATTTGTGATTTCGTTGCTCGCACATTATGCATTCATTACTTAATTCATTACTTCAATAATATTAAACTATTATTTTACAAATATTTACAGGATCATTAAATTACCTCAGGGGTACAACGGTGCTGCAGAGTTTCTGCACTGTACCGAGAACTTGTGTGTAAAATGGAGATACATTGTAACACTAAAATACCCTGTACATCATCATCAAATACCATGCATGCTGGCGGAGGTGATTATGTCTCTCCACAACTTTCGATCTGGACAGTTATTTATAATTTCTTTGTTGACCTTCTGTAAAATCATTCTCTTAAGCTGCCTGGTATTTTTTCTCTTTGCTTCCCTCTATCTCTTCGTCCCTCAATTTTCCCAGTTGTTACAATATATTTCAGTTGTTCTCTTCTCATTACATGGCCAAAAAATGATGATTGGTTCTTCCTAATATTGGAAATTAGCTCTCTCTTTGCTTTGGCCTCTTTCAGAACATTTTCATTACTCTTTTTAGCTGTCCATGGTATTCTCAACATTGTTCTGTAAAGCCACATTTCTACAATCTCAGTGATTTTCTTGTCTGTTGTCCTATTGTCCATGATTCACGTCCATATGGTAAGACTGACTCTACATAACATTTAAGAACTCTTTTATGATTTTTATTGTCAAAAATATAACCTGTTAGATTGCTATTTTCCTATATCTTATTTTTCTTTTTCATCTCACATCCCCGTGGTCGATAGGACACCATTGAATGTCGTCGTTAACCATCTTCATTTATCTCAATCTTCAATGATATTTGGGGCTTTGCATGTCCATTCTTTGATATTATCTTCCCATCTTTTTATCAGCCTGCCTCTCCTTCTCGATCCCCTCACAGTCTTTGCCAGGTCAGATGACGAGACACGTGACCAAACATTTCATTTTGTGCTACACAAGAGTCGAAAGATCACCATGAAATTCCTACATAATAATATACCAGAACAAAACCGATGATTAGTTTCAAGCTGCGTCTGGGAGATTTATTTCGCAATTTTTCGACTATTTCGAGCAGAATCCATTGCTCTTTTTATTCCTCTCTTTATTCTCCTCCTCCTATCTTTCTCTTCTCCATCTCCTTCTCATTCTTCTTTTCTCTCTTCTCTTTTCTTTTCCTTATTATCTTCACATTAAATTTTTTCATTGATCGTCTTCGTCCTTCTTTTTTACTTCTTCATATCCTCTTTTCTCTACGTTTTCTTTCTCGTATCGTCTTCCTTCGTTTTAACCACCATTACAACTATCATTACCATCATCAACATCGTTATCAGTACCATCTTCTTCTTCTTCTCCTTGTCTTCGCTGTCGTAAACCAGATAACCCTTTCGTCCAAATGTCAAGTGGAATACGTAATGTCTTCACCTCTTTACTGATCACGGGATCTTGGTCAGTTTATGTGTTATTGCTTCTCCCCTGTCATGTTCAACACAAGAAGTAAACAAAGAATTAAAAATGGCGTCATAAACCGTATTAAACAGATAATATGACGTTAGAAGACATACACTTTTTTAAATACCCACATACATTTTTGTTGTAAGTAATGTGTTCGGTATTACATTATCGAGTTATTTCGTTCACAGAAAACTAATTCAGTACCCATTTTTAGATGCCTAGCACCATTTTTAATCCATCAATTTGCTTAACATTATTTAACTAAAAGAGTTTAACTTTAAATGTAGCACATAATAAGTGGATAACATTTATTTAATAAATCATTAAAACCTCACATACAGAAAATAACACTAGCAGCTAGCAAAGAAGTTGAGACAAAGTAAAATAAATAAGAGAAATTTTAAAAAAAAGAATTAAACCAGTGAAGTGTGAACAAAATTAAATTTAAATAAATCAAAGAAGTGAAAAAATTAATTAAAATAAACAAGAGAAGTAAAAGAAGAAGAGAAAATGTGCCAGAGAAGCAATAAAATAATATAAACCAGAAAAATAATTACATTATATATATATAAGGCTGGTCGGAAGAGAGAATAAAAAATGTGAGAAGTAAAAAGGGTGAAAATATTAACCAGAGGAGCAAAAACAAATAAAATAAAATAAAATAAACAGAAAAGCTGGAAAAAAATAAATAAGGAAGCCGCGATAGCTCAGTGGTTAGTGAACTGGACTACAAACGACTAGAAACCGGATTAGATCCTGACCGACGGCCTCCGGATTCACCCAGCCTTAAATGGTTACCGGATTTTTTCTATGAAAGTAAATCGGCACGGGCGTAATATCGACCACATTATCCCAAAATCATGTGCCGAAAGTCTATAAAAATTATGGTCACTAGCACCAAATTTTTTATAGGCCATTTGGCGTGATGGGGCTCTTTACTTTTCATCATCATCATCATTGAGTGCCTTCTCCGCAACGAAGGTTGGCTACCATGGATCGCCATTCTACTCTGTTTCTTTCTTTGATGGTGCAGGCTGTCATAGATTGACTTGTCCAACTTATCGTATTTTTACTTTTATATAAAATAAACTAAACAGAACAAAAATAAACCAGAACGTCAAAAAGTAAAATAGGCCGAACATAAACAATATACGTCACTTATTACAATTTAACTTTCACATCAGCGATCAGTAAAACATGTTTACACTTAAGTCATTCCAGGCAGAGTTTTTGTCACGGACAACGTGTTTACACGTAAGTCATTCCAGGCAGTGTTTTTGTCACGGACAACGTGTTTACATGTAAGTCATTACAGGCAGTGTTTTTGTCACTGACAACGTGTTTACACGTAAGTCATTCCAGGCAGTGTTTTTGTCACGGATACCGTGTTTACACGTAAGTCATTCCAGGCAGTGTTTTTGTCACGGACAACGCGTTTACACGTAAGTCATTGCAGGCAGTGTTTTTGTCACGGACAACGTGTTAACACGGGTGACTTATGCAGCATCAAACAAAGAGGAATTGTGTGTGTGTGTGTGTGGGTGGGGGTGGGGGTGGGGGGTAGATTCTTGGCTGTGGTTCCTCAACGTTATCACTGTATCCCTAACGTTATCACCGTATCCCTCACGTTATAACTGTATCCCTAATGTTATCATTGTATCCCTAACGTTATCACTTTACCCCTAACGTTATCATTGTATCCCTTACGTTATCACTGTATCCCTAACGTTATCATTGTATCCCCAACATTATCACTGTATCCCCAACGGTATCACTGTATCCCCAACGTTATCACTGTATGCCCAACGTTATCACTGTATCCCAAACGTTATCGCTATATCCCCTTCGTTATCACTGTATCCCCAACGGTATCACAATATCCCCAACTTTACCACTGTATTCCCAGTGTTATCACTGTATCCCCAACGGTATCACTATATCCCTAATGGTACAACTGTATCCCCAAGGCTTTCACTGTATCCCCAACGTTATCACTGTATCCCCAAAGTTATCACTATATCCTTATCGTTATCACTGTCTCCCGAACGATATCATTGTATCCCCAACTGTATCATTGTATCCCCAAAGGTATCACTGCATTTATCATGTGATCTGTTTGGGAGAATAAAGGCAGCATACTCAGTGCAGTTGTCACGAAGTTTTCTGGTTAGAATTTGAATTTGTCCCCGATTGAAGCGTCTAGAAGGTGCCCTATTTGAGATTACAGTCATTGTTCCTCTTCTACTTCTTCTTCTTTCTATTCCTCTTCCTTCTGCGTTTAATTCTTGTTATCATGCGAATTTGATTCTTTGTCCTGTTTCATGATGGAGGGGTAAGGACAACAGTATGACCACACAGTATGAGTGGTCGCGAAGTCTGTACACATATATGGAGGGGTAAAAACATCATCATGACATACGATGAGATGGTCGTGTGGTCAGTTCTCGCATATGGAGGTGTAAGGACAACATCATGACATACGATGAGATGGTCGTGTGGTCAGTTCTCGCATATGGAGGGGTAAGGACAACATCATGACATACGATGAGATGGTCGTGTGGTCAGTTCTCGCATATGGAGGGGTAAAAACATCATCATGACATACGATGAGATGGTCGTGTGGTCAGTTCTCGCATATGGAGGGGTAAAAACATCATCATGACATACGATGAGATGGTCGTGTGGTCAGTTCTCGCATATGGAGGGGTAAAAACATCATCATGACATACGATGAGATGGTCGTGTGGTCAGTTCTCGCATATGGAGGGGTAAAAACATCATCATGACATACGATGAGATGGTCGTGTGGTCAGTTCTCGCATATGGAGGGGTAAAAACATCATCATGACATACGATGAGATGGTCGTGTGGTCAGTTCTCGCATATGGAGGTGTAAGGACAACATCATGACATACGATGAGATGGTCGTGTGGTCAGTTCTCGCATATGGAGGTGTAAAAACATCATCATGACATACGATGAGATGGTCGTGTGGTCAGTTCTCGCATATGGAGGGGTAAAAACATCATCATGACATACGATGAGATGGTCGTGTGGTCAGTTCTCGCATATGGAGGTGTAAGGACAACATCATGACATACGATGAGATGGTCGTGTGGTCAGTTCTCGCATATGGAGGGGTAAGGACAACATCATGACATACGATGAGATGGTCGTGTGGTCAGTTCTCGCATATGGAGGGGTAAAAACATCATGACATACGATGAGATGGTCGTGTGGTCAGTTCTCGCATATGGAGGGGTAAGGACAACATCATGACATACGATGAGATGGTCGTGTGGTCAGTTCTCGCATATGGAGGGGTAAAAACATCATGACATACGATGAGATGGTCGTGTGGTCAGTTCTCGCATATGGAGGGGTAAGGACAACATCATCTGCTGGTAGAAATGGGTACCAGGGTAGTACTCTGGGAAGGTGAGGAATGCTGTCTCGCATCGTGAGTTTTGATGCTTACGTAACACTCTCAAGTAGTCCCCAAACACTTATGGTTAAGCGGCCTAGCATATATGGAAGAAAACTCGCGTGCTAAAACGCCAATTCATGTCTCATGTTTTATCTTTACTTTTAAATCACTTAGTAACATTTTCCATAATATAAAAAAAACCTTAACTATATTTCCTAATTTGGAGAAATCTGGAACCTTATTATCGCCCATATTTCTTGTTCACGTTAATTTTTGTTTCTATTTATGTATTTCATCAGAATCAGGGCATTAACACAAGGGAAATAATTATAACATAATTACCCACGGCTCATTATAATTATTTTATAACAATTTTGTTACATTAGTCATGTGAACATTTATGTTGCATTTATGTGAATGAAAGACCACTTTTGTAATGCACTCATGTTGATTAAGGAAAGAGAAATTATATGTTTAATTAAATTTCCATTATGTTGCAAATGTAATTAATTAGATGTTGCAACATGTCACCAAAGTTATCTAAAAGTATTTAATTAAATAATAGTCTCAGCTCTATCTTACCTTGAACAACCCAACCCATCTGGCAGGTTCAGAGAAAAAGAAAGAAAGAAAGAAAGAAAAAAAGAAAGAAAGAAAAAAAGAAAGAAAGAAAGAAAGAAGTCTAGTCGTACAACAGGAGCTAAGGAAATATGATTTTAGTGTCCAGATATTTAAAACATGTATCTTCTGCACATTATTTTGTGGGTAAACAACATCATCATCAAGTACCATGGCTACTGGCGTAGGTGATCATGTCTCTCAACAACTTTCGATCTCGACAGTTATTTATGATTTCTGTTGTTGACCTTCTGCAAAGCCATTCTCGTAAGCGGTCTGCTTTCTTTTATCTTTGCTACCCTCTATCTCTTCGTCTCTCAATTTTCCTAGTTGTCACAATATATTCCAGCTGTTCTCTTCTCATTATAAGGCCAAAAAATGATGTTTGTTGATAATATGGTCAGTATTACGCCTGTGCCACTTTCTATCTATCTCTAGACCTTTCGAGCTGTAGCCGGCCCATAGGGCATAGACCCAGATGCTATTTCTCTTATCTAAATTTGTATTCTAGCAGTTTTAAATCCGCGAAAAGATCTTTTATCAAATCTCGCCTTTGTCTCTGCTCTGTGCAAGCAACTCTATCTCATTAAGGGAGCCGATTCCTGCTGCTCTTGCCTTTCTCATCAATGTTCTTCTCTGGGTCGGCCTCTTTTCCTCTCTTACCTGTTGTTTCCCACATGAGGGCTTGCTTTGCTATTCGGTTATTATCTCTTCTCATCACATGTCCAACAGATGACCATCGTCTTTTCTTTATTACTGAAGATATTAGTGGTTGATTGGCGATTTCTCTAATTTCCTGGTTTGTTTTGAATTCGTTCCACGCTATACCAAGTATTTTCCTTAGACATTTATTTTCGAATGCGTTCAATTGTGTGGGTGTCACTTTACTTTCCCCCCAAAAAATCAGGTACCCAAATAAGGACGGGTGTACCTGCATGCCGTCGATGAAGATTATCTTGTCCTTAGTAGCCCAGTTCACGAACCACTGAGCTATAATGACTTCCCAAGAAAAATAGAAAACTCTATCCACTCCTGAAATCATCATCATCATCATTGAGTGCCGTCTCCGCAACGAAGGTTGGCTACCATGGAGGGCCATTCTGCTCTATCTCTTGCTTTGATGGTGCAGGTTGTCATCGGTTGATTTGTCCATCTTTTGATGTTACTCGTCCATGTTAATCTTGGTCTGCCTCTGCCTCTTTTACCTTGTATTTTCCCCTCCAGGGTTACTTTCAGTAGGCTGTTGTGTCTTTTAACATGGCCCAAGAATCGCATTTGTCTTGTTCTAATTGTGTTCAGAAGTTCTCTTTTCATTTTTAGTTGTTTTAAGACTTCATCGTTTGTTTTCTTTTCCTTCCATCCAATTCTACCTATTCTTCTATAAATCCACATTTCGAAGGCTCCAATTCTCTGTTCTGTTTTCTTGTCTAATGTCCATGTTTCAGCACCATATAGGAATATTGAGAAGATGTAACATTTTGCTATTCTTAGTTTTAGCTTTGGTGTTATTTGTTTTCATGTTAGTATGTCCTTCATTACATTAAAATTACTTTTTGTCCTGAAATAAGGAAAGAAAATGGAAAACAAAAGCCCTGTCAGGCCACACATGGCATATAATTTTAGAAATTTGTCTTTTTAACACATAGTACATTTTCTGGTATATGCCGATAGAAGCAGAGGGATAACGGCAACCTGGTCAAAATTGTCGCCACGACGTGTGAGACTCAGGATTGTTATTTTACTTCCGATAGAACAAATCCTTTCTGTCTACCGCGGGTTTCAAATACCGCACGTCGAGTTCTCAGTCAGCGAAACTGTGATTTTAACCACACGGCCATATGTACCTCCCTGGAGTTAGTCTTCTTCCTCTTCTTCTTTCCTCGTGTGCCTTTCAGCATCGAGGGGATATATAATTTGCGGTATTTTGCTCTTCTTTTCTCTTCTGCTGCTGTTATGTTTCCTAGTACTTCTAATATTCCATCGATCCGTCTTTTTCGTGATCGACCCTTGAGTCTGGTTTTCTCACCATGTTTATTGAAGGCTCGCTGTGTTGTGTTTTGATCACTCTGCCTTGCCACATGTTCAAACCATTTTATCTGTTGTTTCTGTATATATTTTATGGCGGGGGCTATTCCTAGTTTTTTTTTTCTCAGTTCTTCATTTCTAATCTTGTCTCCCAGGCTGTTTCCTGTCTTTATGTCATTTTTAATAGAGTTTGCAAATGATTTCTTTTCTGTGAGATGGTCAATGTTATGTTTGTTGCTTTCTATACGCCAGAAAGGGATCCGGTGTCCACGTAAGGTTGGTTGAATTTGGGAAAACAAATGTCCCAGGAAAATATTCCGTTTACCATGAAATGTGTTCCTGACTAGTGTAGAAATAAGAAAATGAAAAGCGTCCAATAATTTCATCTATAGTCCAGAGAAGAATGTGGTCATATGTTGACCATGTGATGAGAAGAGACAACAAGAGAGTCTCAAAGAAGGCCCTCATATGGGAACCAGAGAATAAAAGAAAAAGTGTCGGGCCTAAAGAAAAGATAAAGGAAAACTGAAGCGAGTGGCAACAGCAGTAGGCATCAGCTACCTCGCTGAGATTGAGGACACGCACAGAACAGAGCCAAGTAGTGAAATATTGGGCGGGTCCTGTGCAACGTCTGACACTTGATAACAAAAATCCTTGGACATAAGTCTAGAAATTCTGCCCTCTGTGTTATCTTCGACTCGGAAGGATAATGGACAGACAAACAGGAAGGCATGCAGAGACCGACCGACCGACCGACCGACCGACCGACCGACCGACCGACCGACCGACCGACCGACCGACCGACCGACCGACCGACCGACCGACCGACCGACCGATAGATAGACAGGCAGGTAGACAGGCAGATAGACAGACAGATTGATAGGTAGACAGACATATAGATAGACAGACAGACAGATAGATAGACAGACATATAGATAGACAGACAGACAGATAGATAGACAGATAGACAGATAGATAGACAGATAGACAGACAGATAGACAGATAGATAGACAGATAGATAGACAGATAGACAGACAGATAGACAGGCAGATAAGCAGACAGACATATAGACAGGCAAATATACAGATAAACATACTGACAGATATATAGATAGACAGATAGATAGACAGACAGATAGACAAGCAGATAGACAGACGGATAAACAGACAGATAGACAAACATATATCCTGGAACCATTGATTAGAATTTTCTGTCCTCAGTAGTCCAGATCACTAACCACTGAGCCACCTGGAGCTCTCAATTCAGATAGATCTTAACGGAATAAAACGAGTCATATACAGATAAAATAGACAAACTATATATATATATATATATATATATAAATGTTCAGTATTGTAACATATCACTGACAAGCAACCAATCAAGCCTCGTAAGACGGAATCAGCGACGATGGACTACTGAATACAATTTACGCAGTTGTGACGTTCTATACAGTCAAAACTTAACACCATTAAAAAACAAAGACAACTGAAAGTTTTTTTTTTTTTTTTTTACATTTAACGAGACATAACACACTCCTAAAAGTCACACTGGAAGGAAAGATACAAGGTAGACGAGACTGAGACAGATCAAGACTAAAGTGGACAAACATCAAAAGATGGATACGTGACACTATGATAACGTGCAACACCAAGATAAGAGACAGAATAAATTGGCGCTCAGTGATAGCCAACCCTCGATGTGGAGACGGCACCCAATGAATGAGTGAGTGAATAAAGCGGAAGAATAAAATATAAAACCAGTTAATTAACAGGATGGAAATATGGACCAGATAAGTAACAGAATGGAGGTATGGACCAGAGATGTAACAGAATGGAGGTATGGACCAGAGATGTAATAGAATGGAAATAGGGACCAGAGATGTAATAGAGTGGAAATAGGGACCAGAGAAGTGGCAGAGTGTAAATATGGACCAGAGAAGTAAAAGAGTGGAAATATAGACCTGAGAAGTAACAGAGTGGAAACATGGACCAGAGAAGTAACAGAGTGGAAATATGGACCAGAGAAGTAACAAAGTGGAAATATGGACCAGAGAAGTAACAGAGTGGAAATATAGACCTGAGAAGTAACAGAGTGGAAATATGGACCAGAGAAGTAATAGAGTGGAAATATAGACATGAGAAGTAACAGAGTGGAAATATAGACCTGAGAAGTAACAGAGTGGAAATATAGACCTGATAAGTAACAGAGTGGAAATATAGATCAGAGAAGTAACAGAGTGGAAATATGGACCAGAGAAGTAATAGAGTGGAAATATAGACCTGAGAAGTAACAGAGTGGAAATATAGATCAGAGAAGTAACAGAGTGGAAATATGGACCAGAGAAGTAATAGAGTGGAAATATAGACCTGAGAAGTAATAGAGTGGAAATATAGACATGAGAAGTAACAGAGTGGAAATATGGACCAGAGAAGTAACACAAAAGTGACTAGAGAAGTATGGGATAGAAATATAGACTAGAGAAGTATGGGATAGAAATATAGACTAGAGAAGTATGGGATAGAAATATAGACCAGAGAAGTATGGGATAGAAATATAGACTAGAGAAGTATGGGATAGAAATATAGACTAGAGAAGTATGGGATAGAAATATAGACTAGAGAAGTATGGGATAGAAATATAGACTAGAGAAGTATGGGATAGAAATATAGACTAGAGAAGTAGTAGAAGGGAACTGTTTAAAATCAGACCTTTCTCGTTGCTATTTTTTTTTACTATAGCTACAAATTCTTGTAGTTTATTGTTCTCCGTCTCTATTATTTAGACTGTGTATCATCCGATTATTGATCTCATAAAATGTTCGCTGTAGAGTAGTAAATTCTCGCAGAAAGTATGCAAATCACTTACATAACGCTGAAAGAACACACATACTTACAGAAACACTGAAAGTACATAAATCACTTACATAACCACTGAAAGTACATAAATTACTTACATAACCACTGAAAGTACATAAATCACTTACATAACCACTGAAAGTATATAAATCACTAATAAAAACACAGAAAGTATATACATCACTTACATAATCACTGAAAGTACATAAATCACTTACATAACCACTGAAAGTATATAAATCACTTACATAATCACTGAAAGTATATAAATCACTAACATAAACACAGAAAGTCTATACATCACTTACATAACCACTGAAAGTACACAAATCATTTACATAACCACTGAAAGTACACAAATCATTTACATAACCACTGAAAGTACATAAATCACTTACATAACCACTGAAAGTACATAAATCAGTTACATAACCACTGAAAGAACATAAATCACTTACATAACCACTGAAAGAACATAAATCACTTACATAACCACTGAAAGAACATAAATCACTTACATAACCACTGAAAGTATTTAAATCACTTACATAACCACTGAAAGTATATAAATCACTTACATAACCACTGAAAGTATATAAATCACTTGCATAACCATTGAAAGTATATAAATCACTAACATAAGCACAGAAAGTACATACATCACTTACATAACCACTGAAAGTACATAAATCACTTACATAACCACTGAAAGTACACATATCACCTACATAACCACTGAAAGTACAGAAATCATTTCCATAACCACTGAAAGTACATAAATCACTCACATAACCACTGAAAGTACACAAATCATTTACATAACCACTGAAAGAACATAAATCACTTACATAACCACTAAAAGTATATAAATCACTTACATAACCACTGAAAGAACACAAATCACTTACAGAAGCACTGAAAGAACACAAATCACTTACATAACCACTGAAAGAACACAAATCACTTACATAACCACTGAAAGTATATAAATCACTTACATAACCACTGAAAGAACATAAATCACTTACATAACCACTGAAAGTATATAAATCACTTACATAACCACTGAAAGAACACAAATCACTTACAGAAGCACTGAAAGAACACAAATCACTTACATAACCACTGAAAGAACACAAATCACTTACATAACCACTGAAAGTATATAAATCACTTACATAACCACTGAAAGAACATAAATCACTTACATAACCACTGAAAGTATATAAATCACTTACAGAAGCACTGAAAGAACACAAATCACTTACAGAAGCACTGAAAGAACACCTTGTATACTCTCTGACAGTGGGAACATCCGGCGACAGCAAACAGCCTTGTCTGACTCCTTACTTTATGTATTACAGCTGTCCTGTTTGGTTGTCAATTCTTTAGGTTGCTGTTTGTCAACCAATTTTCACACCTCTGACATGATGTTTTTTTTTTCTCCAGCATATTGATATTCTCACATGCTTTACTTTGTCAAATGCTTTCATGTAGTCTGTAAAGTATTTGCATGGTTCTTTCTTTACCTCTATAACTGTTTATATCAGTGTTATCATAGTAAGTACAAAAAAGTAAAGTACCCCCGTCACGCCAAGTGGCGTATAGGGAAATATTGTGTTAGTGACCCTATATTTTACAGACAGCACATGATTTTTGGGGTAATGTGGTCAGTATTACGCCCGTGCTGCTTTACTTTCCCAGAAAAAAATCCGGTGCCCATTTAAGGCTGGGTGAACCCGGAGGCCGTCGGTTGGGATCGAACCCTACTCCTTGTCCTTTGTAGTCCAGTTCACTGACCACTGAGCTATCGCGGCTCCCCAGTGTTATCATGATTAAAAAAAAATAAAAAGTAGTGCCCCGTCACGCCAAGTGGCGCATAGGGAATATGGTGTTAGTGGCCATAATTTTTTATAGACCTTCGGCACATAATGTTCGAGGTAATGTGGTCGGTATTACGGCCGTGCCGCTTTACTTTCCCAGAAAAGACCCGGGACCCTTTTAAGGCTGGGTAAACCCGGAAGCCGTCTATCAGGATTGATCCCGACCTCAAGTCCTTGTTATCATGATGTATATTGTAATACTGATACCTCTTTCTTCCAAATGTTCATGCTGTTTCTTATTTCATCTTGATTTTTACTACAGTTCTTAATCGTCTCATGATGATTATTAATAATATTTTGGTCATATGGCTCTTGAGACTCATAGTGCGGTTGTCTTCACAATCACTGGCGCCTGAATTCTTTATGATGACTACAAATATAGATTTTAGTTCATTTGCAGCTATATGTCCAATGTTATTTATGTATGTCATTGAGTAGTTTTGTTATGATCTGTACTCCCAGCGGTTCAGGTATACAAATCTTATAAATAAATGGAAGCTAGACCTGCCGCCTGTTTACATTCTAATGTTGTGGATGCCGACATTGATTGTACAGTAGACTAGAGCTAGAGACGTTTCGTTATCATAATCTCCTTTATAGGTTGGGGAGAATAGAGTGGGGGGGGGTATCTTTTTTCGGAGAAAAAGCACTGATGGTGATTTTTAATTCATGACGTCACGTAGAATATCTTCTGATTTTAATTAAGAACCTGACTCCACCACTACGACTCCAAGTTTCTGAGTTTGAATCTATAAAACTCTGAGTAAGTGACTCCATTTAGAGAACATAGTCGATGACTCAGACTCCAAGTTTCTGAGTTTGAATCTATAAAACTCTGAGTAAGTGACTCCATTTCAAAAACATAGTCGATGACTCAGACTCCAAGTTTCTGAGTTTGAATCTATAAAACTCTGAGTAAGTGACTCCATTTCAAAAACATAGTCGATGACTCAGACTCCAAGTTTCTGAGTTTGAATCTATAAAACTCTGAGTAAGTGACTCCATTTCAAAAACATAGTCGATGACTCAGACTCCAAGTTTCTGAGTTTGAATCTATAAAACTCTGAGTAAGTGACTCCATTTCAAAAACATAGTCGATGACTCAGACTCCAAGTTTCTGAGTTTGAATCTATAAAACTCTGAGTAAGTGACTCCATTTCAAAAACATAGTCGATGACTCAGACTCCAAGTTTCTGAGTTTGAATCTATAAAACTCTGAGTAAGTGACTCCATTTCAAAAACATAGTCGATGACTCAGACTCCAAGTTTCTGAGTTTGAATCTATAAAACTCTGAGTAAGTGACTCCATTTCAAAAACATAGTCGATCACTCAGACTTCAAGACTCATAATATAATCAGTTAATATTAGGTCTCTTTTAATCTTTCTTCACGTGGTGTATTCCAAACAATGATTTTTCTCATTTTCTACGCATTCTTCCTCTCAACATAGCCTCAACAATGATCATTTCATTGCTGAATATAAAAAAATAGAAGAGTTATGAAGATAACTCTCGACAGTCGATCCATAATTTTGAACCCATTTTTTTATAATTATTTTTTTTTAAAGGATCGACTACTTGTCTTGTTTCGAAGATGGATCGAAATTTGAAACTCTGCATGTGCCAAATTGCAACTATTTTGTGAGCTAGACAGTTTTAGCGTTGTCAGGTGTAATTAAAATTTGGGGAGTGTATTGTCTGAGTAACTAATGGGATTGATTGAACGAAAGAGGGGGAGATTAGGTTGATGAGGTTTGCATGCTGAATGGAATCGGAAGTGGGTGATGTAGCGATAGACAGGGACAGGGAAGAAAGAGAAAGAGAGAGAGAGAGAGAGAGAGAGAGAGAGCGTCAGATGCGGATTGTAGAGAGGATCGGGGTGAGGTAGAGAAACACGGTTATAAAGAGGTTGAGTAAAGATGATGGATAAGTAAAAGAGAGGTAGAAAGAGAGAGTATGAATTGTTGGAGAAATTCGCAGGGACAGAGAGGGGAATTAAAAAAAAAACAGATGCAGGCTGTGAGAGGAGGGGATGATGAAGAGTAATATTAGTGTAAGGAGGTAAGGAGGGTAAGTGTAGACAATGGATAGGCTGACGAGAGGTATAAATAGGGAATATCATTTTTTTGAATTGGATGCGGCAAGGGTGGAAAAGGATAATAGGGGAATGGATGGATGGATGGATGGATGGATGGATGGATGGATGGATGGATGGATGGATAGATGGATGGATGGATGGATGGATGGATATATAGATGTGAAGAGATGTATAAAGATACTTAGTTGTAGAAAGAGGATATGCAAACGAGAAGTAGATAAAGCTAGTATGAGTTGGAGAAATGTGACAGTGACGGGGGGGGGGGGGGGGAGGAAGGGGATATGAAGAAAAAAATAGTATTTGCGATAAAAGAGTAGGGAGATAGAGAGGGAGAACAATGGAGTCTGCAGAGTTAGTAAACGATTAAAAATAACGAGAGAGAGAGAGAGAGAGAGAGAGAGAGAGAGAGAGAGAGAGAGAGGGTAGTGAGCAAGATGAACAATACAAGAGTATGGCTGGGAGAGAGTTTGAAAAACACACAAGAAAGTAAGAACTAAAGATGTTTGACAAAATTGCATAACAGTTGTTGTGATTGTAGATTCCTACTGATCAAGTAAACTATCTAACTCTTTTGCTTGCCTATAATATTTGTGTGTGCACGCTCTATTGGTTGCAGTTCTTTGTTGTCACTATTCGTTTGCCCAAATTATTCAGAGACTGCAGTCTCTTTATGTCAAATGATCATAGGTTTAGTGACTTTTTTCCGTTGTTGTCAGGCATTTAGATAAATAAGGAACCACCGAAAATCATAACCTACATGTAGAGCCATCGAAAGAATTCAGCTCGCAAATAAAGTGACCGAAAGAGCAGAAATCACAAACAGAGCCACCGAAAGAACACAACTTACATAGAAAGCCACAGAACGAACATAACTTACATAGAAAGTCACAGAACGAACACAACTTACATAGAAAGCCACAGAACGAACACAACTTACATTGAAAGCCACAGAACGAACACAACTTACATAGAAAGCCACAGAACGAACATAACTTACATATAAAGCCACCGAAAGAAGACAAATCACATATAGAACTACCGAAAGAACACAACTTACATATAAAGCCACTGAAGGAACACACCTTAGGTATAAAACTATCGAAGGAACACAAACCATTTACAGAACCACTCAAATAACACAACAAACTCTAAGAACTACAGAAAGAACACAACTCACTTATATAACCAATGAAAGAACACAACTCACTTATAGAACCACCGAAAGAAGATAACTCACTTATAGAACCAACGAGAGAACATAACTCATTTATAGAACCACCGATAGAACATAACTCACTTATAGACCCACCGATAGAACATAACTCACTTATAGACCTTTCGAGAGAACACAACTCACTTATAGACCCACCGAGAGAACATAACTCACTTACAGAACCACCGAAATACAAAAACAAATGAAAGCAAATGAATGCCCATTGAACAAAACTCAATTATCTGTTCTTGTTCATTTCCCCGTTAATATTTTTCTCAGGTCGTAAATTCATTCTCATTGTACGCCAGAGATAGGCACTGAAATGATATTTCTAACAGACAAGGTCAATGACGTCGCCGTCTTAAATAAATATTCAGCAAGACAGTAAATTAGTGTATGACAAAATCCAGAATATTAAAAAAATGTAGTAAAATAATAGATAACAAGAAAAATACCAAGATAGAAATTATACTTATCCCTGGGTAAATAAAAAAAATTATAACATTATTTCATTAAATAAATTATTTTTGACATTTTGATGACACTACATTTTGTTGAGAAGCAAGCTAGCAGGTTAGGTTTAATGTCAACAAGAACATGAATAATAGCTTCATTGATGGAAGAGGTGTGGGTCAGGGGGAAATATAATTACTACTCAGAGCGATGGAGCGACAGAGTGAAAGAACAACACAGAGTAAAGGATAACAGCGGAAATCAAAGATGGACTGATAGAATTCTGTCAGAATTTGACGCCTAGAAAATAGAACGACAGGATTAGCATCAAATATTATAGAAAACATGACAAAGCTTGGGATATCCATTTCAAATGTATTATCAATCTTTACCTCAAAGCAGTCATTGCTATTACAAAACGTTTGATCTGGTCAGCATAGATGGTATAATCTCTTTAACCATTTTATTTTTTTTCAAAGATAGGATACGACACAAATCTGCTAGAGATCTTCACAGCTTTCCATCTCAGTATGATTCATACAAGACGAGGTCAGTACGCATACCACACAAACCTGCTAGGGATCTTTACAGCATTCCATCTCAGTATGATTCATACAAGACGAGGTCAGTACAATTAATTCCTTTCCTGTCCAAATAGTGTAACACAAGTCTTTCTTCAAGCACCAACACTTTTCATGATTTTCTTTCCAAAACAGGACAATCTTATGCATTTATTCAATTTGACAAAGCTATTCTATTGACATTAGCAGTAGCATTAGTTTTGTTTCCGGTTGCCCAAAATGGCGCTTTATTTTAATTTCGGAGTGTGGATTATGTGATAAAAGTGATTGAAAAAGTGTTTCCAACGGATATATATTTCGGAGTGTGGATTATGTGATAAAAGTGATTGAAAAAGTGTTTCCAACGGATATATATTTCGGAGTGTGGATTATGTGATTAAAGTGATTGAAAAAGTGTTTCCAACGGATATATATTTCGGAGTGTGGATTATGTGATAAAAGTGATTGAAAAAATGTTTCCAACGGATATATATTTCGGAGTGTGGATTATGTGATAAAAGTGATTGAAAAAATGTTTCCAACGGATATATATTTTTAAAAAGTTTCTGTAGATTCTTCTACTCAAGAAGAAGGATAAGATCAGATAAATACTTAAATGTAACCATCCAACAATTTATGGTTAGACTGTAAAGATCGCATGTGAGACCTAGCGATCTACAACTTGAAGGGGCTATCTCCAACGTGTTTGATAAGTTAAGCCTTTAACTAACGACTGACTCAGCAGGTCGGTAAGGGATAACAGTTTTATGCTCAGAGAAATCACAGAAAATGGAGATAGACGACCTACGAAAAAAGATTGATTGGTGAAATATTAGAAGCACTAGGAAACATGACAGCAGTAGAGGCGAACAGAAGATCAAACGACCACAAATTATACCTCCCCTCGACGCTGAAAGGCAAATGAGGAAGGAAAGAAGAAGACGATTTTATTTACACGTGATCTGATGTAAGCTCGAATCAGAATAAAAACGGAACGATGGAAAGGCGTTGACTGAGAGCTCATTGTCGTTGATTATGTTGCACAAATAAAACATTCTGAAGACCTTTTACAAGCCATTCATTAATGAGTTGACAAATGCAAGCAAGGAAATTTAATCTTTCCAAACCGGAAACCATGTGTCGATATCTTCACAATGTATCCACTATTTTTTTTATTAATAACCACACTCTCACAATGGTTAACAATTGTTCATATCTTGGATCCAGCATTAATAATAAGCTTTTGCTTGATGCTGAAAGCTACAGACGTATTTGTAAATCATCAATAGCACTCTCCAGACCTGCAAAAAGGTATGTGAAAACAATGTCCTCAAATAATCCACCAAGATCTACATTTACCAGACTACCTTTCTCATGACGCTATTCTACAGCAGTGATGCATGGTCAACATACGCCAATCAAAGACGTTGGCTCAACATATTTCACATCTATTGACCTTTCGAGCCGTAGCCGGCCCATAGGGCGTAGACCTAAATACCCCTTCTCTTATCTAAATTTTTGTTCTAGCAGTTTTCAATTCTTTTAAAGATATTTTATCAAATCTCGCCATTTGCCTCTGTTCTGTGCAAGCAGCTTTATCTCATTGAGGGAGCCGATTCCTGCTGCTTTTGCCTCTCTCATCAATGTTCTTCTCAGTGTCTCTCTGCGTCTTCCTTTTTTCCTCTTACCTGTAGTTTCCCACATGAGGGCCTGCTTTGCTATTCGGTTATTGTCTCTTCTCATCACATGGCCAACTTATGACGATCGTCTTTTCTTTATTACTGAAGATATTAGTGGTTGATTGGTGATTTCTCTATTTTCTCGTTTGAAAATATTTCACATACGGTGCCCAAAAAGAATAAAAAGTATCAAATTGCAGAACCGTGTATCCAAAATGATTGTTCTTGAGTAAACACAGATGCATATGTCTTCTAGGCCAACGTCGATTGCCATTGCTAGGACACGTCACCCATATGGAGTATAGAACATTCCAAAAGATATTCTGTACACCCAGCGACCTATCGACCAAACGACTCTCCGTTTTAACTATATCTAACGGCTCAAAATTGTCTGGACTAACAAAAACCATTCTGTCCGGAACTGTTTAATGGAGCTAAAAGGAGGCATAGGCAGAGAAATAGATTGGAAGATAGCATCAAAGAATTAATAGGTCTCGACTTTTCAAAGTCACAAAGAAATAGAGAGCTGGTGAATGTTGAAGAAGTCTGTCGGTGGTGCCCCAAATAACCCTCTGGAAGAAGAAGTCTGTCGATGGTGCCCCAAATAATCCTCTGGAGGAAGAAGTCTGTCGGTGGTGCCCAAAATAACCCTCTGGAAGAAGAAGTCTGTCGATAGTGCCCCATATAATCCTCTGGAAGAAAAAGTCTGTCGGTGGTGCCCCAAATAACACTCTGGAAGAAGAAGTCTGTCGGTGGTGCGCCAAATAACCCTCTGGAAGAAGAAGTCTGTCGATGGTGCGCCAAATAACCCTCTGGAAGAAGAAGTCTGTCAGTGGTGCCCTAAAAACCCTCTGGAAGAAGTCTGTAGGTGGTGCCCTAAAAACCCTCTGGAAGAAGAAGTCTGTCGGTGGTGCCCCAAATAACACTCTGGAATAAGAAGTCTGTCGGTGGTGCCCTAAAAACCCTCTGGAAGAAGAAGTCTGTCGGTGGTGCCCTAAAAAGCCTCTGGAAGAAGAAGTCTGTCGGTGGTGCCCCAAATAACACTCTGGAATAAGAAGTCTGTCGATGGTGCGCCAAATAACACTCTGGAAGAAGAAGTCTGTCGATCGTGCGCCAAATAACACTCTGGAAGAAGAAGTCTGTCGATCGTGCGCCAAATAACACTCTGGAAGAAGAAGTCTGTCGGTGGTGCCCCAAATAACACTCTGGAATAAGAAGTCTGTCGATGGTGCGCCAAATAACACTCTGGAAGAAGAAGTCTGTCGATCGTGCGCCAAATAACACTCTGGAAGAAGGAGTCTGTCGATCGTGCGCCAAATAACACTCTGGAAGAAGAAGTCTGTCGATCGTGCGCCAAATAACACTCTGGAAGAAGGAGTCTGTCGATCGTGCGCCAAATAACACTCTGGAAGAAGGAGTCTGTCGATCGTGCGCCAAATAACACTCTGGAAGAAGAAGTCTGTCGATGGTGCGCCAAATAACACTCTGGAAGAAGAAGTCTGTCGATCGTGCGCCAAATAACACTCTGGAAGAAGGAGTCTGTCGATCGTGCGCCAAATAACACTCTGGAAGAAGAAGTCTGTCGATGGTGCGCCAAATAACACTCTGGAAGAAGAAGTCTGTCGATCGTGCGCCAAATAACACTCTGGAAGAAGAAGTCTGTCGATGGTGCGCCAAATAACACTCTGGAAGAAGAAGTCTGTCGATGGTGCGCCAAATAACACTCTGGAAGAAGAAGTCTGTCGATCGTGCGCCAAATAACACTCTGGAAGAAGAAGTCTGTCGATCGTGCGCCAAATAACACTCTGGAAGAAGAACTATGTCGGTGGTGCGCCAAATAACACTCTGGAAGAAGAAGTCTGTCGATCGTGCGCCAAATAACACTCTGGAAGAAGAAGTCTGTCGATGGTGCGCCAAATAACACTCTGGAAGAAGAAGTCTGTCGATCGTGCGCCAAATAACACCCTGGAAGAAGGAGTCTGTCGATCGTGCGCCAAATAACACTCTGGAAGAAGGAGTCTGTCGATCGTGCGCCAAATAACACTCTGGAAGAAGAAGTCTGTCGGTGGTGCCCCAAATAACCCTCTGGAGGAAGAAGTCTGTCGGTGGTGCCCTAAAAACCCTCTGGAGGAAGAAGTCTGTCGATGGTGCCTCAAATAACCCTCTGGAGGAAGAAGTCTGTCGGCGGTGCCCCAAATAACCCTCTGGAGGAAGAAGTCTGTCGGTGGTGCCCT
This sequence comes from Megaustenia siamemsis, assembly GCA_032433765.1. Lineage (NCBI taxonomy): Eukaryota > Metazoa > Mollusca > Gastropoda > Stylommatophora > Ariophantidae > Megaustenia > Megaustenia siamemsis. Next base: position 52,104,317 of record JAVIAB010000091.1, on the reverse strand, counting down.
AAAAACCCTCTGGAGGAAGAAGTCTGTCGGTAGTGCCCCAAATAACCCTCTGGAAGAAGAAGTCTGGCACAAGAGCAGCAACTAGTGTCGAGGAAACTATAGCGAAGAAGTGACTGTCAACTCTATTTTCGATGAAAGTCGTTTGCAATCGTCGTCTCTGCCACCGTTTAGGGCTGCACGGTAGTCGACCTTGCCAACACACTTTGAGCGCGTTTGGCTGAGCTTTGAAATGTAGTGGAGCGGATATGGGGAAATCTCGACTGCAGCTGATTTCATGAAGAGAAGAGATTTAACCTTAATATCCAGCTACAATTTTTTTTAATTTGCGGACGTGATTGCCATTCTAGAATGGGACCATTCAGTCAAATGCTGTGCTGGCTGTTGAGTTATATACTATAGCACACCGATTAACCCCCGCTATAGAGCCTGTTTGAAATAGCACAAACAAATGTTCAGAATGGTTTCAGGTTACAACAGGTGTAAGACAAGGATGTGCCTTCTCACCACACCTCTTCATCATATATATGGACAAAATAAATCAGGAAACAACCAACAATAAGGACAAATCAAATAATAACATAGAGGTAGAAAACTACAACATCAACGAGCTATTCTTCGCAGATGACCAATGCCTAATATATGAGGATGAAAACCTGCTACAACAGCATATAACATCTCTAGATAAAAGCTGCACAAACTGTATGAAAATTAACACAGCATAAACAGAGGCTATAAGAATAAGCAAATTAAGACACCCATTAAACATCAAGATCAAAGATAAAGAAATAAAACAAGTAGAGGAATTCAAGTATTTAGGCACAATGTTCACAGAAGATGGAAAACTAGACAGAGAAATTGACATGAGAATACAAAAAGCAAATGCTGTCACATACCAGCTTTCACCATTACTAAGACATCCAAACATTTCTATGCCGGCTAAACAACAAATGATAAATAGCATCTTCATACCAACTTTGTGCTATGAAAGTCAAACATGGACCCTTTCTAAATCATATTTAAGAAAGATCAATACATGTGAAATGCGTTGCTTGAGAAAAGTAACAATCAACACAAGAAGAGATAGAATACCAAATGAAACCATAAGAAAACTAGTAGGAACAAAACCCTGCCAAGAATATATAGAATAACAATAATTTAAATGGTTTGGCTACCTGGTCAGAATGAATCCTTACCAATCACCATCAAGGGCGTTCTTCTCGAGAATGCATGGAAAAAGACAAAGAGGAAGACCCAGAAGAAGATGGATAGATGCAGTGACAGAGACATGTAACAACAAAGGACAGTCACTAATTCAGACAATTCGAGCAGCTCAAGAACGACAAATGATATAAACCACGATACCTTTTAGGTATCAGTGAAAAGAGAAAAGAAGATAGAGCCTGTTATTATTATTATTATTCAGCTTTACTTAACTACATGAAGGCTAGAAACAAGAACGTGGAGAATAAACTAAGCGCAATCGAAAACATGTTTCAGGAAGTATTTTGTGTGCAATGTGGTTAATTTACAATCAGTGCGGGAAACGTTCATGCAACTGCCACGTCTATATTTCCCCCCAAAAAAGAAGATGGATATTTGTCGACTATGTGATAAGGTGAAATAGAAAGAGAATCGACAAACAAGCTCCCAAGCTGGAAACACCATTAATAAAAAAAAAAGCCGACCAAGAGACATTGATAAGTAAACTGATAAGAGAGACAAATATAGTAGTCACTGACTCCTCAACAGAGAGTGAGATGTTCTTACAAAAAGGGAACTTATGGCGAGGGACACTGACATCTGATGAGGCTGGAATGATGTAATGAACAACGGCGGCTTACAGAAATGTACAACCGAAACAATTATATATGTATGTATTTATGTATGTATTTATGTATGTATTTATGCATGTATTTATGTATGTATATATGTATATATATATATATATATATATATATATATATATATATATATATATATATTGTGAAACAAAATCAGTCTAGAAGTTAGTGATGAACAGTGTGGTTTTGTTGGAGGTAAAGGTACGAACAATGCAATATACATTATAAGATCTTTGGTAGAAAGAGCCATAGAGATGAAAACAGATCTACATCAAAGTTTCATAGATTATAACAATGCATTTGAGATATTAAAGCACCAAGAAATAATCAACATTTTAAAAGGCTTAAATGTAAACAGCAAAGATCTAAGATTAAGAAAGAACACGTACTGGCAACAAACAGCGGCCATGAGAATTGAAAATCAATTGGGAATGTTTCAACAAATAAAACAGGGTGTTAGACAAGGTCGTGTGCTGTCACCAGATTTATTTAATATTTATAGTGAGATTATTTTAAGATCCATAAGGGACATGCCTGTAATAATAATTGGAGTTCATAATATAAATGATATAAAATAATCTAAAGTATGCTGATCATACAGTATTAATCGCTAAGAATGAAGATGAGTTACAAAAAATGATAGACATTTTAGTGAAAGAAAAGAAATATACAGGACTCAGCCCTAACAGTAAAACGACAGAAGTAATGGTAACAACAAAGAAAAAGACATCACCTCAGTGCACAAAATAGACAAGTGGAACACTATTAAAACAGGTAAATTAATTTAAATATCTGGGAACATTGTTAATCACAGATGGTAGGTGCACAACAGAGGTGATGTGCAGAATGTCTCAGGCAAAACCAGCTTTAAAAAAAAAGTGGAAGATGCTATACAATCCATTTTTGACAATCATCATCATGTGCCATACCGGTTATCGTAGGCGATAATGTCCTTCCACAATCTCTTATCTACAGTGCATCGTATCAGTTCTGTTGTTGACTGTTTTCCATGCCATGACACCAAGCTGTACAGTATTTTCTCTCTTTGTCGTTTGCGATCTCTCTTTCCTTTTATTTTCCCTGTTGTAACCAAGTATTCCATTTTTCCTCTTCTCATGATGTTCCCGAAAAAATGTTGATTGTATTTTTGACAATAGGAACAAGAAAAAGAGTTCTTAATTTTTATGTAGAGCCAGTCTTAATATATGGATGTGAATCATGGACAATAGGACAACAGACAAGAAAATCACTGCAGGCAATAGAAATGTGGATTTACCGAAGAATGTTGAGAATACCATGGACAGCTAAGAAGAGTAATGAAAACGTTCTGAAAGAGGCCAAAGCAAAAAAAGAGCTAATTTCCATTTTTAGGTGTAAACAATCACCATTTTTTGGCCATGTAATGGGAAGGGAACATCTGTAATAGATTGTAACAATTGGGAAAATCTAGCGACGAAGGGAACATCTGTAATAGATTGTAACAACTGGGAAAATCTAGCGACGAAGGGAACATCTGTAATAGATTGTAACAACTGGGAAAATCTAGCGACGAAGAGATAGAGAGAAGCAAAGAGGAAAGATACCAGACAGCGTAAGAGAATGGCTTAGCAGAAGGGCAACAACAGAAATTATAAATAACTGTCGAGATCTAAAGTTGTGGAGAAACATGATCACCTACGCCAGCAGTCATGATACTTGATGATGATGATGATGATGATATATATATATATATATATATATATATATATATATATATTCGTTGCTGCAAACACTTGAAGTAGTTTCAAATTCTTGATTAGAATTAAAAAGAAGGTTATTGTGCGACAGTATGTAGGTCACTGTGCGTAGTTCTTAGACTACAGGAGACAAGACTGAGTGCACAAAAATAAAAGGGTTGAATGGTTATGGTAGGCCTCGGTATTACTGCAAAAGATTTAAAATTCATAATTACTTAACCGCCCGTTACAGTGGAATCATCCGAAATAATATCTTATCTCCCAAACAAATAAAGGCAGCTGCAGTCCTGATCACAGCAGTCTCAGCACACGGCAAAAAACATTACACGAAACCGCACAGAAATTGAACGTAGACAAATCGGTTCCCCTTCATATGATATCATAGACATTCATCACAAGCAATCGGAATATCAAAACGCGATCAAAACGGATGAAACGCACAACTCACGGTGTGCACGGAGCACTTAACTCAGTAGCTCTTGCAGTAAGCCGCACTTGGAATATGAGGAAACTACAAAAAGGAAACATTTTCAGTCACAGCCTTTAAGATTTCCTGCCACCTATCCGCCATATTGACCGGTATGGTTGAATATTGGAAGACAAGACAAGTGGTCACTTTGAGTTTTGTGAAAGTGTCGGGAAAGAAAGGTAAAAATTACAGTTAAGTGCAACACCCCCACCACTCATCTCTAAAATATATTGAAATCTTGATCTTAGGTCTGTATAAGAGCACCTTGAGCTGTTATCACTGTTTGACAGTGCACCCTCGTAGAGCCGATGAGAGGTTGGATCCATTGTTGGAGCATGTTATTCCATTCTTCATGCAAAGCTTATGGAAACTGGTGGTGTCTTTCAAGATGATCTTCTTCGCAGCCTACGCTCCAGATAGACCCTTACATACTTGATGTGAGAAAGGGTAGACGTACTTGATGTGAGAAAGGGTAGACGTACTTGATGTGAGAAAGGGTAGACATACTTGATGTGAGAAAGGGTAGACGTACTTGATGTGAGAAAGGGTAGACGTACTTGATGTGAGAAAGGGTAGACATACTTGATGTGAGAAAGGGTAGACGCACTTGATGTGAGAAAGGGTAGACGTACTTGATGTGAGAAAGGTAGACGTACTTGATGTGAGAAAGGGTAGACATACTTGATGTGAGAAAGGGTAGACGCACTTGATGTGAGAAAGGGTAGACATACTTGATGTGAGAAAGGGTAGACGCACTTGATGTGAGGAAGGGTAGACGTACTTGATGTGAGGAAGGGTAGACGTACTTGATGTGAGGAAGGGTAGACGTACTTGATGTGAGAAAGGGTAGACGTACTTGATGTGAGAAAGGGTAGACGTACTTGATGTGAGAAAGGGTAGACATACTTGATGTGAGAAAGGTAGACGTACTTGATGTGAGAAAGGGTAGACATACTTGATGTGAGAAAGGGTAGACGCACTTGATGTGAGAAAGGGTAGACATACTTGATGTGAGAAAGGGTAGACGTACTTGATGTGAGGAAGGGTAGACGTACTTGATGTGAGGAAGGGTAGGCGTACTTGATGTGAGGAAGGGTAGACGTACTTGATGTGAGAAAGGGTAGACATACTTGATGTGAGAAAGGGTAGACATACTTGATGTGAGAAAGGGTAGACGTACTTGATGTGAGAAAGGGTAGACGTACTTGATGTGAGAAAGGGTAGACGTACTTGATGTGAGAAAGGGTAGACGTACTTGATGTGAGAAAGGGTAGACGTACTTGATGTGAGAAAGGGTAGACATACTTGATGTGAGGAAGGGTAGACGTACTTGATGTGAGGAAGGTAGACGTACTTGATGTGAGGAAGGTGTAGACGTACTTGATGTGAGAAAGGGTAGACGTACTTGATGTGAGAAAGGGTAGACATACTTGATGTGAGGAAGGGTAGACGTACTTGATGTGAGAAAGGGTAGACGTACTTGATGTGAGAAAGGGTAGACATACTTGATGTGAGGAAGGGTAGACGTACTTGATGTGAGAAAGGGTAGACATACTTGATGTGAGGAAGGGTAGACGTACTTGATGTGAGGAAGGGTAGACGTACTTGATGTGAGAAAGGTGTAGACGTACTTGATGTGAGGAAGGGTAGACGTACTTGATGTGAGGAAGGGTAGACGTACTTGATGTGAGAAAGGTGTAGACGTACTTGATGTGAGGAAGGGTAGACATACTTGATGTGAGGAAGGGTAGACGTACTTGATGTGAGAAAGGTGTAGACGTACTTGATGTGAGGAAGGGTAGACGTACTTGATGTGAGGAAGGTGTAGACGTACTTGATGTGAGAAAGGGTAGACGTACTTGATGTGAGGAAGGTGTAGACGTACTTGATGTGAGAAAGGGTAGACGTACTTGATGTGAGGAAGGCAGGCGTACTTGATGTGAGGAAGGGTAGACGTACTTGATGTGAGGAAGGCAGACGTACTTGATGTGAGGAAGGGTAGACGTACTTGATGTGAGAAAGGGTAGACATACTTGATGTGAGAAAGGGTAGACATACTTGATGTGAGAAAGGGTAGACATACTTGATGTGAGAAAGGGTAGACGCACTTGATGTGAGAAAGGGTAGACATACTTGATGTGAGAAAGGGTAGACGCACTTGATGTGAGAAAGGGTAGACGTACTTGATGTGAGGAAGGTGTAGACGTACTTGATGTGAGGAAGGGTAGACGTACTTGATGTGAGGAAGGGTAGACGTACTTGATTTTAGAAAGGGTAGACGTACTTGATGTGAGAAAGGGTAGACGTACTTGATGTGAGAAAGGGTAGACATACTTGATGTGAGAAAGGGTAGACGTACTTGATGTGAGAAAGGGTAGACGTACTTGATGTGAGAAAGGGTAGACATACTTGATGTGAGAAAGGGTAGACGTACTTGATGTGAGGAAGGTGTAGACGTACTTGATGTGAGGAAGGTAGACATACTTGATGTGAGGAAGGTAGACGTACTTGATGTGAGGAAGGTAGACGTACTTGATGTGAGGAAGGCAGGCGTACTTGATGTGAGAAAGGGTAGACGTACTTGATGTGAGGAAGGTAGCATTATCATGCCACGTCCACCAGTGTTGTCTTGATGGAGTATCATGCCACATCTACCAGTGTTGTCTTGACGCAATATCATGCCACGTCCACCAGTGTTGTCTTGATGTAGTATCATGCCACGTCAACCAGTGTACCCTGGATGCAATACCATGCCACGTCCACCAGCACGGAGGACAGTCTCTACATGTTATATGCTGATTTCACTTCTGTATCCAACACCCGTCAGGTTGCCATCGACACTGACGCTGTTCATGTAAACTGTATGAGAAGTTCCTCGCCCAACCATTACACTGCCTCCTCTTTTCCTGCTTCTCTGTAACTCAAAACTGTCAGCAAACTGCCCTCCTCCGCGCCTATGCATCAAACAACGCCCATTATTGCCTTGTAAACACAATCTTGACTTATCAGAGTGTAGTATGTGTCTTCAATGATGATAGGACCATGCCACATGCGCATAAATATGCTTTTCATTTCGAAAAATGCATCGGTTATAATAACATAAGCCAGTATTCCCAAAGGGACGTAACGCTGCTATGTATCTTATCTATCAAAATAGAGATCCAGTGATGTTGATTCTTCATGGAAAAACAAACCATGATGACGTTTTTTGTAATTATTTCCTTGCAACATATATGAATTATAACTCATTGCAGTGACGCACTGATGAAGTGGTAGCCGAGATGGCACGGTCGATAGTCCGCTTGCTATTTATTGGCCTGAGTGGTTCGGGTTCAGATTCCAGATATGGTGATTATTTTTAACAGGCAGGCACGACATTTAGTGTAAGAGCCATATATATTTGTATAGAAATGTTGGGCGGCCTGGCTGTCGACCGACCGCAAAGATAAACAAAGATAAGAAAATGCATTATTCTCTGATGAAAACACTGCACACGTTTAAAATGTGATGTATATCTTGACAGTTATTCGAAAAGTGGTAACATATATATTTGTGATTGTTTCCCTCATTTTGCACCCTTACCGACTATAAAAAAAGAGAAAGTAAAGTACCGCCGTCACGCCAAGTTGCGTATAGGGAATATCGTGTTAGTGACCATAAATTTTACAGACCTTCGGCACATGATTTTTGGGGTAATGTGGTCGGTATTACGCCCGTGCCACTTTACTTTCCCAGATACAAATTCGGTACCAATTAAAGGCTGGGTGAACCGGAAGCAGTCGTTTGGGATCGAGCCCTACCTCTTGTCCTTTGTAGTCCAGTTCACTAACCACTGAGCTATCGCGGCTCCCTACCGACTATGGTTATATACAGATATATGGCTCTTTATGCTTCCAGAAGAAGATGGAATATAAAAGGCAAACTGTTGGAGTTGAAACATCAAACACCTGTAGCTATCAATCAAACACCTATCACTTATTAAAGCACAGATAGTCTCACCACCAATCCCTAGTCTAGAACATTTTCTCCATCAATTTTCACTCTAGACCAATATTCGTGGGGGTTTCCATAACTTCCCTTCATCATGTATTCCTGGATCTTCTTGGTTTTCTCTTTCCCTGTGAGTTGAGAGTGCCAGTATTTCTTTGCTCATATCATGTATTCCTGGATCTTCTTGGCTTTCTCTTTCCCTGTGAGTTGAGAGTGCCAGTCTTTCTGTGTTCATATCGTGTATTCATGGATCTTCTTGGTTTTCTCTTTCCCTGTGAGTTCAGAGTGCCAGTCTTTCTGTGTTCATATCATGTATTCATGGATCTTCTTGGCTTTCTCATTCCCTGTGAGTTGAGAGTGCCAGTCTTTCTATGATCACATCATGTTTTCTTAGTTTGTATCCAACTCATCTCCAATGTCTGTGCATAATCTGCTGTTTGATTGAACTTTGTTTTGTTCTCATAATCTGCTGTTTGATTGAACTTTGTTTTGTTCTCATAATCTGCTGTTTGATTGAACTTTGTTTTGTTCTCATAATCTGCTGTATGATTGAATTTTGTTTTGTTCTCATAATCTGCTGTTTGATTGAATTTTGTTTTGTTCTCATAATCTGCTGTTTGATTGAACTTTGTTTTGTTCTCATAATCTGCTGTATGATTGAATTTTGTTTTGTTCTCATAATCTGCTGTTTGATTGAACTTTGTTTTGTTCTCATAATCTGCTGTATGATTGAACTTTGTTTTGTTCTTTCCCACATAATTTTATATTTACATTGATATACCATCTGATGTACAGAATTGTCCTAAAACGCCTGTAACTATATATTTGTGTAATGCTAACGAGAACCAACGGTAGAGAAGCGACTAGTGAACTGGTGTATTTAGAAAAAAACAGGTCACATACGACGACGTCAATTGACAACGTATAGTTTCATGTCTTAAATGGTTACCGCAGATTTTGTCTTGTCAAGGACGGCACTGTCGTAGTACTGACCAGTTTACTCCTAAATAATATTTGCCACGACATCGTCACTTATGACTAAGAATAAAAGAAAGCTTGTCACCTGAGAGATGAGGTGTTTCAGAAAAGGTATTGGAGTTATCAGAAAACATAGAATCAGAAATGATCAAAGAGAAAGAGGTGAAATTAAAATAATCCTAAGCTATATACAGAAAAACAAATAAAATGGTGTGCCCATCTAGAAAAAATGCCGCACGATTCCTTACATTACAAAGCATTTATTAACAGAAGAACAAGAGGCAGACCCAGTAAAATGGACAGACAACAGCAACGAAACGATACAACAGCATCAATTTGCAATGGTTGAAGCTGCCAAAAGGACGAGAACTAGAACTTGATATCTCCCTCGACACTCGACAAGAGAAAGTGAAGAAAGAAAGAAAAGCAAGTACCAAACCGTCCAAGTGCCAAGTACTCTAGATTAGTTTCTGAGTGAACCCTTTATCTCCATGCTCTTTATAACTAAAATCGATCCAAATCTCCATCGTGCTCATTCGAAAATAAATTATTTTCAATTAAACACATTAAGAGTAATATTTTAATCAACTCCAGGAAGAAATACGGCGCCTATAAAGATTCCAATTGCCGAAAGTTCGGTCGAGTTTTCCCGAGGGCCCATTGCTTCCCGCCAATTGCCGCAAAAATTCTTTACCTCTTGTGGAGAACTGCGAACTGTAGAAAAGCCCTGTCCGATTCTTTCCCTGCACTCTCCACCGACTTAATCTCTTTAATTGCTTGGGGATTAGGGCCAGGATAGCCGATCTAGCATGGACACTGTCCACATAAGGTCTATAATGCTGACTCTGTCATCGACATGTCTGTTTGTCTTGACGTGGAAAGCAGACATGGGTTTGTTTATAGTGTTGTTTCCTTGATTAGAAAACAGTCGAATGTTGGGTATCGCAAAGACATAGTTGATCAGGTTGTTATCTTGGTTAAAAGAGTTTAATGATATCTACTGCAGAGAAACAACCTGTCTGTATGGGTGTTTGTGTGGTTAACAGTCAGTATATAAGTTTCATTATCATCATTGAATGCCGTCTCCGCATCGAAGGATGGCTAAAATGGAGCGCCATTCCTCTCTGTCTCTTGCTTTGATAGTGCAGGTTGTCATAGGCTGACTTATCTATCTTTTGGTGTTTCTAATCCATAGAATTCTTGGTCTGCCTCTGTTTCTTTTACTTTATATTTCTTTTTCAAGATTACTTCTAGGCCTGCAAATTTAATTTGTCTTGTTTGAATTGTGTTTAGTAGTTCTCTTTTCATTTTTAGTTGTTTTAATGCTTTATCGTTTTTTTTTTTTCTTTCCATCCAATTCCACCTATTCTTATATAAATCAAAGGCTTCAATTCTCTATTATATTTCATTGTCTAATTTGCACGTTTTTGCACCATTCAGGAATGTTGAAAATTTATAAAATTTTGCTATTCTTAGTTTTAGCCCTGGGGTTATTTGTTTTGATGTTAGTATACTTTTCATGGCATTAAAATTACTTTTTGCTATTCCTATAGATTGTAAAACTGCCTATCGCTGACAAGATTGTAAAGCTGCCTATTACTGACAAGATTGTAAAGCTGTCTATTGCCGATAAGATTGTAAAGCTGCCTATTACTGACAAAAATGTTTCTCAAGCAGCGTGTCGCTGATAAGATTGTAAAGCTGTCTATTACTGACAAGATTGTAAAGCTACCTATTACAGACAAAATTATAAAGCTGTCTATTGCTGATAAGATTGTAAAGCTGCCTATTACTGACAAGAATGTTTCTCAAGAACTGTGTCGCTGATAAGATTGTAAAGCTGCCTATTACTGACAAGATTGTAAAGCTGTCAATTGCTGATAAGATTGTAAAGCTGCCTATTACTGACAAGAATGTTTCTCAAGCACTGTGTCGCTGATAAGATTGTAAAGCTGCCTATCGCTGGCAAGATTGTAAAGCTGTCTATTGCTGATAAGATTGTAAAGCTGTCTATTGCTGATAAGATTGTAAAGCTGCCTATTACTGACAAGAATGTTTCTCAAGCCGTGTGTCGCTGATAAGATTCTAAATCTGCCAATCGCTGACAAGATTGTAAAGCTGTCCATCGCTGATAAGATTGTTCGCCAATCTGTTTGTCACTGTTAGGATTGTTTGTGAGCCTGCTTATCGCTTAAAAGAGTGTCAAACTGATTGTCGTGGGTAATATTATGTAGCTACGATTGTTGTCAAGCTGCTTGTCGTTGGTAATATTATGTAGCTACGATTGTCGTCGAGCTGCTTGTCGTTGGTAATATTATGTAGCTACGATTGTTGTCAAACTGCTTGTCGTTGGTAATATTATGTAGCTACAATTGTCGTCGAGCTGCTTGTCGTTGGTAATATTATGTAGCTACAAATGTCGTCGAGCTGCTTGTCGTTGGTAATATTATGTAGCTACGATTGTCGTCGAGCTGCTTGTCGTTGGTAATATTATGTAACTACGATTGTTGTCAAACTGCTTGTCGTTGGTAATATTATGTAGCTACGATTGTTGTCAAGCTGCTTGTCGTTGGTAATATTATGTAGCTACGATTGTCGTCGAGCTGCTTGACGTTGGTAATATTATGTAGCTACGATTGTCGTCGAGCTGCTTGTCGTTGGTAATATTATGTAGCTGCGATTGTTGTCAAGCTGCTTGTCGTTGGTAATATTATGTAACTACGATTGTTGTCAAACTGCTTGTCATTGGTAAAATTATGTAGCTACGATTGTCGTCGAGCTGCTTGTCGTTGGTAATATTATGTAGCTACGATTGTCGTCGAGCTGCTTGTCGGTGGTAATATTATGTAGCTATGATTGTTGTCAAACTGCTTGTCGTTGGTAATATTATGTAGCTAAGATTGTCGTCGAGCTGCTTGTCGTTGGTAAGATTATGTAGCTACGATTGTCGTCGAGCTACCTATCGCTGAAAAGATTGGAACGCTACCTATCACTAATAAGATTGTCAAGCTACCTATCACTGACAAGATTGTCAAGCTGAATATTACTGATAAGAATATCAAGTTGCGTATCACTGATAAGATTGTCAAGCTGTCTATCACTGATAAGATTGTCAAGGTGCCCATTACTGATATGATTGTCAAGCTGCCTATCAATGATAAGATTGTTGTCAACCTGCCTATCACTGATAAGATTGTCAAGCTGCCTATCACTGATAAGATTGTCAAGCTGCCTATCACTAATAAGATTGTCAAGCTGCCTATCACTGATAAGATTGTCAAGCTGCCTATCACTGATAAGATTGTCAAGCTGCCTATCACTAATAAGATTGTCAAGCTGCCTATCACTGATAAGATTGTCTAGCTGCCTATCATTGATAAGATTGTCAAGCTGCCTATCACTGATAAGATTGTCAAGCTGCCTATCGTTAATACGATTGTGAAGCTGCCTATCACTGATAAGATTGTCAAGCTGCATATCACTGATAAGATTGTCAAGCTGTCTATCACTGATAAGATTGTCAAACTGCATATCACTGATAAGATTATCAAGCTGCCTATCACTGATAAGATTGTCAAGGTGCCCATTACTGATATGATTGGCAAGCTGTCTATCACTAATAAGATTGTCAAGCTGTCTATCACTGATAAGATTGTCAAGCTGCATATCACTGATAAGATTGTCAAGCTGTCTATTACTGATAAGATTGTTAAGCTGCCTATCACTAATAAGATTGTCAAGCTGTCTATCACTGATAAGATTGTCAAGCTGCATATCACTGATAAGATTGTCAAGCTGCATATCACTGATAATATTGTCGAGCTACTTGTCGTTGGTAAAATTATATAGCGTTGTTTGTTGTCAAGATGCCCATCACTGATATTTGTTAGTCAGTTGTCTGTTGCTGATGCGATAGCTTATCATGCTGTATATTGTAGATCGGATTATTTGTTATGCTGCTTGTTGCAGTTTAGGAGATTAGTCAGGTTGTTTGTTATAGATTAGATAGTTACTCATGTTGCACTATTGTAGATTGGCTAGTTAATTATGTTGCTTATTGTAAATTAGTATTAATAATGTCGATTTTTGAAATTTAGTTAGTTAGTCCTGTTTGTTGTTATAGATTAGATAGTCGTATATTAGATAGGATGTCATGCTGCTTACCGTAGATTAGATAGTTTATCATTCTGTTTTACTGTAGATTAGTTTTGTTATTTTGCTTACCGTTGATTAAATTGTTTGTCATGCAACATATAGCTAGTACCGTAGATTAGATAGTTTGCCCTGCTGTTTTACCGTTGGTTAAATAGTTTGTCATGCTGTTTTACAGTAGATTAAATAGTTTGTCATGTTGTCTTACCGTAGATTAGATAGTTTGCCATGCTGTTTTACCGTAGATTAGGTAGTTTGTCATGCTGTTTACCGTAGATTAGATAGTTTGTCATGCTGTTTTACCAAATATTAAATTGTTTGTCATGCTATTTACCATAGATTAAATGGTCATGGTATTTACCGTAGATTAAATGGTCATGCTATTTACAATAGATTAAATGGTCATGCTATTTGGATTGGGCTGCCTTTCGAGCCGTAACCGGCCCATAGGGCGTAGACCAAGATACACCTTCTCCTATATGAATTTTTGTTCTAGCAGTTTTCTTTTAAAGATATTTTATCAAATCTCGCCATCTGTCTCTGTTCTGTGCAAGCAGTTCTATCTCATTGAGGGAGCCGATTCCTGCTGCTCTTGCCTCTCTCATCAATGTTCTTCTCAGTGTCTCCCTGGGTCTTCCTCTTTTTCTTTTACCTGTTGTTTCCCATATGAGGGCTTGCTTTGCTATTCGATTATTATCTCTTCTCATCACATGTCCAACGTATGACCATCGTCTTTTCTTTATTACTGAAGATATTAGTGGTTGATTGGCGATTTCTCTAATTTCCTCGTTTGTTTTGAATTCGTTCCATTCTATACCAAGTATTTTCCTTAGACATTTATTTTCGAATGCGTTCAACTTTGTTTCTATATCTCTTGTTGTTTTCCAGCTTTCACACGCATACGTAAGGGTTGATAGTACATTTGATTTGAATAGCCTAAGTTTTGTGTTTGTGCTAATGAGTTTTGATTTCCACAACTTTTCAAGGCTTCTGAAAGACATTGCTGCTTTAGCCAGTCTGATTCTAATTTCTTTGCTCGTATCCCCTTCTCGATCAATGTGACTTCCAAGATAGATGAAGTGATCGATCTCTTCTACTGGTTTGTTTTCCATGTATATTTTGTCACTTGTTGGAATTAAACTTTTCATGACTTTAGTCTTTTCATGATTGACCTCAAGCCCAATTTTGCTGGCTATTGATGATAGTTCATTTGTGTTTTCCTGCATCGTTTTTATCTGATTGCTGATGAGAACTATGTCATCAGCAAAGTCCAGGTCCTCCAAATGGTCTCCTTGTATCCATTCGATGCCTTTATTACCAGTGCAGCATTTCTTCATTATGAAGTCCATAACAATTCCAAATAACAAGGGCGATAAAATACATCCTTGTTTAACCCCAGTTTCTATTGGGAAACATTCGCTCAGTCCTTCCTCTGTTCGAACTGCACATGTGTAACCATCATACATGTCTTTGATAATATTTATGATTTTTGATGGTAAGCCATATTGCTTCAGAATTTTCCACAAAGAATCTCTATGAATACTATCAAATGCTTTTTTGAAGTCGATGAAGTTAAGTACAAAAGGTTTTTGCTTTTCAATGTGTTCCTCCAATATAAGTCGTAGAGTGAAAATGTGGTCAAGACAGCTTCTCCCTTTTCTAAACCCAGCCTGTTCTTCACGCATTACTGTATCTATTGAATCCTTTATTCTATTTAGGATGATTTTACAGAATAATTTTGAGGCAACTGACAAAAGTGTCACGCCTCTCCAATTGTTACAATCTCTAAGATTGCCCTTTTTTGGGATCTTAACAATGATTCCTTTTTTCCATTTATGAGGCGTCTTCTCTGTTTTCCAAATGATGTTGAACATTTTTTGGAGATGTATTAAATTATGGCTATCAATTGCCTTGAGGATCTCAGCTGTTAACTTATCCTCTCCAGCAGCCTTGTTATTGGTCATTAGCTTTAAGGTGGTTTCTATTTCACTCAAGGTGAAGTCATCTAAATTTATGCTATTTACCGTTGATTAAATGGTCATGCTATTTACCATAGATTAAATGGTCATGCTATTTACCGTAGATTAAATGGTCATGCTATTTACCGTAGATTAAATGGTCATGCTATTTACTGTAGATTAGATTGTTTGTCATGCTATTTACCGTAGATTAGATTGTTTGTCATGCTATTTACCGTAGATTAAATAGTTTGTCATGCTATTTACCGTAGATTAGATTATTTGTCAAGCAATTTACCATAGATTAAATAGATTGTCATGCTATTTACCGTAGATTAGATTATTTGTCACGCTATTTACCGTAGATTAGATAGTTGTCAAGCTGCTTACCACACGTAGATCTATCGTTTGTCATGCTGCTTATTGTAGTGTAGATAGTCTATGACTTTCCATCGCTTATTGTCCCGCTACTTCAACCTTCCTCCACTCTATGATCTTCTCTTTCTTACTTTATCAGTAGTTGTTATCTTTCACATCGACACTGTGGCATTTCTTTTCCCATTTCCCCCACCAGTTACTACATTTACTCTATGACCTCTCCTTTCTCACTCGTCTTGTGTCTTATTTCTTTCCCTCCGCTCTGTGACATTTACCTATTTCTACTCCCGCTTCTCTCATTTCCTAATTTCCTCTTGAACTTGAAAGCCACGTAACAAACTACCTCTTCCACCTCATTCTCCTTCAGCTCCTGCAACTCTCTAATTTCAAAAGTTTAACAACTCCACTCCCCTCCCCTACTCTTTCTACGATCCGCCCAAAACCATCGATGGCGCGTTGTTTCATGACTAAAAGACGTGACCGTTGATCATGTAGCGACATTTTTACTTCTCGATCGTGATATTTTTAACTACAAACAAATTAAACAAAATAAGAAGACAAAAAAATCACCGTATCACTCAAGGCATCAAAACAACAGGTCATCAGTACAGTTCTTCTCCTTCTCTTTATTTTTATTTTACGTATTTTCTCGCGCTCCATTATCGTAATCGAATTGCGCTATTTAAATTTGATTTTTTTTAACTTCTCAACATTCTTCAAAATAACGTAAAATGCCATTGATTCTTGTCTCCCATCCCTGCTTTTCTTGTCTTTTCTACGCTTTTGCTTTCATGTATTCTCCCCAATTTACTTTCACAATTCTTCATTATCAAATTTAACTTTTGTTTTTTTTATTATTATACATTGTAACCACTTTCCTTCCTTTTGTCTTCTTTATTTTCAAAATATTTTACTTCTTCCTCGTTTTCCTTTTAATGCATAAAGCATTCTGATAAACTTCTTGAGTTTAATATAGGCCTAGCAGCAACTTTGTATGTAACATATAGTTAGCATTTACACTGTATGTAATATATAGTTAGCATTTACACTGTATGTAACATATAGTTAGCATTTACACTGTATGTAACATATAGTTAGCATTTACACTGTATGTAATATATAGCTGGTATTTACATTGTATATTATTACAACGTAAGTATGGCAATTACATTGTATATAACAAGGGTCTAACAATTACATTGTATACAAGGGTCTAGCAATTACATTGTATACAAGGGTCTAGCAATTACATTGTATATAACAAAGGTCTAACAATTACATTGTATACAACAAGGGTCTAGCAATTACATTGTATACAACAAGGGTCTAACAATTACATTGTATACAACAAGGGTCTAACAATTACATTGTATACAACAAGGGTCTAACAATTACATTGTATACAACAAGGGTCTAACAATTACATTGTATACAACAAGGGTCTAGCAATTACATTGTATACAACAAGGGTCTAGCAATTACATTGTATATATCATGGGTCTAGTAATTACATTGTATACAACAAGGGTCTAACAATTACATTGTATATAACATGGATCTAGCAATTACATTGTATATAACATGGATCTAGCAATTACATTGTATACACAACAAGGGTCTAACAATTACATTGTATATAACAAAGGTCTAGCGATTGCATTGTATATAACATGGATCTAGCAATTACATTGTATATAACAAGTGTCTAGCAATTACATTGTATATAACAAGGGTATAGCAATTACATTGTAAACTACATGAAGCAAACAACTATATTGTATGTAAAATAGGTTAGCAATTACATTGTAAATTACATGAAGCAAACAACTATATGGTATGTAACAAGTGTCTAACAATTACATATACCCTACGATAAAGTAGCATGGGTGTGATCGGAGGTTAGGGTTGGAGTGTGTAGGGATAGTACCTCACGGCAAGAGGTAGCCACATCCTCCGGGGTGACCCTGGAACCTATTTAGTTCCCTCTCCTATCCAGTCCATGTATATCTCCTCGTGTCTACTTATCACAGCTTAGCATGCTATCGTCTATCATCCCTCTCTCTTTTTCTTCCTCTCTCTCTCAATCTGTCTCTCACTTTCTTGAATAGAACATAGGATAAACCAAGTAGCTTTATATTTCATTTCTTGAACAGAACATAGGATAAACCAAGTAGCTTTATATTTCATTTCTTGAACAGAACATAGGATAAACCAAGTAGCTTTATATTTCATTTCTTGAACAGAACATAGGATAAACCAAGTAGCTTTATATTTCATTTCTTGAATAGAACATAGGATAAACCAAGTAGCTTTATATTTCATTTCTTGACCAGAACATAGGATAAACCAAGTAGCTTTATATTTCATTTCTTGAATAGAACATAGGATAAACCAAGTAGCTTTATATTTCATTTCTTGAATAGAACATAGGATAAACCAAGTAGCTTTATATTTCATTTCTTGAACAGAACATAGGATAAACCAAGTAGCTTTATATTTCATTTCTGTGTAATTACCGGTTATTCTACTCTCTGAGGTGTCAGACCGGAAGTCGCTCAAAGAACATCTGACAGACCAAGCTTACATTCATCAACCAACTTTCATATTTTAAAGCAGTGACCTTCTTTCAGTAACGACCCCTTTGTACATTTCCGGTGCTGGGTTTCAGTTCAGGAACTGTCTATACCGGCTCTTAGCAACTGTGGACATCAACAAGAGGAAGTAACTTAACTATTTTGAGGATTCTAGTTTTCTCCCCTTTTTTAATAGAAAGGAAGTGTTTGTCCATAATAAAAGTAGTATTTGAAGATAGTAATTCATAATCTACATATATTACTTATGGGCAACAATAGGGTCTCTCTGTGAATAAATAGTTACAAACCGGTTAAGATGGAGCGAAAGCTTTGCTAAATGCTACCAAAAATCATAAGGCTAAGAATGAGCTATAAGAAATGTGAGACATTAGAGTGACGGAGAGCAACAATAGGGTCCTCTGTGAATAAATAGTTACAAACTGGTTAAGATGGAGCGAATGCGTTGTTAATTGCTACCAGAAATCATAAGGCTAAGAATGAGCTATAAGAAATGTGAGACATTAGAGTGACGGAGAGCGAAAATAAAAGACTCAGTCTCAATAGCAAAAGGATAGAATTAATGGCAGCAACAAAGAAAAAGACATCACCGTAAAGACAAGAGAAAAATTACTAAAACAGATAAATGAATTTAAATATATGGGAACAATTTTAACTTCAGATGGTAGATGTACAACAGAGGTGAGATGCAGAACAGTTCAGGTAAAAGAAACTTTTTTTCTTTTTTTTTTACAAAAATAGGAAGATACTATGCAATCCATTTTTGACAATAGAAGAAAGAAAGGAGTTCTTAAATGTTATGTGGAGCCAGTCTTAGCATATGGATGTGAATCATGGACAATGGGACAACGGACAAGAAAATCACTGGAAGCTGTAGAAATACTATTTTACAGAAGAATATTAAGAACACCATGGACAGCTAAGAAGAGTAGTCAAAAGAAAACGTTCTGAAAGAGGCCAAAGCAAAAAGAGAGCTAATTTCCAATATTATGAAGAAACAATCATAATTTTTTTGGCCATGTAATGAGAAGGGAACAGCTGGAATATATTGTAACAACTTGAAAAATTGAGACACTAAGAGATAGAGGGAAGCAATGAGAAAATACACCAGACAGCTTAAGAGAATGGCTGGGCAGGAGATCAACAACAGAAATGATAAATAACTGTCGAGATAAAAAGTTGTGGAGAAACATAATCATCTACGCCAGCAGGCATGGCACTTGATGATAATAATGATTTAATCATTGACTGATGTATTCAGTACACGTTACTTGCTGTCAAATCTTGCGTATATTTTATTGACATCGTATCACCAGTGAGGGAGGGAGCAACACAGTTAAATATAAACAGTTCGAGGCTTTCAGTCAACAGTAACACTAGCTAAACACACAATAAATTTCATCATCATCATCGAGTGCCATCTCCGCAACGAATGTTGGCTACCATGAAGTGCCATTCTGCTCTGTCTCTTGCTTTTGTTGTGCGGATTGTCATAGGTTGGTTTGTTCATCTTTTGATGTTACTCGTCCATGTTAGTCTTGGTCTACCTCTGCCTCTTTTTCCTTGTATTTTCCCTCTCCAGGATTACTTTTGTTAAGTTGTTGTTTCTTTTAACATGGCCCAAAAATCGTATTTGTCTTGTTTGAATTGTGTTTAGTAGTTCTCTTTTCATTTTTATTTGTTTTAAGACTTCATCGTTTGTTTTCTTTTCCTTCCATCCATATTCTACTTATTCTTCTATATCCACATTTCAAAGGCTTCAATTCTCTGTTCTGCTTTCTTGTCTAATGTCCATGTTTCTGCACCATATAGGAATGTTGAGAACACATAACATTTTGCTATTCTTAGTTTTCGCCCTGGTGTTATTTGCTTTGATGTTAGTATGTTCTTCATGACATTAAAATTACTTTTTGCCATTCCTATTCTTTTGTTTATTTCAGTTGTGCATTTTCCATCACTGGTTATAGTATGTCCAGGGTAGTTGTAGTTCTGAACTGTCTCCAGGTCTATTCCTTCAATTTTTATATCTACTTGTGGGTTTTGAGTATTTCTTTTGTTTATGATCATAGTTTTAGTCTTTTTGATATTCATATTTAGTTCATATTTTTTTGCTTGTCATGTTTATTTAATTAAGTAATTGTTGTAGATCTTTAGGATTTTCTGCTAGTAGTACAGTATCATCAGCATATCTTAGGTTATTGTTTATCTTTCCATTAATTTGTAGGCCTGCCATCTCTGTGAAGTTTTTAAAGATTTGTTCAGTGTATAAAGAATAATCAAAATAAATTTAACACACTACAATATCTACACTCTACTGGCAGTGCGATGGTCACTTTGCAGGAATCGTACCAGACATAAAAAAGACAATCAGACAGGTAAAGCGATAGAAAGACAATATCAAAGAATGAAAAAGATCACATCTCATCAATAGCTTTTAATCACTAAGTTTTTTTGGTAATTGTGGAGTCGCTGATAATGGTACCAATGATGATGACGAAAACTTATTCATTCTTCACTGCCATAGATCACAAGTAGCGTTATATATCATTGAGGGACTCTTCGTTTGTTCCCCTCACTTACATTCACATAGATCTATTCATCAATTATTTTTACATTCTCATGAAGAATAGTTTTCTTGGAATTAATTTTTCTAACTTACATTCACATAGATCTATTCATCAATTGCTTTTACATTCTCAGGAGGAATAGTTTTCTTGCAATTCATTTTTCTAACTTACATTCACATAGATCTATTCATCAATTACTTTTACATTCTCAGGAGGAATAGTTTTCTTGAAATTAATTTTTCTAACTTACATTCACATAGATCTATTCATCCATTACTTTTACATTCTCAGGAGGAATAGTTTTCTTGAAATTAATTTTTCTAACTTACATTCACATAGATCTAGATAGGGGCTGGATAAACGTCGGTCTCAGGATCCAGTTTCAAAGCCGTTCAGCGATGGGTGATTTTCAAAAACAGAAAAAATTAATCTGTGGATTCTTGATGAAGTTACCATCCTCTGATATCTTGGGTAGTGAGATCCAATGTCTAACACTGAAGGCAAAAAACTACAGTTGGTAGTCAGATTATCCCCGTTGCACACGAAACAGCAGATCGAAAGATTAGCGCATGG
Source organism: Megaustenia siamemsis (assembly GCA_032433765.1). Taxonomy (NCBI): domain Eukaryota; kingdom Metazoa; phylum Mollusca; class Gastropoda; order Stylommatophora; family Ariophantidae; genus Megaustenia; species Megaustenia siamemsis. The sequence goes on along the minus strand of JAVIAB010000091.1, from coordinate 52,083,084 downwards.
TCGATCTTGGGACACACGATGAGCCATTATGCTGACGTAGCACGCACAAAATGGCTGCGCTCATGGATTCATGATTACTCTAGTTAATGCAGTCTACAACGAACTAAACATGGTGCAAATTCCCCAAAGAGATAAAAATTCGGCTGACTTGACGGAGCCCACCACATTAATGCTTTGGAAATTGTAAATAACTTGCGTCAAATAACTCCATCAACCGTCATTGAACAGCACTCAGTGTGACGTAAAACGCAGATCAACATTAGACGGTGGAAGGTCGCATTCACAACACAAGTATGCAGGTTGCCAGAGAACATCAAAATAACGATGGATGGCAGACAATTAAAAGAAGTAGATGAATTTAGTTATACCCAGGAAGTCTAGTGACGAATTTCAATTAACAAGCAGCAGAATTAGACTCATGATGCAACAAAGCTTGTCAAATCATTGGACAACTATCACCCCTTTTGTCCAATAAGGAAATAACTCTTGCGGCAAAACGGGTGTTCTACGAATGGCAGACCTGGAAAATTCAAGAGCAATAAGAACAAAATAACCACCACCGAGACGAATGACAAGAAACAGTGTGAGTGATAAGATCAATAATCAAGAAGTGAGAAAAAAAGCTACGAATAGTTCCCGCCTTTGAATACATAAAGAAACAACAGATAAAATTGTTTGGTCGGATGGTAAGACAAAAAAGTTAAAACACAACACAACGAGCCTTCAATAAACTTTGCGAGATTATCAGACTTAAGGGCCGACCACGAAAAATATGGATTGATGGAATTTTAGAAACATTAAGAAATATAACAGCAGCGTAGGCGAACAGAAGAGCAAAAGATCGCATATTATTATATCTCCCATAGACGATGAAAGATAAATGATGAAAGAATGAAGGAAGGAAAAAGGAGACTAACAAGACGATACATTATTAGGAAAAATTTTAAAAATAGAAAAAAAAATGGTATGTTAGAAGCCTTACGTGATTAGTAGACGACACAGACTAAACGACGTTTTGGCACAATAGACCTTCAGCAGGAACAAACACAAAAAATCACACATACGGATATATAAGTAAAACTAATCCTACATAGCTAGCCAGTAACGAAACATCCCAAACAAAAATAATCGAAATATGTTAAAGAAAATAAAATGTCTTCCCTGTGTGTCAGACCGAGGTCAAAATGAAAAGGAAATGGTAACCTGAGTGTGGCTGTAGTGTATGTGCAGAAATGTGCGCAAATGCACACAGAACCAGAGCAGTTTTTTTTGTTTGTTCCTGCTGAAGGCCTATTGGGCCGAAACGTCGTTTGGTCTGTGTCGTCTACGAATCACGTACTGCTTCTAACATACTACTTTTTCTATTTTTTTAAATTTTTCCTCACATTCAGCTTTACTGCAGCTTTGCATTTTTATGCATTCATTTGCATTTCTTTGCCTTAACCCCGATGCATTATTAGTTGTTTCGGAATGAATTGGTATAGAAGAGATGTTAAGCTACTTGAAAAAAAAAACTACGAATAAAATGTCTTGTCCACCTTGAGAGATTGATCTGTGACTGCCTAACAGTCATGCCATGTATCAACAGAGAGGTAGGAAGGTGTTCTCTGAAGCAGTCCCGGAGGGGGATGGAGAGGGTGACATCAAGGAAACTTCACAACAGCATCAGATAACAATGGATCGGGGTTGTTTGAAAACCGAGAGCTAGATTTGTTTTCTTGCCTCACAACACGCAAAGTTAGTGGAGTTTAGGGGAAAAAAGGGGGAAGGAGTCGAAAAGACGTTCGCCTCAGGCGATAAATACTTAGAAGCGTAAAATTTCAAAGGAAAAGAAAGTCAGTAGTAATAGCAAATATAAAGAAAAATCGGTTAATCGGATGTAATACAAAAAAAAGCGCCACATTATTTTATTTGTTGACAACGCTACCTGTCATCCCAAGATCGAACTACAGAATGTTAAGCTGCAGTTTCTGCCACCCAACACAACTGCATTAGTTCAACCCCTAGACCAGGGTGTCATTCAGACATTTAAATTAAAGTTTAGACAAAAACAGCTTCTACATCTTATCACAGTCATGGAATCAAACAAGGATGCTTCCGGAACCGAACTCATGAAACAGGTCAATTTACTGGATGTAGTCTACTGGATTGATGCAGCATGGAAAGAAGTGGACAACTCAACCATCCTTAAGTGTTTCTGTAAAGCAGGTTTTCATTGTCCTGCTGAAACACACGCATATTCTCTGACGCACATGGAATCTGCATCAAAGACCGACGTGCAAATTGTTTCTACTGCAATTTCTACTGCTTTGGATAACCTTTCAAAAGAATTGTTTGGATACCAATTGACAGACATCTCCATAATTGATTCAGGGCTCCAAACTTGCAACACAATAGAAACAAACTGGGATCTTCCTGCCACTGCAATTTTAGCTGCTGAGGATGTGAATAGTGAATCAGACAACGAACAAGATTCTACTGACATTGAGAAAACATACACTATCGCAGATGCACATAATGCTTTGGAGCTTCTGCGCACCTATTCAATAACAAACGGGAGATCTGACATACTAGACGTTATCATGGACTTGAGAGAAAAATTGAACTTATCGTTTATTTCATCTGTCAAACAACAGACTACCATACTGGATTTTTTTTCAAGTCAAAAGTGATACATGTACAGTATAAGTGGAATCTGTGTATGTGTGTTTTATTTTTGTGTGTTTAACTATCGTGTCTTATGAAAAGTGTCCAACCAGTGGCTATTGTAGACCGACATGTGCACTATGTTCTACTCATGGATTACGCTGATTTGCAGGTTAGTTTTCATAGTGCTTAGGATAAAATTTTTTGTATCGCTCTATTTATTATGTGAAACCTGTGAGGCAGGACCACCTGTCCTATGGGACCAGTTTTTGAAAGTCCCGTGAATGGTCGCCTTAGACAGGTTCGACTGTACTTACCATGTACCGGGCTCTGGCAACCTGCATACTTGCTTGTCCTGGGCGCTGGCAGCCCTCATACTTGCTTGTCCTGGGCTCTGGCAACCCTCATACTTGATTTGTCCTGGGCTCTGGCAACCCTCATACTTGATTTGTCCTGGGCTCTGGCAACCTGCATACTTGCTTGTCCCTGGCTCTGGCAACCAGCATACTTGCTTGTCATGGGCTCTAGCAACCCTCATACTTGCTTGTCCCGGGCTCTGGCAACCCTCATACATGCTTGTCCTGGGCTCCGGCAACCTGCATACTTGCTTGTCCTGGGCTCTGGCAACCGGAATACTTGCTTGTCCTGGGCTCTGGCAACCGGAAAACTTGCTTGTCCTGGGCTCTGGCAACCCTCGTACTTGCTTGTCCTGGACTCTGGCAACGTGCTTACCTGCTTGTATTGGGCTCTTGCAACCCTTATACTTATCTTGTCCTGGGCTCTGGCAACCCTCGTACTTGCTTGTCCCGGGCTCTAGCAAACCGGATACTTGCTTGTCCAGGGCTCTGGCAACCCTCATAATTGCTTGTCCTGGGCTCTGGCAACCCGCATACATGCTTGTCCTTTGCTCTCGCAACCCGCATACTTGCTTGTCCTGGGCTCTGGCAACCGGAATACTTGCTTGTTCTGGGCTCTGGCAACCCTCATACTTGCTTGTCCCGGTATCTGGCAACCCGCGTACTTGCTTGTCCTGGGCTCTGGCAACCTGCATACTTGCTTGTCCTGGGCTCTGACAACCTCATACATAGCTTGTCCTGGGCTCTGGCAACCCGCATACTTGCTTGTCCTGATCTCTGGCAACCCTCATACTTGATTGTCCCGGCTTCTGGGAACTCTCATACTTACCTTGTCCTGGGCTCTGGCAACCCTCATGCTTACCTTGTCCTGGGCTCTGGCAACCCTCATACTTGCTTGTCCTGGACTCTGGCAACCATTATACTTGCTTGTCCTGGGCTCTGGTAACCCTCATACTTGATTTGCCCTGGACCCTGGCAACCCTCATATTTGATTTGTCCTGGGCTCTGGCAACCTGCATACATGCTTGTCCTGGGCTCTGGCAACCCTCATACTTAGCTTGTCCTGGGCTCTGGCAACCCGCATACTTGCTTGTCCTGATCTCTGGCAACCCTCATACTTGTTTGTCCCGGGCTCTGGCAACTCTCATACTTACCTTGTCCTGGGCTCTGGCAACTCGCATACTTGCTTCTCCTGGGCTCTGGCAACCCTCATACTTGCTTGTCGCGGGCTCTAATAACCCACATACTTGCTTGTCATGGGCTCTGACAACCCTCATACTTGCTTGTCCCGGGCTCTGGCAACCCTCATACTTGCTTGTCCTGGGCTCTGACAATCCTCATACTTGCTTGTCCTGGGCTCTGGCAACCCTCATACTTGCTCGTCCTGGGCTCTGGCAACCCTCATACTTACCTTGTCCTGGGCTCTGGCAACCCTCATACTTGATTTGTCCTGGGCCCCTGAAAGCCCACATAAATGCCTTATCCAGGGCTCGGGAAGCCTACAGACATGCCTTGTCCCGGGCTCTGGAAAGCCCACATATATGCCTTGTCCCGGGCTCTGGAAAGCTCACATACAAGCCATATCCAGGGCTCGGGAAGCCTACACACATGCGTTGTCTTGGGCAACGGAAAGCCCACATACATGCCTTGTCCCGGGTTCTGGAAAGCCCACATACATGCCTTGTCCCGGGTTCTGGAAAGCCCATATACATGCCCTGTCCAGGGCTCGGGAAGCCTACATACATGTCTTGTCCTGGCTCTGGAAAGCCCACGTACATTCCTTGTCCTAGGCTCAGAAAGTCCGCATACTTGCCTTATCATTGACAACATATGCCACTGCAAAAAAAGATAGAGGTATAAATAAAGAAACAAAGGACCAGCTATTGTTGTTTATGTTGCTTCATTGCAAGTTTTTTAACTTAATATTTTTTTTAAATTCTACCCGACCATGTCCAGAATGAAATAAAAAGCGAGAAGAGGAGAAAGAAGACAAGTGAACAAAGTAGGGGATCAAGAAGACTAAACTAGAACACTAACTTGATGTTAACATAGCCAGTATGGTTGTGATACACAGGCACAAGACAACAAAAGAGAGCACAAAGTTGAAACCTTTGAAAGTGAATTTACAGAAGAATAGGGTGAAATGGATGGAGAGAAAGGAAAGCAGATGTTGAAGTCTTAAAACAAGTAAAAATTAAAAGAAAACTACTAAATACTATTCAAACAAATAAATGAGATTTTTGGGCCATGTTAAAAGACACAGCAGCCTACTAAAGGTAATCTTGGAAGAGAAAATACAAGGTAAAAGGGGCAGAGGCATACCAAAACTAACATGGACGAGCAATATCAGAAAATGGGCAAATCATCTTAAGACAATCTGCACCATCAAAGCAAGAGACAGCGGAATGGTACTCCATGGTAGCCAACCTTCGATGCGGAGACGGCACTCAATGATAATGATGATGATGATGATGATGATGGTGATGATGATGATGATGATGATGATGATGATGAAGATGAGTACTTACAGATTTGACCGCTGTGCATTGATAAGGATCTGTTGATTAAATAACCAATCTACCAACGAACCTACCATCAACCGAATGACCGACCTCCAACCAATTATCCAACAATTAACTAACTAATGAACTAACTAATTAATTAATTAAACTAATTATTAGTAACCAGCTGACTATGTAACTAATCGCCCAACCAATGTACTTGCTAGTTAGCTAGGCTAAGCAACAAGCTATCTATGGACTAACTGTCTAGCTATTTAATCAGTTAACTAGTCAGTCAGCCTACTTGCTAGTTAGCTAGGCTAAGCAACAAGCTATCTATTGACTAACTGTCTAGCTATTTAATCAGTGAACTAGTCATTCAGCCTACTTGCTAGTTAGCTAGGCTAAGCAACAAGCTATCTATGGACTAACTGTCTAGCTATTTAATCAGTGAACTAGTCAGTCAGCCTACTTGCTAGTTAGCTAGGCTAAGCAACAAGCTATCTATTGACTGACTGTCTAGCTATTTAATCAGTCAACTAGTCAGTCAGCCTACTTGTTAGTTAGCTAGTTGTAGTTAGTTGAAGGCCCCGGTATCACTACAGACGAATTAAAATCCATAATTGCTCAACCTCCCATGCCAGTAGAAACATCCGAATTAACATCTCATCGCATTAGGATTTAAACGACGAAAGGTAGCCTCAGTCCCCATCACAGCAGCTACAGCACACGCCAATAGACATAAGACGTAACCACATCGAAAGTGAACACAGCCGAACTGTCCTTCGTTATACGATATCATCATTCATCGTAAAGAATCGGAATATCAAAACACGATCCGGATGAAATACACAGCCCACTGTGTGCACAGACAACTAAACTAGTAGCTCCAGCAGCAAGCTAATTAGCTAAGCTAACTAAAGAACCAACTATCTTACAGCCTCTTAGTGTCAAAGGCTTTAGTAGTATTTCCTGAGAGAAGATACAACTATTACAAAAATAGATCTTGCTCAATCTACGCTTAATGTCTCAACTGCGCAATCATTGACACGATTCCTTCTATTAAAACAACAACAAAAAACTTACTTCCTCAATGCATATTCCAGACACCGATTTGGAAGTATGGTTTCCCATCCCCAGATGACGTTAACTCTTACATCAACGTTCCTGCCCAGTATTCCTAATTTACATCTTTCCTCATTTTCTGTTATGTAAATTCGCCTTCATTCTTGTTGACTACACGTGTTAGTGTTTCTGCGCGAAATTACCATATTTTTGTTTTCTTAATGTTGAAATCTTAACCTTTTTTTTAGTTATATTTAAATCTGAGCAGTTGATTTTTGTTTATAGCATTCTTTAGACACACAAACGGGACTGCTATTTTTCTAGACAAAACTTTATTTTTTTGATTTTGAGCTACCACTGTGGCTACAATTTAATATTTAAAAAAAAACAGCGTTTGTGGATCATGCACACGACGCTTAATTTACTACATTCCTCTTGTTAATAACATTGTTATTTTATGGAAGTGGTTCAAATCTGTGACTCATACATTGTGCATTTTTAGTTTATATATATATATATATATATATATATATATATATATATATATATATATATATATATATATTACTGGAGACATTTATAGCACATTCGTGTTTATAAGAAGAAATGTTTCAAAAACGCAATAATCCGTCTCTTTGGTGTGAAGAACTCAACTTTCTGCCACTTAAAAAGGAAACTATTACTACTTCAAACCGGCTTACTGTACCACATAAGAAATCAAATGCACGATATATAGTATCTCTGAAATAAGCTAGAATATAAGGCTATTTGATACAAATGTAAAACAGTCTTCCTATATAGTTTCGAGACATGGATCCTGAATAATACAACGAAGCGAAAATTACAAACATTTGGAAACAATTCTCTTACAAAATCTCTGAATACCAGATGGTAGGACAAGATTAGAAATGAAGTTATCTAGGAAAGAACAAAACAAGAGAAAATCACGTAACAAATTATGAATAGCAGTAGGAGAATGGTTGTACAAAAACTAAGACAGTCTGTATCGAGCATAGCTAGACAGGCGGTCATAGAATCAACAGTGGAAGAGATATCCAGAAAAGGTGAGGAATAAACTGAGAAAAGAAGTCATGGAACCCCTCTTGAACAGTAGCCTAGACTGGAGAGCAGTACAGAAAACGTCAAAGGAGAGGGTTGGTGAAGAGACTTTCTCTCTGGCATATGCACAATTAAGGGATCTAACGGGTTTTGACTGATTCAATATTTCTGAAATGAAAAAAAGTTAGCTTAAAGTAAACTATCAAATATCAGCTGTCACAACTGAAACCAGTGGTTCCCAAAATTTTGCGCCACGGCTCCAAAGTGCGCCATCAAACTTTGGCAAGGGCGCCGAGGATATTGTCGTGTCTACTCAGTGGTTAGAAATAACAGCATCCATAATAGACTTAATCGTTTATAAGGACATAAATGAGTAAAAATTAAAAAAAACTATCTTTACGACACATAGTACCATTTCTGGTGTATGTCAGGGGACAACAATAGAACCAGAGGGATAAATGCCGCTTGGTCAAGCAGTCGCCACGACGTGTGAGACTCAGGATTTTTATTTCATCCCCGATAGAAAAAATGATTTCTGTCTACCGCGGGCTTCGAACACCGTACGCGGGCTTTCCAGCGGGACAGTGCTTATTAGCCGCACGGCCACGCGCACCTCCGTAAGTAATACCAGCCATAAATAAATGAGTGTCTACACGATATTGTTAATTGTGTCCTCATTACCTTATATGTATTATTATAGAGTCAGAGTTTACACGACCTGTTCTGTTCATGAAATCAGTATCACTGCAGTTAGGAATGCCCCATATTCTCTCCTAGCATGTCACAGTTTGAGTCGCACACGTCGTGGCGACTGCTTGACCAAGCGGCCTTTATCCCTCTGGTTTCATCGTTGCCCCCGACATACACCAGCAATGGTACTATGTGTCGTAAAGATATTTTTTTTTTTTTTTAATGTCACAGTTCCCGCCAAAACACGTTGGCAAATTCTGTTGGTAAAGTCGACTACCGAGCAGCCCTAATCGGGGAGCAGGCTACGATTCCAAACGACCTTTATCGAATAGAGAACGCAATCACTTCCTTACTCCAATTTCCTGGAAATAAACACACATATAAAGCAATCATAGCAACCGAAATGGTTTAAGCGCTCACGTTAGTCTCGACACAAATAAGACAACATGCAGTCGTTTTGATTTTGCATTCTTTATTTGCGTTAGCAAGGTGGATCTCCAGTGCGAGCCAAATCGGCTGCGTCGGCGACGATTTCAAACGACAACACCGAAAAGAGAGTGCCCACAGTCACTTCTGGCTCAGTTCTCTAAACCTAAACGAACGTAACTGCCGAGAGGGCCCTAGCGATCATCAAGGAAAGTGAGCCACGGATGTCAAAAGTTTGGTAACCTCTGATTTGAACGATACTGTCTTTCTGTTTATGTTTCTTGGCTGTTTTATGAATTGATCTTTTAAGCTATTATGTTTCTTATGTTCAAGAACAGGTTGGACTATATTTGCTCGCCTGTGCCTGTAATGGTTTAAGCTAGTGCCGATTCATGGACATTGTTTTCTCGAACGTAATATGTAAACTGTGTCCAACAAGAGGTTTATAGCTTGTTTCATAACTCGTGCCCAACTTTTAAAATCGATAGCTTTTTAACCGCCTGTTGTAAGTTATTCAAAATTTGCATGTAAAGTTATAATGATTAGAACCCAACAGGGAATTAATTTCATTAAAAAAAAACATTTGGTTATTATTGTTGCTTATTTGATTTATATAAATTTATAACGACCCATTGATGTAGTCAAAACTTAATGATTACAGTATTTTAAGTTAAAAATAGCGAGTAAAAATCCATACACGGTACAATTGACGTGTTTGCACGCTTTCGCCGTGGTTTTTTTGACACAATTAGACACGTGAGAAATTGTGTGTTCCATTTCCGTTCATTCAGAGGTGTAGACGTGAAATTCGCAAAATGTTGGGTATGAATGAAACTGTTACAATAAGAAAATTAAAAGTTTCGCTGAAAAAGAACAACAGTATTGAAATATCAAAGTCTACATTATGGAGGAATGTGAGAGCTGCAGGCTTTACATTCAGAAAGTATTCCAATGGACGAAACATCATCTGTGAGAAGCCACATATAGTAGTCATGAGAAGCAAGTACTTACGTGAAGTAAAAGAGGTGCGCAAGCAAGGTTATGATATTGTGTACTTGGATGAAACATGGATCAATGCCCACCACACTAACCAAAGGGAAAGGCAGTCATCAGATGGAAAGATTAAGAGATTAATACCTAGCAGCAAAGGACAGCACTTGATAATTGCTCATGCAGGTAGTCGACAACATGGACTAATACAGAATGCAGAGCTCATTTTTCTTTCATAATCCATAGACAATCGGGATTATCACTCTGAGATGAATGGTCACATATTTAGACATTGGATTGAAAATTCTGCTCTCCCATCACTAGATCGACCATCTTGCCTAATAATGGATAATGCAGCGTACCACAACATTGTTGCACTTGAAGATAAAGTCCCGACGTCATCCAGTACAAAAGATGCTATTAAGATATGGCTCACAAAGGAGCACATACAATTTAATAACATGTACATAAAACCTGAATTACTATCTCTAGTAAAGCAAAAACGAAGGACAAAGATTTTTCAAATAGATAAGATTATCCAAGAGCACGGTCATATAAGTTTGAGGCTGCCACCTTACCATGCTCATTTAAATCCAATAGAACTAATCTGGGCAAAATTAAAAGGACAAGTGGCAGATGAAAATATAACATTCAAAATATGCGATGTAAAGACTCTTGCTAATCTCGCTTTATTAAATATAGACAAAGATTATTGGGCTAAATGTGAAGACCACGTCTTAAAACAGGAAGAGGAATATTGGAAAAATGATGGTTTGTGGAATGTTCAACCCCAAACAGTCATTAATCTTTTAGACTCGTCTGATTCAGAATGAAAGTATATATCCCCCACAATGTTGGCCCCTATATTACCTTAAATGAGTTCAACAAACGGTCCTTATCAGGACCACACAACTATGAAAATTGGACATACAGGTATACCTTGATATTATCGTCCGTCCTCGAACTGAGAAGTCAATAATTCTCCTGGTGTTTTGTCTTATCCAGTTATTTCCCCATTACGGCCACGCCTTTAGCTAGTGAAAATTAATCATAGACCAGCAACTACGGTAATTTCTATTATTTAGGGGTTCACAATTTACAATTTTGACAAACATCAAAGAAATTCGCCACTTTAAGAAAACTGCAGCTGCAAGATATTTGTTAAATATACATTTAAAGGGTCTTTTGCATTCTAATAACATTTGGAAAATTTCAACAGTTTTTAACAAACGGTTAGTGAGTAATAGCTTTTTGAAGTTGGGCACATGATTTGAAACGAGCTATAGCTCTATTTCCTAGCCAATTCTGTACTTCTTGGTTTGTCCCTGATGTGGTGCCCATGAACTATGCCTTCCATTATTGTTCTTTCTCCAGTTGTATGTTTTGACTTTGCCATCGTATTTTAATTTCCTCTGTTGAATGGTGTTTATAAGTCAGTTATTTTTATATAGAAAAAATATTCTCTTAAAATGTTAAACTTCTCTCTCTCTCCCCCCCCCCCCTCTCTCTCTCTCTCTCTCTCTTACGTGTGTCAACGAAAAAAAACACATATTCTACTTATAAGTGTTTACTTCCTCAACTAAAACGGTTGTATAATTGCTCCTACTAACATGTTCTATTTATAAGTCAACCATTACTCTTATACAATGTTCTTGTAAAATGCTACATTTCTCTCTCCATCTCAAGATAAGAGGTCCGGTTCTATTTCGATCGAAGGTTCCTAGGTTCACCCAGTCCTAAATGGGTCCTGGATTTTTTTATGTGATAGCAGAGCGAACATTTATTTACAAACGCCATAACTAACGCGTGTAAGAAGCTTCTTGTTCTATGTTAATTTTTTTTATTTTACTAAGTAGTGTTTTTTTTTCTTTCTAAACACTAAGGCAAAGTACGAGACTTGAATCGGCGTCGTAGCACGCGAGGTTTCACCCATATGTGCTCGGCCGTTTATCCAGAAGTGTTCGGAGACTTCTGGATAGTGTCGCTTCAATCATCGAAATTCACGATGCGAGGCTGCATTCCGGACCTTCCCAGTGTATTACTACCCTGGGACACATTTCTGCCAGTGGCTGGGTCGACCGAAGGTGTATTTTCTTTCCCAAACACGAGTACAACTCCCACTGCTTCCAGCGGGAATCGAACACAGGTTGTCCGAACGTCTGTACCCCATTCGGGTGGTTTTCGCACAAGGCTACCGAGGCCCTCTTTGTAAACACTGTTCTCCTAAAATGCTACATTTCTCTCTCTCTCTCTCTCTCTCTCTCTCTCTCTCTGTTTTCTTCCCTCTTCAGTGTCAAGGTAACTTTTGGATTCGTGTTCTGGCTTGTCTTGTGCCTTCTTCGATAACCAACGTATGTTGTTACAAGAGACCTATATGTAATATCACACCACCATCGTTACTTGGTCTACCTCGTGGTCTATATCCACTCAGGCATTCTTTGAAGATTGCCAAACCAATTATTTCAATTGTTTATTTATATAGTGCAAGATTGCCTCCATATCCAAACTTGTCCTTATGTTCACATGTGTTGCTTGTTTCTTAATTACACTGCAGTCTCTCTACTCAGATATCTCATTTCTGTAGTGATCATTTAAATTTGTATTTCTCCAAAGTAAATGTCCAAGTTTGACACCCAATGATAACTCAGTGTAGGTAAAACATTCCTCTGTAGTGTATCAGGTGTTTCTTGGTGTTTAAAGATAATGTTGTACGTTCTTAAATATGTGATAAATGTCCCAATACTAAGTGAGCCTTATCACATTTGACCATCTGACATCAATGTGTGCATCAATCCAACTTCGGTCATCGTTGTACCTGAATATTTAATTAAACTGTAAACTCTGATACTTGATTAAGGTCTTTATTTTCAACTGCTATATTCATGCTAAATGAGAAAGAGAGTTCATCGGTGCTATATAGAACCAATTCTGACCTATGGAAGCGAATCATGGATAGTAGACAAACAAATGAAAAGACGACTAGAGGCCACAGAGATGGGATTTCTAAGAAGAATGTTGAAAGTTCCCTGGACAGCTAAAAAGACCAATGAGGAAGTTCTCAAAGAGGCAAACACAAAAAGGGAGCTCTTTAAAAACATCAGAAAGAAGCAATCAACATTTTTCGGGCACATCATGAAAAGAGAAAGTTGGAATACTTGGTTACAACTGGCAAAATAAAAGGAAAGAGAGATCGCGGGCGACAAAGAGAGAAAATACTGGATAGCTTGGTGTCATGGCATGGAAAACAGTCAACAACAGAACTGATACGATGCACTGTGGATAGAAGATTGTGGAGGGACATGATCACCTACGCCAACCGGTATGGCACATCATGATGATGATGATATTCATGCTCTTTCAATATATATATATTATTTTAAACAGATCATCATCATAACAATAGACAGCAGACAATGAAAGCAAGTGAGGACAATGAAACACCTAGGGAGTCTAGTGACAAGCGACAATTCACAAACAACAGAGATAGACTCACGATGCAACAAAGTTTGTGAAAGCATTGGACAACTATCACCACTATTGTCCAACAAGAAAATAACTTTAGAGACAAAACAGGCACTCTACAATACAATATTCTTCCCAACGTTGTGTTATCAATGCCAGACCTGGGCTCTAGACAACAAAAACTATAAGAAAAATAACTATTATCGAAATTAAACGTGTTAGATGATTGACAAGAAACAGCATGTGAGATAAGATCAGAAATGAAGAACTGAAAAAAGCTAGGAATAATTCCGGCCATGGAATACATAAAGAAACAAGAAACACAATGTTTTGGACACGTGATGAGACAGAAATACCAAAACACAACACAACAAGCCATCAATAAACGTTGCGAGAACATCAGACTCAAGGATTGACCACATAAAATATGCACTGATTGCATAAAAGAAACACTGGGAAAGAAAACTGCAGCAGAGGCTAACAGAAGAGCAAAAGACCGTAAATTATACCTCTCCTTGACGCTGCGAGGCAAATTAGGAAGGAAAGAAGGAAAATATATATAGCAACACCTTACATAAACTACTAACTAGTTATAGTTATCTTATGACCTAGTCATTTGTTTTAAATATCGTGCTCTTAAAGTTGAAAAAAAGTTACATCTCTCCCTCCCCCTCTCTCGCTCTCTCTCTCTCTCAAACACACACACACATCTCTGGTGTTTGTGTGTCCAATAATACACGTTACTCAATGTCTACAAACCAGTTCTGTTTATATTGTCAGCAAGTCCGGTTATAGAAAACTCTTTTCTTTTAAAATGCTCTTTCTATCGTGTCTCGGGATAGTGTTTCTCTCAGCCCAATCGTTACAACAAGTGTGTCATATTTCCATCCTTCCTTCCTAGCCGCCAGTCAACTCTTTACCTTCTTTCATCTGCCGTCCACACTTCCGCCGTGTCGTCTGTTGTCAAGCCAAAGTGCTTCTCTTTTAGGAGCCAAATTGGGGGTCTCACAAAACTAACCGTCGTTACGAGACCTGATTTGAGAGGCAGTCCCTGATCGATTCTGGCAGCCAGGATGCGTCTGTCATGTCCAGGATACATACGTGTGGTTAAAGTAGCATTTGCTGTTCTGGCTTTATTCTTGCGAGGTTTTATACTTTAATTACTTGTGGAATGGCCGGCATCAACAAACATGTGAAGAAAATAAACATATTTGGTTTTCTGTCTTTTTTTGTTCTTTAGCACTACCACCTGTAGTGTGATGTGTTTAGAGAGAGGAGGTATTTCATTTTCTTTCTTTCTGGCGTGCGTACGATGATAACGAAAGATATGAATAGACCTCTTTATCGTTCGGCGTGAGAAGGACATTGAGTGGGCGTAGATGCGATGTGTTGTAGATTTCAGCTAAACTGTGTTGTTTGCTCCTTTCGGACCAATACATTCGACTTCAGCAGGGCGTTTTTGAGTCCCGGTTTACCTTCCCTCTTCGATCCTTTCTCGCTTGACCAGACTTGATAGTCTGTTTCTGTTTCCAGGATCAAAACTGGGTCGTGGTTTACAGTCTCGATAACCTTTGTTGTTGGTCGAAGGAGACATATAATAATAAATGAATATTATTATAAAGGGACACTTCTGAGGCGAAAAATCAGCGAATCATTTCAGAAGATGAGGCATGTTTACAACAATCGGAAAAAATGACAAATAATCAAGGAGAAGGAGAACAAAAGTGGCTTCAACCTGCTCTACCATTCCCCCAACAATTCTATGAACAGAAAAGAAGAAAGGATTACATTATGTAGGGGAACGAATCATTTCAGAGGAGAAGGTATGTTTACAGCACTCGGGGGAAAAAATCATAAATAATTAACAAAAAAAAAAGAACAATATATGACCCGAAGCAGGATCGAACCCGAACTCCTTGGCACAGCGGCTTGTCACGAGAAACCAAATGCAAAGAGCACACGGCCAACTCATCTAACTAAGGAATAATAGAACAAAGAAGTATGTGTTAGCACTCGGAAAAATTGACAGACAAACAACAATAGAAAAAAACGAAGAACAATATATGGTCCGAAGTGGGATCGAACCCGTACTCAGTGGCACCGCGCCTTGCCACGAGAAAGCCGAACGCTTGGCACACTGCCCCGCAGCCTACTAAAAAATTGGCAATTGTAGCAGTGTCTTACACGATGACGTTCTCAATGACTATAGCATAGGGTAACGATCACAGACCGGAAATAAATTGTATATTTGTACTTTCCTATTAATGCAAGTATCTCCCAGTAGGGCTGAATACTTGTGTTGTAGAAAAACATTTATTGGACGAAACAGCACGAATAGTAGTTTCCAGTGGTTATATTCTTCTTCTTCTTCTTTTACCTTTTAGCTCCCGGTGGAGCATAGGTCTTCAACAAACACTTTCCAAGTCGTTCTGTTTTTTGCCATTCTTTTAAGATCATTCCATGTCTTCCCCATCATCTTCATCTCTGCTTCTATCTGTCTTCTCCAAGAATTCCTTGGTCTTCCTCTTTGTCTTTTCCCCTGGGGATTCCAAAAAAGGGCCTGTTGTGTAATACTCTCAGTTGGCTTCCGTAGTGTGTGTCCTATCCATCGCCATCGTCTTCGCTGTATCTCTTTATCCACTGGTATTTGACCGGTACATTTCCATAATTCCACGTTAGTGACTTTGTCCTGCCATTTCCATCCCTTTATTCTGCGCAAGCATCCATTAATGAAAGTCTGTACTTTCGTGATTGTCAATTTTGTCATTCTCCATGTTTCACAACCATATAATAGGACCGACTTAACATTTGAGTTGAAAATTTTTATTTTTGTATTTAGCCTAATTTCTTTGGATTTCCAGTGGTTATATACTGGGTACAAATAATAATACATAAATATTATTATATGGGGAACTTCCGAGGCGATAATAGGGAATAATAGAACAAAGAAGTATGTGTTAGCACTCGGAAAAATTGACAGACAAACAACAATAGAAAAAAACGAAGAACCTTTGTTCTTTGCGTTGTTCTTTGTTCTATTATTCCCTATTATCGCCTCGGAAGTTCCCCATATAATAATATTTATGTATTATTATTTGTACCTCATCTAACTAACTAGCTTTTTCATCGAACCTGGCGCACTAGGGCCTCTGTGATTCGCTGACTTCAGTTTACTTGTTTGTAGACGTCTTGGCCCCCCAGAAAAGCTGCTGTTGTAACAGCGTTCTCAACATCTCTAGTCGTGTAGTTGTTGTCATCTTCAGCTTTTTCACAGACTCCCTGTCTACCCATCTTCTCCTAGATCGCCATTGTACCTTGTATTACCCATCCTGTAGAATGTTTGGTTTCATTATAATGAGATATCCAAACCATTTAATTCTTTGTTGTTCTTTATAATTATTTACTGTCATTGCTATTTTTTCTTCCGTTTTTTAGCTTTATAATTCCTTGTTTTATTTGCAGTATTTCAAATTCAACTCACTTTGCATGAGGTGATTGTATGTATGTGTCTTGCAAGGAGAGGAGTTCTGCTAGATTATTTTATCCAATCAGACACAAATGATTTGAATAATGTTGAAAGATATGAGAATAAAAGGTAGGCAGAGAAAGAAAGGCATGCAGAGAATGAGATGTAGGCAAAGAAAGAGAGGTAGGCAAAGAAAGAGAAGAAATCAGAGAAAAAGAGGTAGGGAAAGTCCCTAAGAACGACTGAAGATAGAAATGGAGAAGATTGACAAAGACTGTCAGTGATGTCCCAACGACCCCACGAAATTATATGAAGAAGAAGTATTAAAAGGCGTGTCGGTGTCTGATATTAGTAGAATAATAATATAGGAAATAACAGTGAAACTATCAATTTCCTTTTTGATTATATAGTAGCATTTTTATTTTTGATTATATAGTAGCATTTTTTTTTTATTTTATAGTAGAATTTTGATTTTTGATTATATAGTAGCATTTTTATTTTTGATTTTATAGTAGCATTTTTATTTTTGATTGTATAGTAGCATTTTGATTATATAATAGCACTTTGATTTTTGATTGTATAGTAGCATTTTCCTTTTTGATTATATAGTAGCATTTTGATTTTTGATTGTATAATAGCATTTTCCTATTTGATTTTATAGTAGCATTTTGATTTTTGATTGTATAGTAGCATTTTCCTTTTTGATTTTATAGTAGCATTTTGATTTTTGACTGTATAGTAAAATTGTTCCTTTTCGATTGTATAGTAGCATTTTTATTTTTGATGGTATAGTAGCATTTTGATTTTTGATTGTAAAGTAGCATTTTGATTTTTCAGTATCGGGTATATTAGGTAGTTTATGTTATTTGCTTTCTGGATTCTTGTTTCTATATCTTTATCTCATTTGTCGTCATCAGTGCTGCATGTATACTTGTAGCAGCATTATGATTCTCGGTTTAGCAGTCTTCCTTTGTTAGTATTATAATTTTTGGATGAATTTCATTTTATTGACATCATTTAAACTCTTTAGCTGTTATCTTTATGCTGTATTTTAAGATAGGAAGCCGCGATAGCTCAGCGGTTATGAACTGGAACACAAAGAACAAGGGGTAGGGTTCGATCCCAAACGACGGCTTCCGGGTTCACCCAGCCTTAAATGGATACCGAATTTTTTTCTGGGAATGTAAAGCGGCACGGGCGTAATACCGACCACATTACACCCAAAAAGTATGTGTCTGTAAAATTTATGGTCACAAACACCATATTCCCTAAAAGCCACTTGGCGTAACGGGGTCTCTTTACGTTTTACTTACTGTATTGTAAGATGATGCTGGAACAATTGATGCTATGTTTAAGCTCATCTTTGAACAATCAAGATTGTATCCCGTACACAATAATATTGACTTATAATTACAGTGTATTATATGTCTTCTGGAACATTTTAATCGTTCCTTGCATGGGCTGCGGGCAGATATGCGGATGTTCTGTGGATGTTGTATATTAGGCTGTGCTCAGCAACGAATTAAGGATCATTTAAAGAACCTGATTCGAGCTTACATTTTAGTATTTAAAAAAAAAAAAAGTAAAGAGCCCCGTCATACCAAATGGCGTATAAGGAATATGGTGCTAATATCATAATTTTTTATAGACCTTCGGTACATAATTATTGGGGTAATGTGGGCGGTATTACGCCCGTGTCTTTTTACTTTCCCAGAAAAAAATTCGGTACCCATGTAAGGCTGGGTGAACCCGGAAGCCGTCGGTCAGAATCGAACCCGACCTCTTGTCCTTAGTAGCCCATTGCAATCTAGTACTTCCATCTATATAGATAATTAATTACAGTTGGAATACTTTCCTGTCACATTCTAGTACTTCCATCTATATAGATAATTAATTACAGTTGGAATACTTTCCTGTCACATTCTAGTACTTCCATCTATATAGATAATTAATTACAGTTGGAATACTTTCCTGTCACATTCTAGTACTTCCATCTATATAGATAATTAATTACAGTTGGAATACTTTCCTGTCACATTCTAGTACTTCCATCTATATAGATAATTAATTACAGTTGGAATACTTTCCTGTCACATTCTAGTACTTCCATCTATATAGATAATTAATTACAGTTGGAATACTTTCCTGTCACATTCTAGTACTTCCATCTATATAGATAATTAATTACAGTTGGAATACTTTCCTGTCACATTTTAGTACTTCCATCTATATAGATAATTAATTACAGTTGGAATACTTTCCTGTCACATTCTAGTACTTCCATCTATATAGATAATTAATTACAGTTGGAATACTTTCCTGTCACATTCTAGTACTTCCATCTATATAGATAATTAATTACAGTTGGAATACTTTCCTGTCACATTTTAGTACTTCCATCTATATAGATAATTAATTACAGTTGGAATACTTTCCTGTCACATTCTAGTACTTCCATCTATATAGATAATTAATTACAGTTGGAATACTTTCCTGTCACATTTTAGTACTTCCATCTATATAGATAATTAATTACAGTTGGAATACTTTCCTGTCACATTCTAGTACTTCCATCTATATAGATAATTAATTACAGTTGGAATACTTTCCTGTCACATTCTAGTACTTCCATCTATATAGATAATTAATTACAGTTGGAATACTTTCCTGTCACATTTTAGTACTTCCATCTATATAGATAATTAATTACAGTTGGAATACTTTCCTGTCACATTCTAGTACTTCCATCTATATAGATAATTAATTACAGTTGGAATACTTTCCTGTCACATTTTAGTACTTCCATCTATATAGATAATTAATTACAGTTGGAATACTTTCCTGTCACATTCTAGTACTTCCATCTATATAGATAATTAATTACAGTTGGAATACTTTCCTGTCACATTTTAGTACTTCCATCTATATAGATAATTAATTACAGTTGGAATACTTTCCTGTCACATTTTAGTACTTCCATCTATATAGATAATTAATTACAGTTGGAATACTTTCCTGTCACATTCTAGTACTTCCATCTATATAGATAATTAATTACAGTTGGAATACTTTCCTGTCACATTCTAGTACTTCCATCTATATAGATAATTAATTACAGTTGGAATACTTTCCTGTCACATTCTAGTACTTCCATCTATATAGATAATTAATTACAGTTGGAATACTTTCCTGTCTCATTCTAGTACTTCCATCTATATAGATAATTAATTACAGTTGGAATACTTTCCTGTCACATTCTAGTACTTCCATCTATATAGATAATTAATTACAGTTGGAATACTTTCCTGTCACATTCTAGTACTTCCATCTATATAGATAATTAATTACAGTTGGAATACTTTCCTGTCACATTCTAGTACTTCCATCTATATAGATAATTAATTACAGTTGGAATACTTTCCTGTCACATTCTAGTACTTCCATCTATATAGATAATTAATTACAGTTGGAATACTTTCCTGTCACATTCTAGTACTTCCATCTATATAGATAATTAATTATAGTTGGAATACTTTCCTGTCACATTCTAGTACTTCCATCTATATAGATAATTAATTACAGTTGGAATACTTTCCTGTCACATTTTAGTACTTCCATCTATATAGATAATTAATTACAGTTGGAATACTTTCCTGTCACATTTTAGTACTTCCATCTATATAGATAATTAATTACAGTTGGAATACTTTCCTGTCACATTCTAGTACTTCCATCTATATAGATAATTAATTACAGTTGGAATACTTTCCTGTCACATTCTAGTACTTCCATCTATATAGATAATTAATTACAGTTGGAATACTTTCCTGTCACATTCTAGTACTTCCATCTATATAGATAATTAATTACAGTTGGAATACTTTCCTGTCACATTCTAGTACTTCCATCTATATAGATAATTAATTACAGTTGGAATACTTTCCTGTCACATTCTAGTACTTCCATCTATATAGATAATTAATTACAGTTGGAATACTTTCCTGTCACATTTTAGTACTTCCATCTATATAGATAATTAATTACAGTTGGAATACTTTCCTGTCACATTTTAGTACTTCCATCTATATAGATAATTAATTACAGTTGGAATACTTTCCTGTCACATTTTAGTACTTCCATCTATATAGATAATTAATTACAGTTGGAATACTTTCCTGTCACATTTTAGTACTTCCATCTATATAGATAATTAATTACAGTTGGAATACTTTCCTGTCACATTTTAGTACTTCCATCTATATAGATAATTAATTACAGTTGGAATACTTTCCTGTCACATTTTAGTACTTCCATCTATATAGATAATTAATTACAGTTGGAATACTTTCCTGTCACATTTTAGTACTTCCATCTATATAGATAATTAATTACAGTTGGAATACTTTCCTGTCACATTCTAGTACTTCCATCTATATAGATAATTAATTACAGTTGGAATACTTTCCTGTCACATTTTAGTACTTCCATCTATATAGATAATTAATTACAGTTGGAATACTTTCCTGTCACATTTTAGTACTTCCATCTATATAGATAATTAATTACAGTTGGAATACTTTCCTGTCACATTCTAGTACTTCCATCTATATAGATAATTAATTACAGTTGGAATACTTTCCTGTCACATTCTAGTACTTCCATCTATATAGATAATTAATTACAGTTGGAATACTTTCCTGTCACATTTTAGTACTTCCATCTATATAGATAATTAATTACAGTTGGAATACTTTCCTGTCACATTCTAGTACTTCCATCTATATAGATAATTAATTACAGTTGGAATACTTTCCTGTCACATTCTAGTACTTCCATCTATATAGATAATTAATTACAGTTGGAATACTTTCCTGTCACATTTTAGTACTTCCATCTATATAGATAATTAATTACAGTTGGAATACTTTCCTGTCACATTTTAGTACTTCCATCTATATAGATAATTAATTACAGTTGGAATACTTTCCTGTCACATTTTAGTACTTCCATCTATATAGATAATTAATTACAGTTGGAATACTTTCCTGTCACATTTTAGTACTTCCATCTATATAGATAATTAATTACAGTTGGAATACTTTCCTGTCACATTTTAGTACTTCCATCTATATAGATAATTAATTACAGTTGGAATACTTTCCTGTCACATTCTAGTACTTCCATCTATATAGATAATTAATTACAGTTGGAATACTTTCCTGTCAAATTTTAGTACTTCCATCTATATAGATAATTAATTACAGTTGGAATACTTTCCTGTCACATTCTAGTACTTCCATCTATATAGATAATTAATTACAGTTGGAATACTTTCCTGTCACATTCTAGTACTTCCATCTATATAGATAATTAATTACAGTTGGAATACTTTCCTGTCACATTCTAGTACTTCCATCTATATAGATAATTAATTACAGTTGGAATACTTTCCTGTCACATTCTAGTACTTCCATCTATATAGATAATTAATTACAGTTGGAATACTTTCCTGTCACATTCTAGTACTTCCATCTATATAGATAATTAATTACAGTTGGAATACTTTCCTGTCACATTCTAGTACTTCCATCTATATAGATAATTAATTACAGTTGGAATACTTTCCTGTCACATTCTAGTACTTCCATCTATATAGATAATTAATTACAGTTGGAATACTTTCCTGTCACATTCTAGTACTTCCATCTATATAGATAATTAATTACAGTTGGAATACTTTCCTGTCACATTCTAGTACTTCCATCTATATAGATAATTAATTACAGTTGGAATACTTTCCTGTCACATTCTAGTACTTCCATCTATATAGATAATTAATTACAGTTGGAATACTTTCCTGTCACATTCTAGTACTTCCATCTATATAGATAATTAATTACAGTTGGAATACTTTCCTGTCACATTTTAGTACTTCCATCTATATAGATAATTAATTACAGTTGGAATACTTTCCTGTCACATTTTAGTACTTCCATCTATATAGATAATTAATTACAGTTGGAATACTTTCCTGTCACATTTTAGTACTTCCATCTATATAGATAATTAATTACAGTTGGAATACTTTCCTGTCACATTCTAGTACTTCCATCTATAAAGATAATTAATTACAGTTGGAATACTTTCCTGTCACATTCTAGTACTTCCATCTATATAGATAATTAATTACAGTTGGAATACTTTCCTGTCACATTCTAGTACTTCCATCTATATAGATAATTAATTACAGTTGGAATACTTTCCTGTCACATTCTAGTACTTCCATCTATATAGATAATTAATTACAGTTGGAATACTTTCCTGTCACATTTTAGTACTTCCATCTATATAGATAATTAATTACAGTTGGAATACTTTCCTGTCACATTTTAGTACTTCCATCTATATAGATAATTAATTACAGTTGGAATACTTTCCTGTCACATTTTAGTACTTCCATCTATATAGATAATTAATTACAGTTGGAATACTTTCCTGTCACATTTTAGTACTTCCATCTATATAGATAATTAATTACAGTTGGAATACTTTCCTGTCACATTCTAGTACTTCCATCTATATAGATAATTAATTACAGTTGGAATACTTTCCTGTCACATTTTAGTACTTCCATCTATATAGATAATTAATTACAGTTGGAATACTTTCCTGTCACATTTTAGTACTTCCATCTATATAGATAATTAATTACAGTTGGAATACTTTCCTGTCACATTCTAGTACTTCCATCTATATAGATAATTAATTACAGTTGGAATACTTTCCTGTCACATTCTAGTACTTCCATCTATATAGATAATTAATTACAGTTGGAATACTTTCCTGTCACATTTTAGTACTTCCATCTATATAGATAATTAATTACAGTTGGAATACTTTCCTGTCACATTCTAGTACTTCCATCTATATAGATAATTAATTACAGTTGGAATACTTTCCTGTCACATTCTAGTACTTCCATCTATATAGATAATTAATTACAGTTGGAATACTTTCCTGTCACATTTTAGTACTTCCATCTATATAGATAATTAATTACAGTTGGAATACTTTCCTGTCACATTTTAGTACTTCCATCTATATAGATAATTAATTACAGTTGGAATACTTTCCTGTCACATTTTAGTACTTCCATCTATATAGATAATTAATTACAGTTGGAATACTTTCCTGTCACATTTTAGTACTTCCATCTATATAGATAATTAATTACAGTTGGAATACTTTCCTGTCACATTTTAGTACTTCCATCTATATAGATAATTAATTACAGTTGGAATACTTTCCTGTCACATTTTAGTACTTCCATCTATATAGATAATTAATTACAGTTGGAATACTTTCCTGTCACATTTTAGTACTTCCATCTATATAGATAATTAATTACAGTTGGAATACTTTCCTGTCACATTTTAGTACTTCCATCTATATAGATAATTAATTACAGTTGGAATACTTTCCTGTCACATTTTAGTACTTCCATCTATATAGATAATTAATTACAGTTGGAATACTTTCCTGTCACATTTTAGTACTTCCATCTATATAGATAATTAATTACAGTTGGAATACTTTCCTGTCACATTTTAGTACTTCCATCTATATAGATAATTAATTACAGTTGGAATACTTTCCTGTCACATTTTAGTACTTCCATCTATATAGATAATTAATTACAGTTGGAATACTTTCCTGTCACATTTTAGTACTTCCATCTATATAGATAATTAATTACAGTTGGAATACTTTCCTGTCACATTTTAGTACTTCCATCTATATAGATAATTAATTACAGTTGGAATACTTTCCTGTCACATTTTAGTACTTCCATCTATATAGATAATTAATTACAGTTGGAATACTTTCCTGTCACATTCTAGTACTTCCATCTATATAGATAATTAATTACAGTTGGAATACTTTCCTGTCACATTCTAGTACTTCCATCTATATAGATAATTAATTACAGTTGGAATACTTTCCTGTCACATTTTAGTACTTCCATCTATATAGATAATTAATTACAGTTGGAATACTTTCCTGTCACATTTTAGTACTTCCATCTATATAGATAATTAATTACAGTTGGAATACTTTCCTGTCACATTTTAGTACTTCCATCTATATAGATAATTAATTACAGTTGGAATACTTTCCTGTCACATTTTAGTACTTTCATCTATACAGATAATGAACCATAGTTGGAATACTTTCCTGTCACATTTTAGTACTTTCATCTATATAGATAATGAATTATAGTTGGAATACATTCCTGTCACATTTGATTACTTTCATCTATATTGATAATGAATTATAGTTGGAATACTTTCCTGTCACATTTTAGTACTTTCATCTATATTGATAATGAATTATAGTTGTAATACATTCCTGTCACATTTTATTACTTTCATCCATATAGATAATGAATTACAGTTGGAATATATTCCTGTCACATTTTAGTACTTTCATCTATATAGATAAATAATTACAGTTGGAATACATTCTTGTCACATTTTAGTACTCTCATCCATATAGATAATTAATTACAGTTGGAATATGTTCTTGTCACATTTTAGTACTTTCATCTATATAGATAATTAATGACAGTTAGAATACATTCCTGTCACATTTTAGTACTCTCATGTATATAGATAATTAATTACAGTTGGAATACATTCCTGTCACATTTTAGTACTCTCATCTACAAAGATAATTAATGACAGTTAGAATACATTCCTGTCACATTTTAGTACTCTCATCTATATAGATAATTAATGACAGTTAGAATACATTCCTGTCACATTTTAGTACTCTCATCTATATAGATAATTAATGACAGTCGGAATACATTCCTGTCACACTACCGCTATTACACTTAACTGCTCTCTGTTATGCTTTCATTTACCCTGAATGCACTTTCACTGTTTTTGTATGAAGCCCTCATGTTGTCTAACAGCTGTCCATTAACGGTTTTTATTGCTAGTGCTAACTTCACAACCTATTTCTATTAACAAGATGGAAGGCTTTTTTCCTTGGTTAAAAGACGCAAATATTATTTATTTGTATTATTACATTGCCTTTTTACTTAATTGTATTGCATTTTGTATAATAACAATAAGAAGAGTTGTATTAACAAAATTACAAACAAAACAAAACATTAAAAACACTAAGAAGAAAATATACATTAATTTAGAAAGTAAAGCATTGGGACACGTAAAACAAAATATAGAAATTAAAGCGGTAAATGAAATAAAATGAAAGATACAATGTAAGGAAATGAAAGATACAAAATAAAAGATAAAAATTAAGACGATGAATGAAGTAAATGAAAGTTAGTCGGTAGGGCGATGAAGGGAATAAAGTAAAAGAAAGAAGGTAAGATAATAAATAAAGTAAATTGAAAGATAAAAGGTAAGACGATAAATAAAGTAAATTGAAAGATAGAAAGGTAGGGCAATGAAGGAAGCAAGATAAAAAAAATAGACGGTAAGACAATGAAGCAAGTAAAATAAAAGGTGATTGTATATTAGATGTAATCTTGTTAATATTAATTTGCAAAGCAATTAATAGAGGAAAGTGAATTAAGTTAGGAAATCAGAATTTGTGTGGAATGTCACAGGTTGGACTAACTCTCAAGCATTTAAGTTTTAAGAATGAGAGTGTTGTCTTATATATATATATATATATATATATATATATATATATATATATATATAAGCATTTCAGTAAAGGAACAATGTTTTGTGCAACAAGTCTATGTCAATGCAGGGCAGTTCATCGGTGCTATATAACGTCAATTGTTATGTAAGGAAGTGAATCATGGACAGTAGACAAACAAATGAAAAGACCATTAGAGACCACAGAGTTAGGATTTCTCAGAAGAATGTTGAAACTTCTCTGGACAGCTATTAAAGATCAACGAAAATATTCTCAAAGAGGCCAACAACAACAAAAAAACAAAGAGGGGGGGGGGGAAGAGAGGCGGTCTAATTAAAAAAAAAACATTATAAAGAAACAATCAACATTTTTTGGGCACATCTTGAGAAGAGGAAAGTTGTAGTATTTGGTTACAAGTTGCAAATTACAGGGAAAGAGATATCGCGGACGACAAAGAGAAAAGCTACTAGAGAAGCTTGGTATCATGGCATGGAAAACAGCCAACTACAGAATTGATATTATTCACTGTGGATAGAAAATTGTGAAAGGGATGATCGCCTACGTAACCGGTATGGCACATAATGATAATAATCGTTTTATATTGTTTTGTATGAAACTCATGACACTTTGAGAAATCAAAAAAATGAAGCAAAAATGTACAGGACTGAAGCTAACACATCAGGCAGACGATGGGGTGGATATATTATATCCTTAGTCCGGCTGTTTGTTGGTGATATTTTAGTAGTGGTGGTTAATGTTCTCAGTCCTGAAACAGGACTTAAGTATAATTCTACTATAGCACTTTAAAAATGATCTCAGGAAATTCTATAATGTCAATTGTTATAACAATTGTGATTAAAATATGAATATTTGAAACAAAATATGCCTAGTTTTGAAATATTTATTTTCATAAACGTTTTCATACTAAATAATCTATGACATAGCAATTAACTGGTCTATAACATTTATTTTATTGTTTTGTCACAAATTTGAGCCACTTCATTAAAATAGCTAACTTTAGAATGAGTGGAATGTAAAGGTAAAGTACGAGACTTGAATAGGCGTTTTAGCACGCGAGTTGTCACCCATATGTGCTCGTCCGCCTATACAGAAATGCACGGAGACTACTGCATAGTGTCGCTTCAATCATCGAAACTCACGATGGGAGACGGCATTCCTCACCTTTCAAGAGTGCTACCCTGGTCCCATTTTCTGCAGTGGAAATGTAGTGGAATGTAGTTTCGTCAAGACATCTTTTTGATACACGAAGCAACGTTTTTTTATGATTATAACTAATGTGCCACTTTGAGATTAAAGCAAGCAGCCGTGTCAGGAGAAATTTAAAAAAAAAGTCACAGGAACAGCTATGCAGTAGACTTAGAAGTGAAGGTGGAAGTGAGGCTAAGGAGAACATGGCGGAGGGCAGCAGAAGCAGAAACAAATTAGTGTTCCAGACAAGAGATACCCTGTGAAGAATGGCTACGTGCTCAGAGTAGAAAAGGTGTGTTTCCTATACTTCATTGATGTAGGGTTATCATTTTTATTGGAAGATAGTGTCACTTAGACTTGTTTCCGCACACGATCCTGTAGGGTACTACCCTACAGTGTACCCAGAACTTGCATGGTACCTTCTCACATTGTATTCAGATCGTGTAGAGAACAGTCCCACATTATAATTAGATCGTGTAGAGAACAGTCCCACATTATAATTAGATCGTGTAGAGAACAGTCCCACATTATAATTAGATCGTGTAGAGAACAGTCCCGCATTGTACTTAGATCGTGTAGAGAACAGTCCCACATTGTAATTAGATCGTGTAGAGAACAGTCCCACATTGTAATTAGATCGTGTAGAGAACAGTCCCACATTGTAATTAGATCGTGTAGAGAACAATCCCACATTGTAATTAGATCGTGTAGAGAACAGTCCCACATTGTAATTAGATCGTGTAGAGAACAGTCCCACATTATAATTAGATCGTGTAGAGAACAGTCCCACATTATAATTAGATCGTGTAGAGAACAGTCCCACATTGTAATTAGATCGTGTAGAGAACAGTCCCACATTATAATTAGATCGAGTAGAGAACAGTCCCACATTGTAATTAGATCGTGTAGAGAACAGTCCCACATTGTAATTAGATCGCGTAGAGAACAGTTCCGCATTGTACTTAGATCGTGTAGAGTACAGTCCCGCATTGTAAGTAGATCGTGTAGAGAACAGTTCCGCATTGTACTTAGATCGTGTAGGGTACAGTCCCGCATTGTAAGTAGATCGTGTAGAGAACAGTTCCGCATTGTACTTAGATCGTGTAGGGTACAGTCCCGCATTGTAAGTAGATCGTGTAGAGAACAGTTCCGCATAGTAAGTAGATCGTGTAGAGAACAGTTCCGCATTGTACTTAGATCGTGTAGAGAACAGTCCCACATTATAATTAGATCGTGTAGAGAACAGTCCCACATTGTAATTAGATCGTGTAGAGAACAGTCCCACATTATAATTAGATCGTGTAGAGAACAGTCCCACATTGTAATTAGATCGTGTAGAGAACTGTCCCACATTGTAATTAGATCGCGCAGAGAACAGTTCCGCATTGTACTTAGATCGTGTGGGGTACAGTCCCGCATTGTAAGTAGATCGTGTAGAGAACAGTTCCGCATTGTACTTAGATCGTGTAGGGTACAGTCCCGCATTGTAAGTAGATCGTGTAGAGAACAGTTCCGCATTGTACTTAGATCGTGTAGGGTACAGTCCCGCATTGTAAGTAGATCGTGTAGAGAACAGTTCCGCATTGTACTTAGATCGTGTAGGGTACAGTCCCGCATTGTAAGTAGATCGTGTTGAGAACAGTCCCGCATTGTAAGTAGATCGTGTAGAGAACAGTTCCGCATTGTACTTAGATCGTGTAGGGTACAGTCCCGCATTGTACTTAGATCGTGTAGAGAACAGTCCCACATTGTAATTAGATCGTGTAGAGAACAGTCCCACATTGTAATTAGATCGTGTAGAGAACAGTCCCACATTGTAATTAGATCGTGTAGAGAACAATCCCACATTGTAATTAGATCGTGTAGAGAACAGTCCCACATTGTAATTAGATCGTGTAGAGAACAGTCCCACATTATAATTAGATCGTGTAGAGAACAGTCCCACATTATAATTAGATCGTGTAGAGAACAGTCCCACATTGTAATTAGATCGTGTAGAGAACAGTCCCACATTATAATTAGATCGAGTAGAGAACAGTCCCACATTGTAATTAGATCGTGTAGAGAACAGTCCCACATTGTAATTAGATCGCGTAGAGAACAGTTCCGCATTGTACTTAGATCGTGTAGGGTACAGTCCCGCATTGTAAGTAGATCGTGTAGAGAACAGTTCCGCATTGTACTTAGATCGTGTAGGGTACAGTCCCGCATTGTAAGTAGATCGTGTAGAGAACAGTTCCGCATTGTACTTAGATCGTGTAGGGTACAGTCCCGCATTGTAAGTAGATCGTGTAGAGAACAGTTCCGCATAGTAAGTAGATCGTGTAGAGAACAGTTCCGCATTGTACTTAGATCGTGTAGAGAACAGTCCCACATTATAATTAGATCGTGTAGAGAACAGTCCCACATTGTAATTAGATCGTGTAGAGAACAGTCCCACATTATAATTAGATCGTGTAGAGAACAGTCCCACATTGTAATTAGATCGTGTAGAGAACTGTCCCACATTGTAATTAGATCGCGCAGAGAACAGTTCCGCATTGTACTTAGATCGTGTGGGGTACAGTCCCGCATTGTAAGTAGATCGTGTAGAGAACAGTTCCGCATTGTACTTAGATCGTGTAGGGTACAGTCCCGCATTGTAAGTAGATCGTGTAGAGAACAGTTCCGCATTGTACTTAGATCGTGTAGGGTACAGTCCCGCATTGTAAGTAGATCGTGTAGAGAACAGTTCCGCATTGTACTTAGATCGTGTAGGGTACAGTCCCGCATTGTAAGTAGATCGTGTTGAGAACAGTCCCGCATTGTAAGTAGATCGTGTAGAGAACAGTAGTAGTGATGGTGGCTGTGAACTCAACAGAAAAGTGGAATAACATGCACCGAAATACAATAGATTTGGCACCGACTTTGCACCGACTTTGCACCAAAACGGTGCCAAAAAAAAAAATTATTTTTTCGAATTCGCGATTTTTTCGAACTTCATAATTTTTTTGGGGGGAAAAATTTTGGGAAAAATTTTTTGGTGTTCGTCAGTTTGTCGAATCACTGAGAGCTTAACTCAGGTAAATTCAAAAGATCGTGTGCTAATCCGGTGATCGCGCTCCGGTGATCGCCTCTCGCTGTGTGTTATTTGTGAAAGAGTATATTTGTGTCGCCTCGCTCGTGTTAGATGAAAATGAAAGAGTATTTTAAAAGAGTATGTGAAAGTAAACAGAATTATTTAAAAAATATGTATTTGTGAAAGTAAACTCAGAATTATTAAAAATAAAAAATAAAAAAAAAACAGTCTCCCTTCAGGATTCGAACACGGGTCTACTACGTGACAGGGCAACATGTAAAAAAATGCTGACAAGCAATAACATTGAAAGGTTAGTTTTGTCGAACGGTCTCCTGTGTTTCTGAGAGCTTAACCGCAGGTAAATTCAATAGAGACTCGGTGCTAATCCGGTGATCGCCGCTCGCTGTGTGTTATTTGTGAAAGAGTATTTTAAAAGAGTATGTGATAAATAAAAAATACGAAATGTTTCAAAACGTTAAGAAATATAGTTAAATGTGATAAAATTGATTTTTAAAAAAGGCGAAATAATAAAAACTATGAAAAAAATAAGTTAACATACTGACGGAAAACTAGTCAAGAAACTGGAATGACATTTTTGTTGACTGGGCTAGTGGTACTTGAGGAATGCTATTGTTAGGGTCGCTTACAAGGAATCGTGGTCATTGTTAGGAGCTGCATTGTTAGGCTCCGTGTTTAGAGTTAGGTAGAGGCATGTCGGGGACAGCGGTTCTAAAAGGGGGTATCTCGCGGGTCGGATGGCGGGTCGTCGTGCGGGTGGGGAAAGGTGCCTTTATTGGTTATCATCATGTGTGGGGCAACAGGAGGCGACATGTAAAAAAAAATGCTGACAAGCAATTATTAGTATCGTTAGCATCATGTATTCTGACCTTCCCTCCTTGTTTTCTAACACAACTTCCTAGATTTCTGACCATGCCCCTCAACATCCCCCTTCCTACTATCATCATGTGCCTCAACACTATCACCATGTCCCTCAACACTATCATGTGCCACCCTCAACATCCCCCTTCCTACTATCAGCATGTGCCTCAACACTATCATCATCATGTGCCTCAACATCCCCCTTCCTACTATCAGCATGTGCCTCAACACTATCATCATCATGTGCCACCCTCAACACTATCATCATCATCATCAAGCCACACAAAGTATCAATCATCTCTCTCACACATTCATGGTAAACCAAAACAAAACTCGTTCTATATTTTCACAACTTTATTAATACATCAAATATACGACACATATATATATATTACTGTCCGGTTGTTGATAATTTTAAGCGTCTGGGCGGGCCCCTCGAAGCCGAAGTATCCACGGGGCGAGCAAACGATAAATGATACGGTCGTTTACGTGCTGTCTCGATGAAAAAGGCATGAGAATTCTGTTAAGTTTCGCGCCACGACACTTAAGAAGTATATAATAAACACAATATAGACCGCACGTGTTGCTAAACAAATCTTGCAACACCCGCGGGTTGTAGACGAATGGAACGTGTGAGTTTTGCTCTATAAAGTTTAAAATATCCACGTGTCTGGGAGGCAAACCGTAGGAATCGAAATACTCACATTCGCCGAGACCGTTGTAAAATAGGGCCACCCAATGCTCACCGGGTTCGTGGGCAGGGTCGGTGTTTATGACAAAGGCCGCGGTCGCCGTTGGGTCGATGCTCGGCGGTAAGTGGTTTCGTGGAATGACACTAACAAGGGAACAACGTCGAACGAAAATATCCGACATCAAAAGGTTGTAAATCTCCCTCGTGTTCATATTCGACTCTCTCTCTCTCAAACGGCGAAGTCTGTTAGAATCTGCCTTGTCTTGGACACCTCGAGCACCGAGTCCAACTCTGCGTAGACGATAACTTGTAGGGGAGTAGTGGTGGGAGCGGCAAACTTGAGTTCTATCGACAAGGGTCCGCTTGTGGCTAGCTCAAAATGGGAGCCGTCCAGTAGGCTGGACGAGAGGTCAAAACCAAATAGGCAGTATCCGTCCTTGAATTCTCTATAATCAACGTTATTCCCAGCGTCTTTACCAATCAGACCCATGGCCAGATTTGTGCCGAAGAAAGCTCTCGCGTATTGATTTCGTTCAAAGTCCATAGTTAGAGGCTTTCCCGAGATACATTTCCCGTCGACCGTCAGGTTCATATAAATCAGACCAAAGTGTTGAAAATTGAACGGGTTAGCTGTGTAAACACCATTAAAAGCACTGGCCGTAATCAGACCTATCACTATACGGGTCGGTGTTTGAGACAAAAATAAATTGTCGTGACTGTGGGAAAGCATCCCGCTAGCGATGGAAAAGGTCTTGATGGTAACCCTCTTGATCGGGTACCGCGCATTCCCGCTCAAGAGAGCCTTTTCGTGGGCCAGAGAAATCGCGGGGTTTAGCTTAGCTTTCCTTACCACGAGCGCGGCGTAGGTGATAACACTCTTATAACCCACAGAGCTATCGTGAGTCGCGAGGCTGAACACATCCTTCGAGGGGGTGAGTTTTATCTTTACATCGACTCTGTTTAACATGTAACGATCCTGCACAAAGACATCAGAGTGCAAACGACCCATCATTTCAACCTCTTTACTACCCGAAGTCAAATCGCGCCGTGTTTTAAAACCCTCATTTTCTTTCAAATCGTCATGGTGGCCAGCTGTGTCTTTGTAGAACAGAGCGGCCGTCAAGTATCCCGTTTTCGCATCCTCCCCGTAATTTAGCGTGGCCTCAAACACCGCTCTAAAAGGATAGGTATTCTCCGACGGTGTAACCAACGTGTCGTTTAGCGATACGTCGACTTGTGAAAATAGACTGTGAAGATAATTGTTGACCGGTCCTACCTCAGCATCGACAGGTACACTATCACCATTCGGGAGGGTGATCTTGACCCGCAGATGTAAAAACGTGTTGAAAAGATCTAGATACTCCTCGCTGTTTCCAGAAATGAAAAACTCTATCGGTGCGCTATGCGACAAAGCTGCGATCGGCCGAATTTCAATAAACTGGCCAGAGTCGAGAGATGTCTGCGTTGGTGGAACGCTAAATAAATCCAAACCAGAGTGAAGACATTCGCACGATTTGGGGTGAATGAGGGACATTATTAGTCGAAAATATCCTTTGTCACCCTCGTCTTCTTCCCTCTGTTGTGCACCGAATGAAGGGGGAACCGTCCAGCTGTCGGTTTTATCCTCTTCGTAACGGGTTCTCCTGGTGGAGGTAGCTTCATAACTCGCTTTCTGCTTTGACGTAAACCACTTCCTGATTGGTTGTTATCACGCAGGTGGTCTACGGCCCCGTGTAGCAACCGCTGACCGGCCTCCTTAGCTCGTTCTTTGAAAGCTTCACCGACATTTTTCCCGGCCAATGCGTCCTGTGCGACCTGCAGACCGGTCCCCAAGCCTTCTCTGAGCAAGGCCTTACCGCCGGTTTTTAACCAGGGTAAAATAGCCCTCCCGATTCCACCGAAGAAACTACCGATTCCTCGACCGCTCTGACTTCGACCTCCTATAAACACGGGCATCCCATCGCCCGCCTGACAACAGTAAAAGTCTTCGTATAACTCAACATCTCTATGAAGGGGAGTGTGTTTCACCATTATACCAGCTCGAGATGCTTCTTGACTCGAAAGTGTACCGTTAGCACCGACGTCCCGCTGGTGAATGGAATGGTTTTTCCGTGTTCGTTGGCTAAAAGGATCTCGACGGTATCGAAGGAAAATCTACTCAGGGGTAGGTAGTGAGGCTTATCGTAGATCTGAAACACCGAGGTGTGATTTCTATTGAGAACAGGCACGCTCCTGAGGAGAGGCACCATCACATCCCCGACCGGTCTGGGGGAAACGAGATCGCAGTAGACGTAGACATTCTTCGCAACACTTTCCAAGTCCATTACACCCACGCTGAAGATATCGGGAGCCGTGTCTGATATTGTGGTCGTGGGGAAGGCTAACATGTTTTTCAAAGTATCGCTTATGGTAACACTGACTCCTTTCTCGTAAAGTTTCAAGATGGCTTTATTCACCTCTTTTGCGTAAATGAATCTCATTTTTTTCCCTTTCTCTCCCCTGTACGACTCATCCTCCGCTTTTACGATCGACGCGTTCAACGCGCCGATGAACGCATCGGGTTTCGTGTATAACCCAGGTTCCAATGTCACGTTGAAATAAAATCTGGCGTCGCAAATATCGTCGTTATCGAGAGATTCATAGCGAATCCAGACATCACCCTCTATTACATTGAAATAATTTAGCGGAAACTGTATATCCACCAGTGCGATCTCATACTGCGTCGAAATGTCAATGGTCTGAGGGAGTTTAACGAAAAAGTGGCCTGGGTTATTATCCTTAAAAAGTTCCATAGATGCATTGCTGGGAAGGGTGACATAAAAACTCATTTTTTTTTCACTCGTTTCACCGTCGCCTCTCCAAGTTTGGATTCGGTAGCATGTAACCCAAACAGCTGCTCAGTAGGGCTATCCACAGTTTTCCCTCCTTCGCGTCTGCCTTTTCGGTGGTCAGATTGAACAGCGAGACCGCTACAACTGTATATATAACTACCACTTGACAAATAAAGACAAGTTCTAAGTAGGGGGATAGTTTCCCAAACATCGACCCCCACCAGCGCGGTTCGCCGTCTCTCCCGACTCCCGAGTTTACGGCTCCCAAATCGGGCTCTCCACCAAAAGTTACCACTTCTTCTTCTTCTTCTTCTCGCATCTCTAGTTTTTGTATCTGACAATGTCCTTGGACGGTATCCAACTGTTAAATGACGAACCGTAACCAAACCATTTGACTAAACTCTCCTTTCGCCCAAAGGATGTGCGACGCTCGGTTATGACACTCTCGATTCTGTACTCGTGTTTGTCTCCAACTTTTTGAATTTCCGGTGTGTAGAATGACCCCTCTATCTCATCGCCCTTATCATCCTTCAACACATATGTAACGGGGTTTGTTTCATTTACTCGACTGATGGAAAACAGTTCCTCCGTCCAAGCCGGGGCATAACCCTTTTTAAAATTGGCTCTGCCCAGGACCAGTCTAACTCGATCACCGGGCTTGTACAGGGGTCTTTCAAATTTAAAGTTACGTTTGCTATTATACAACGTGTTCCATACCTGTTCTTGATTGTCTGCGTTGACGTCGACCGGTGCCATTTTTATACTTCTGTGATACGAATGGTTATAACTTCGAAGTAGGGCGGGGAGGACTCGGACATAAGACAACTTATTGGATTTCGTGAAATATCGCCACATCCGTTGTTTCAGAGTCCTATTAAAGCGTTCCACCACGGCGGCCTTGATATCTTCGTTCTGCGTAGTGAAAAAGTGAACGTTGTTGTCAGCGAGGAATTTCTGAAATGTTCTGTTCAGAAACTCTGACCCCTTATCGGTTTGAAAACTCGCGGGTTTCCCATCGAGAAATATCTTACCGACGGCTTCCACTAAGGATTTCCCCGTTTTGGTTCGTATCGGTACAGACCACGCGAATTTACTAAAAACGTCCACGCAAGAAACCAAATAGGAATATCCATCGTTGTGTTTTTTCAAATGTCTCAAATCGATTAGGTCTGCCTGATATTGCTGTTGGGGGCCACTCGTTATAATGGGACGCCTTTCAAATCTGCGACGAATTGGTTTATGAAGG
Source organism: Megaustenia siamemsis (assembly GCA_032433765.1). Lineage (NCBI taxonomy): Eukaryota > Metazoa > Mollusca > Gastropoda > Stylommatophora > Ariophantidae > Megaustenia > Megaustenia siamemsis. The sequence continues at coordinate 52,046,831 of JAVIAB010000091.1, read as the reverse complement.
GTATAGGTATCCTGATGACTCAGCCATTGTTTGATCTTTGCGAGTCCCAGTTTGGTGTTACGTTGCAGGGCCGTTGCACCACTATACGCCCTGGTCGACTAGGGTCAAAGTAACGACGTCTCAATATTTTCTCCACCGTTCCCATTTTGGTGTTGGGATTCCGCTCTTTCTTTTTTTAGGTCTCAGTTTATACGTGGCTACGGGCGGAGTGGTTTCATTACCTACCTTTGGGGTTTCCGCTGGTGGTGGTGGTGGTGTCTTGGTCTGCTCTGGTGATACCTCGAATGATGGTGTTGGTGGGGAAGGTGTTTTTTCTGTTGCCGTGTTGTGTTGAATGAGATCGACCGAGCCCAATGAGCGTCGTTTATACTGCTCCAATCTAGTTAAATATTGATGCAGGGCACGTTGGTACACTCTGGCCTTATCGGCGGGTGCTAAATCATCGCGGAATAGGATGCGTTGCATTTCATCATCTAAATCTCTCAAGTTGTCACCGATCGCCTCGGGTGGGCTATAGGACGTGGTAGTAGTCTGTTTAAGACCCTCGAGGAATCGAGGATCCACCAAAATCATTTTTTTGGCCATTGTTACGCACCTAGTACTCCACCGAGAATACTTAATATAGGACGGAGCAAAGCACCTATGAACCCACCGGTTTGTAGAATCTCTTTCCGCCGCTCAAGACTCGGTTTCTTTTTAGTGAGAAGTCTCAACTTGTTCTTGTGTCGACGTAGCTCGCACTTCTGTCGCTGAGTGAGTCTAACATTACCTTTTAATATGTTATGACAACACTCGCACAAAAAGTTAATGAGTTTGGGAGAGGCTGTTTTTAATATGGCTCTTAAACCGGTCGGCGAGGCGGCGCGCATACATTTCAACATTTCACCGTGCCGTCTAAGTGCTTGATCACACATGATTCTCTACTTTGGCACGTAGACGATTTGTCTCTCCCCTGGGAATATTTTTGTTCTCAACCTAAGATTATCAGGTGTGTCCTGACGAAGATCGACCAACAAATAACCGTGAGGAGTCGCTGTCGCGTCCTTAAAACTATCTTGGAGGTACCCCACCCGACCCGGGTACATTTGTTTACCCAGATTCATAATTTGACTCCCGTCTCTCGGGTTCTTGAAAAGGACTAAATAGTGCGTATTGAGACTTATGGTTCGATGTTCTTTATTTTTTCCGAATAGATTTTGAACAATGTACATCACACTAATATCTCTGTGATGACTACCTTTGGTGAATAATTTTGTTACCCGCTCGTCCGTCTCAGACATCAAGTCATCGATGACGATCAGTCTTCTCTTCTTACCACCTTCCAATTTATCGACGTCTGGTAGACCCTCGATAAATCTCACTGACCCCATAGTCTCGTATATCGGCTGCCATTCCCCATAACACCATATAACTTCCTCCGGTACGGGGACAGCTAGCTCGTTAAGGTTCTGTATAAACTTTTGCACAAATACCGTTTTCCCACACCCGGTAGGACCGGCTATCAGAGCTGTGAAGGGATGATTCCATCGGGGATCCATCCTCGCAAGTGCTACTAACTTTAGTGATTACGCCCCCGACGAAAATAACAACGAGTGATTTTAGGTCAGCGCGCGAGGTTTCCCCCTCTTCAACTAACACCTATTTTTAAAATCCACAACCTATATAAACACGACAGGGGGAGGAGGAGTTTCCTAGTCTCAAGCCGCGTTACCTGAGACCGAATTGTTACACGCATCATATTTCCCCACACATCACCCCCCTATTGGGTCAGTTCCAGAGGTCACTGAACATGTCGCAACACGACTGATTACCCACGCCTGATAACGTATTGCGTTAGCTGCTATAAATAGACGGTCCTCGACCCGATAAACGGGTATAAAAACCCCCCAGTCGAGCAGTGTACACGCACACACATAACCAACGTCTGTTGCCAGGTGGTTTGTTTTTTCTTTGAATATGGAGTCGTGTAGCTTGAATACGCCAATTTCGTTTGATCTCAGTGATCAGCGCATATTTATGTCACGTGGAAATGAGACTGTAGTTCCATTGTCTAAAGATGGCGTTAAGGCAGTCTCGGTTTGTGTTTTTCGTAACAGACCATTGATAAATATAAGGACATATAGCGGTGATAGTTTTTTTAAGTTTCCTACCAGAACTGGGATAACACTATCGAGAGAGGAATTTATCACGTTAGTCGAGATGAGAGAGGAAATTTTAACCGCTTATGCTAACCTCAGCTACACGCCACCTCTCGTTAACCAGATCAGCTACACGCCACCTGTTGTTAACCAGATCAGCTACACGCCACCTCTCGTTAATCAGATCAACTACACGCCGCCTGTCGTTAACCACCAAAACTACATACCATCTCTTGTTAACACGAATCTCATCGACTACACGCCCCCCTTTGTTAATCAAGGGAACCTCGCTCTTGTTAATCAGACGACAGATCCGGCACCCAATATGAATGCCGCGGGTGTTTCAGCAGAGTCACCGATTACCTATTCCAGCTTTGATCAAGGTTTTGTCAAAATGGAGGGCGGTTGTGTTTTGAAGGCTAATGACACTTCCTATGCACCCGTGTTTGATAGACATTTAACAAACAGTACCACCAAAACAGGAGGGAGGAAACCCAGACGCTTAAAATTATCAACAACCGGACAGTAATATATATATATGTGTCGTATATTTGATGTATTAATAAAGTTGTGAAAATATAGAACGAGTTTTGTTTTGGTTTACCATGAATGTGTGAGAGAGATGATTGATACTTTGTGTGGCTTGATGATGATGATGATAGTGTTGAGGGTGGCACATGATGATGATAGTGTTGAGGCACATGCTGATAGTAGGAAGGGGGATGTTGAGGCACATGATGATGATAGTGTTGAGGCACATGCTGATAGTAGGAAGGGGGATGTTGAGGGTGGCACATGATAGTGTTGAGGGACATGGTGATAGTGTTGAGGCACATGATGATAGTAGGAAGGGGGATGTTGAGGGGCATGGTCAGAAATCTAGGAAGTTGTGTTAGAAAACAAGGAGGGAAGGTCAGAATACATGATGCTAACGATACTAATAATTGCTTGTCAGCATTTTTTTTACATGTCGCCTCCTGTTGCCCCACACATGATGATAACCAATAAAGGCACCTTTCCCCACCCGCACGACGACCCGCCATCCGACCCGCGAGATACCCCCTTTTAGAACCGCTGTCCCCGACATGCCTCTACCTAACTCTAAACACGGAGCCTAACAATGCAGCTCCTAACAATGACCACGATTCCTTGTAAGCGACCCTAACAATAGCATTCCTCAAGTACCACTAGCCCAGTCAACAAAAATGTCATTCCAGTTTCTTGACTAGTTTTCCGTCAGTATGTTAACTTATTTTTTCATAGTTTTTATTATTTCGCCTTTTTTAAAAATCAATTTTATCACATTTAACTATATTTCTTAACGTTTTGAAACATTTCGTATTTTTTATTTATCACATACTCTTTTAAAATACTCTTTCACAAATAACACACAGCGAGCGGCGATCACCGGATTAGCACCGAGTCTCTATTGAATTTACCTGCGGTTAAGCTCTCAGAAACACAGGAGACCGTTCGACAAAACTAACCTTTCAATGTTATTGCTTGTCAGCATTTTTTTACATGTTGCCCTGTCACGTAGTAGACCCGTGTTCGAATCCTGAAGGGAGACTGTTTTTTTTTATTTTTTTATTTTTAATAATTCTGAGTTTACTTTCACAAATACATATTTTTTAAATAATTCTGTTTACTTTCACATACTCTTTTAAAATACTCTTTCATTTTCATCTAACACGAGCGAGGCGACACAAATATACTCTTTCACAAATAACACACAGCGAGAGGCGATCACCGGAGCGCGATCACCGGATTAGCACACGATCTTTTGAATTTACCTGAGTTAAGCTCTCAGTGATTCGACAAACTGACGAACACCAAAAAATTTTTCCCAAAATTTTTCCCCCCAAAAAAATTATGAAGTTCGAAAAAATCGCGAATTCGAAAAAATAATTTTTTTTTTTGGCACCGTTTTGGTGCAAAGTCGGTGCAAAGTCGGTGCCAAATCTATTGTATTTCGGTGCATGTTATTCCACTTTTCTGTTGAGTTCACAGCCACCATCACTACTAACAGTTCCGCATTGTAATTAGATCGCGTAGAGAACAGTCCCACATTGTAATTAGATCGCGTAGAGAACAGTCGCACATTGTAATTAGATCGCGTAGAGAACAGTTCCACATTGTACTTAGATCGTGTAGGGTACAGTCCCGCATTGTAAGTAGATCGTGTAGAGAACAGTTCCGCATTGTACTTAGATCGTGTAGGGTACAGTCCCGCATTGTAAGTAGATCGTGTTGAGAACAGTCCCGCATTGTAAGTAGATCGTGTAGAGAACAGTTCCGCATTGTACCTAGATCGTGTAGGGTACAGTCCCGCATTGTAAGTAGATCGTGTAGAGAACAGTTCCGCATTGTACTTAGATCGTGTAGGGTACAGTCCCGCATTGTAAGTAGATCGTGTAGAGAACAGTTCCGCATTGTACTTAGATCGTGTAGGGTACAGTCCCGCATTGTAAGTAGATCGTGTAGAGAACAGTTCCGCATTGTACTTAGATCGTGTAGGGTACAGTCCCGCATTGTAAGTAGATCGTGTAGAGAACAGTTCCGCATTGTACTTAGATCGTGTAGGGTACAGTCCCGCATTGTAAGTAGATCGCGCAGAGAACAGTTCCGCATAGTAAGTAGATCGTGTAGAGAACAGTTCCGCATTGTACTTAGATCGTGTAGAGAACAGTCCCACATTATAATTAGATCGTGTAGAGAACAGTCCCACATTGTAATTAGATCGTGTAGAGAACAGTCCCACATTATAATTAGATCGAGTAGAGAACAGTCCCACATTGTAATTAGATCGTGTAGAGAACAGTCCCACATTGTAATTAGATCGCGCAGAGAACAGTTCCGCATTGTACTTAGATCGTGTAGGGCACAGTCCCGCATTGTAAGTAGATCGTGTAGAGAACAGTTCCGCATTGTACTTAGATCGTGTAGGGTACAGTCCCGCATTGTAAGTAGATCGTGTAGAGAACAGTTGCGCATTGTACTTAGATCGTGTAGAGAACAGTCCCGCATTGTACTTAGATCGTGTAGGGTACAGTCCCGCATTGTAAGTAGATCGTGTAGAGAACAGTCCCGCATTGTACTTAGATCGTGTAGGGTACAGTCCCGCATAGTAAGTAGATCGTGTAGAGAACAGTCCCACAGTCTACTCTGATCATGTAATATACAATCCCACAGTCTACTCTGATCATGTAATATACAATCCCACAGTGTACTCTGATCATGTAATATACAATCCCACAGTCTACTCTGATCATGTAATATACAATCCCACAGTCTACTCTGATCGATGTAATATACAATCCCATAATGTACTTAATTCTTGTTGTTTATAGTCCCGGAGACTACTCTGATCATGGTATACACAGTCCCACAGTGCTCTTATATGGTGTAGACCCGCACTGTACCCCAACATTATAAGTGCACAATCCCACAGTGTACAAAGATCTTATAGTGTACAGTCCGGGAGTATACTAAGGTCGTATAGGGTACAGTCCTGCAGAATGCTCAGTTCTTGTAGTAGATTTCATTCTTTCCTTGCACAGATTTTTAAAGAGAAAATATAACCTGAATGAACCCAAAACTTTGTGTGTTTCAATCGCCCAAAATTTAATGACTGTTCAGACATGTTGTTTATATTTATACATTTGAGCCTCGCTCTTGAATTAATTATTACCCCTGAAGAAGATCTTCTGATAGATACGTGGGATTTGCCCTATGTATTGCCAGATGTTTCCGCAAATAAGCCCTTACGTATGTGGGACTGTACTCTATTCATATATAAATACATATATCACATTTTATGTAAAAAACATTATCTTTATTTATTGTTGGAATTTCTTCAAATCCCAGGTCGAACACAGACACCCGTTGTTGTCTGCCTATGTTTAGACAACACATTTAACAGATTTGTTTTAAGAAAAGACAACAAAATCGATTCGTTGATGATGTACATGGCATTGTATGTTGCTGTTGGTGAGTGTTTTTGCAATGAATTTCGTTTCGGCTAACAGAATCGTTCCTTTCTTGCTTCATTTTTTAACAGCATAATCTAAACAGTGGTTCTTAACTTATATTTTGCTCGTAACCTACGTCAATGGTTTCTACACAGCTACAACAGTTCGAGTATAATAGAGACTTTTACAGTAAAAGACTTATCGAGTTCTTGTCAATACTTAGGAGGTTCTTATCAATACTTAGGAGGTTCTTGTCAATACTTAGGAGGTTCTTATCAATACTTAGGAGGTTCTTATCAATACTTAGGAGGTTCTTATCAATACTTAGGAGGTTCTTATCAATACTTAGGAGGTTCTTATAAATACTTAGGAGGTTCTTGTCAATACTTAGGAGGTTCTTATCAATACTTAGGAGGTTCTTGTCAATACTTAGGAGGTTCTTATCAATACTTAGGAGGTTCTTATAAATACTTAGGAGGTTCTTGTCAATACTTAGGAGGTTCTTATAAATACTTAGGAGGTTCTTATAAATAGTTAGGAGGTTATTGTCAATACTTAGGAGGTTCTTATAAATACTTAGGAGGTTCTTGTCAATACTTAGGAGGTTCTTGTCAATACTTAGGAGGTTCTTATAAATACTTAGGAGGTTCTTATAAATACTTAGGAGGTTCTTATAAATACTTAGGAGGTTCTTATAAATACTTAGGAGGTTCTTATAAATACTTAGGAGGTTTTTATCAATACTTAGGAGGTTCTTGTCAATACTTAGGAGGTTCTTATAAATACTTAGGAGGTTCTTATAAATACTTAGGAGGTTCTTATAAATACTTAGGAGGTTCTTATAAATACTTAGGAGGTTCTTATAAATACTTAGGAGGTTCTTATAAATACTTAGGAGGTTCTTGTCAATACTTAGGAGGTTCTTATAAATACTTAGGAGGTTCTTATAAATACTTAGGAGGTTCTTATAAATACTTAGGAGGTTCTTATCAATACTTAGGAGGTTCTTATCAATACTTAGGAGGTTCTTATAAATACTTAGGAGGTTCTTATAAATACTTAGGAGGTTCTTATAAATACTTAGGAGGTTCTTATAAATACTTAGGAGGTTCTTATAAATACTTAGGAGGTTCTTATAAATACTTAGGAGGTTCTTATAAATACTTAGGAGGTTCTTGTCAATACTTAGGAGGTTCTTATAAATACTTAGGAGGTTCTTATAAATACTTAGGAGGTTCTTATAAATACTTAGGAGGTTCTTGTCAATACTTAGGAGGTTCTTATAAATACTTAGGAGGTTCTTATAAATACTTAGGAGGTTCTTATAAATACTTAGGAGGTTCTTGTCAATACTTAGGAGGTTCTTATAAATACTTAGGAGGTTCTTATCAATACTTAGGAGGTTCTTATCAATACTTAGGAGGTTCTTATAAATACTTAGGAGGTTCTTGTCAATACTTAGGAGGTTCTTATAAATACTTAGGAGGTTCTTATAAATACTTAGGAGGTTCTTATAAATACTTAGGAGGTTCTTATAAATACTTAGGAGGTTCTTATAAATACTTAGGAGGTTCTTATAAATACTTAGGAGGTTCTTATAAATACTTAGGAGGTTCTTATAAATACTTAGGAGGTTCTTATAAATACTTAGGAGGTTTTTATCAATACTTAGGAGGTTCTTGTCAATACTTGGGAGGTTCTTATAAATACTTAGGAGGTTCTTATAAATACTTAGGAGGTTCTTATAAATACTTAGGAGGTTTTTATCAATACTTAGGAGGTTCTTGTCAATACTTGGGAGGTTCTTATAAATACTTAGGAGGTTCTTATAAATATTTAGGAGGTTCTTGTCAATACTAAGGAGGTTCTTGTCAATACTAAGGAGGTTCTTGTCAATACTTAGGAGGTTCTTGTCAATACTTAGGAGGTTCTTGTCAATACTAAGGAGGATCTTGTATATGTATTTTATTTTCCTATTCTTCTGCATTTCTTTTTTCTCCTTCTTTTTTATTTTACCTTCATCTCCTCCTTTTTCACTTATTTCATTTTTCCCTTTTCTTCTTTCTTTTTTTTTCTTCCATCCTTATCGCTATATTCATTGTATCTTATCTTATGTTATATTTTGTTATATTTGTGTTGAAGATACTATGGACAGCTAAGAAGAGCAATGAAAACCTTCTGAAAGGCCAAAGCTAAAAGAGAGCTAATTTCCAACATTAGGAAGAAACAGTCATCAGTCATCAGTTTTTGGCCATATGATGAGAAGGGTACAGCTGGAATATATTGTAACAACTGGGAAAGTTGAGGGACGAAGAGATAGAGGTATGCAAAGATAAAAGATACCAGACAGCTTAAGTGAAGGGCTTGGCAAAAAGTCATCAACCGAAGTGATAAATAACTGTCGAGATCGAAAGTTATGGAGTGGCATGATCACCTACGCCAGCAGGCACGTTACTTGATGATGACTCATGTCTCAGAAGTAATCATCATTGCTAAGCAATCTTCTTTCTTGCTTCATTTGTCTTTCTCCGTTGAACCCAGATACCGTTTGTGATCTTTTAATTCCCCCTGCCCCTTTGTTGGTCCCCTTTGCCATTATATTTCCTACGTTTCTAGAATTCCTTTAGTTCTCGAAGCATTTGTTCAGGCTTGTTGTGTCATTTGTTTACCTTGCTGTCTATGACGTAACTAAACTATTTTAAGTCATTTTCTGACACATTCAACGTCGGCTTTCTACTAAAGTTCTCTACTTTTGATCTTTACTCTCAGGCTCTTTCCCGTCATCCTTCTAAGACTTTTCTTTCGGTGGTAATTGTAATTCGGTGGTAATTGTAATTCAGTGGTAATTGTAATTCGGTGTTAATTGTAATTCGGTGGTAATTGTAATTCAGTGGTAATTGTAATTCGGTGGTAATTGTAATTCAGTGGTAATTGTAATTCGGTGGTAATTGTAATTCGGTGGTAATTGTAATTCAGTGGTAATTGTAATTCAGTGGTAATTGTAATTCAGTGGTAATTGTAATTCGGTGGTAATTGTAATTCGGTGGTAATTGTAATTCGGTGGTAATTTCTGAGCCAGGCGTTTAGACTTGGCATTTGTGGCACAACGTTAGAAGAAATGCGACATGCCAATAGCGGAAATTAATCACAACTACAATTTAATATTTGAAAAAAAAACGTGTAAGATGGTGTGAAAAAGAAAACAAAATTAGTGATGAGACCATAAGAGAAATAATAATTACGGAACTAATCTTTAGCTACACACAAAGGATATATATATGCATATATATGTAGGCCTATGTATATGTATATATTTTTTAATTCCCATCTGGATAGGACGTTATGTGTTTCCATACATTACAAGACGCGTATAAACAGATCTAAAGATACAGAGTTTGAACCAGGCACAAGATAAAATGAAGGAACACAAATCAAGAAAACTCTAAAACAGCACCCAATGGCAATGATTGAGGCTGATGAAGTTAGAAATCGTTATCCTCCTCAACATTCGAACGGACATGAGTGATAGCTTGAAGTTATTGAGTTATTGAGTTATTTCCTAGGTAAAAAAGACAGAGGCAGACCAAGATTAACATGGACGAGTAACATCAAAAGATAGACAAGTCAATGTATGTCAGCCTGCACCATCAAAGCAAGAAACAGAGTAGAATGGCGGTCCATGGTAGCCAACCTTCGTCGCGGAGAAGGCACGCGATGATGATGATGATGATGATGAGTTATTTGCGGGCCATCATCATTGTACTCCGAAATGTCCATAGGTGCTCAGATCCCCTCCTCAGCAATTCCCTCAGTGTCCAGCGACTGACGACTCCAGTTCTATGTTGGTTGATAAGTCTTCTTACACGGCCACTAAGTTTCTCATTTCTGGCTGTGCCCACATTAACTCCAATTTCCATCATCCGAAGAAATGACGTGGATCTGTGTTTGTCTTGAAGTAAAAGCTGTTATGATGTTTGTAGCAAAGTTGCAAGTTAGATGATGTGGCTGAGAGATTGGATCAAAATGGACATAATTCGCGAGCTACAGAAACTGTTACGTGCTTGATCTCCGTCATGTCTTCAGAAGAACTGAATACTTATGTGTCTACTCTACGTGTTATGTAGCAGATTGCTCCATTCACTCATCGATACTCAGTGTTCCATTCACTCATCGATACTCAGTGTTCCATTCATTAATCGATACTCAGTGTTCCATTCATTAATCGATACTCAGTGTTCTATTCATTAATCGATACTCAGTGTTCCATTCATTAATCGATACTCAGTGTTCCATTCATTAATCGATACTCAGTGTTCCATTCATTAATCGATACTCAGTGTTCTATTCATTAATCGATACTCAGTGTTCCATTCATTAATCGATACTCAGTGTTCCATTCATTAATCGATACTCAGTGTTCCATTCATTAATCGATACTCAGTGTTCCATTCATTAATCGATACTCAGTGTTCCATTCATTAATCGATACTCAGTGTTCCATTCATTAATCGATACTCAGTGTTCCATTCATTAATCGATACTCAGTGTTCCATTCATTAATCGATACTCAGTGTTCCATTCATTAATCGATACTCAGTGTTCCATTCATTAATCGATACTCAGTGTTCCATTCATTAATCGATACTCAGTGTTCCATTCATTAATCGATACTCAGTGTTCCATTCATTAATCGATACTCAGTGTTCCATTCATTAATCGATACTCAGTGTTCCATTCATTAATCGATACTCAGTGTTCCATTCATTAATCGATACTCAGAAGACCAAGACAGTAATTGAATCGATAGGTTAATTTGGATGTAGTAGGTCAATGATTAAGAAAAAAGATTTCTTAAATGTTATGTAGAGTCAGTCTTAACATATGGATGTGAATCATGGACAATAGGACAACACACAAGAAAATCACTGGAGTCTGTAGAAATGTGGTTTTACAGAAGAATGTTGAGAATATCATGGACAGCTAAGAAGAGAAATGAAAACGTTCTGAAAGGGGCCAAAGCAAAAAGAGAGTTACTTTCCAATATTAGGGAGAGAGTATCATCATTTTTTGGCCATGTAATGAGAAGAGAACAACTGGAATATATTGTAACAACTGGGAAAATTGAGGGACGAAGAGATAGAGGGAAGCAAAGAGAAAAGATACCAGACAGCTTAAGAGAATGGCTTGGCAGAAGGTCAACAACAGAAATGATAAATAACTGTCGAGATCGAAAGTTGTGGAGAAACATGATCACCTAAGCCAACTGGCCCGGTACTTGATGATAATGATGATGTCAGTGGTTACGTAACAGTATAGATCAAAGAGAGTATTCACTAATTCTGGACTAGATTATATAATTATTGAAACAATATTCATCTTCTTCTTTCCTTCCTCATCTGCCTTCCAGCTAATATTGGAAATTAGCTGTCTTTTTGCTTTGACCTCTTTCAGAACGTTGTCAATGGTATTCTCAACATTCTTCTGTAAAACCACATTTCAACAAGTGATTATCTTGTCTGATGTCCTGTTGTCTATGATTCACATCCGTATGCTAAGACTGGCTCTTCTTCTTCTACCTTTTTTAGCTCCCTGTGGAGCATAGGTCTTCAACAAACACTTTCCAAGTCGTTCTGTTTTTTGCCCATCTTTGAAGATCATTCCATGTCTTCCCCATCATCTTCATCTCTGCTTCTATCTGTCTTCTCCAAGAATTCCTTGGTCTTCCTCTTTGTCTTTTGCCCTGGGGATTCCAAAAAGGTCCTGTTGTGTAGGGCCTGGCACTACATAACAATTAAGAGCTCTCTTTTTTTGTTTATAGTGTCAAAAATGAATTGCATTTTTTTTCTAAAATAAATTCTATTTTTTTTTTTTCAGGAAGCTGTTTTTGACTGATCCATTCTACATCTCACCTCTGTTGCACATTTACCGTCTGAGGTTAACATTGTTCCCATATATTTAAATTCATTTACCTGTTTTAATATTGCTCCACTTGTCTTTATTGTGCTTTGCGGTGATGTCTTTTTCTTTGTTGTTATCACTGTTTCTGTCTTTTTGCTATTAAGCTGTCCTTTATTTTTATTTAAAAAATATATTTGTTTAAAACATTTTTGCTGGTAGCAGTAGTATAGGTAGCGTGGTGTTTTATAGATAACATAAACGTGGTTTCATTTGCAGCCTGAAGATCTCCAGTCGACTCAGGTTAAGAATAATTGGCATCTGTTTCATTAAGTAGGAGACGTTAACAACGGGTAGGAACACTGGCCTCATCTTCAAATGATATTTGAGGTCCATCTTGAAACGTCAATTAACTATCAACGGAAAAAAATATGAGTACCTCTGAAGTCAGAGTTATCTGCCTGTAAGGCGAGGGACCCCTGTGAGTACCGTTACCGGGGAAAAATGGATTAACACGCAAAATTTAGTTCCTAGTATATAGGGACTTCGTCAGATGTAAAAGCTGGCGAACGGAAAAAAAAATTATATTCAAAACTTTACTCCCCTACGATATTATATTGCGGACATTTTTAACGTTAACATGTTTTATATATGCATAATATATATATATATATATATATATATCATCATCATCGTCATCATCAAGTACCGGGCCTGCTGGCGTAGGTGATCATGTCTCTCCACAACTTTCGATCTCGGCAGCTATTTATCATTTCTGTTGTTGACCTTCTGTCAAGCCATTCTCTTAAGCTGTCTGGTATCTTTTCTCTTTGCTTCCCTCTATCTCTTCGTCCCTCAATTTTTCCAGTTGTTACAATATATTCCAGTTGTTCTCTTCTCATTACATGGCCAAAAAATGTTGATTGTTTCTTCCTAATATTGGAAATTAGCTCTCTTTTTGCTTTGATCTCTCTCAGAGCATCTTCATTACTCTTCTTAACTGTTCGTGGTACTCTCAACATTCTTCTATAAAACCACATTTCTACAGACTCCAGTGATTTTCTTGTGTGTTATCCTATGATTCGCATCCATATGTTAAGACTGGCTCTACGTAACATTTAAGAACTCTTTTTCTTATTTCTATTGTCAAAAATGGATTGCATAGTATTTTCTCATTTTTTGGAAAGCTGCTTTTGCCTGAGCCATTCTGCATCTCACCTGTTTTGTACATCTTCCGTCTCAGGTTAACAAAGTTCCCAAATATTTAAATTCATTTACCTGTTTTAATATTGTTCCACTTGTCTTTATTTTGCACTGAGGTGCTATCTATTTCTTTGTTGTTACCATTACTTCTGTCTTTCTGCTGTTAAGGCTGAGTCTTTTATTTTTTCTTACTTTCACTTTAATGTCCAACATTTCTTGTAACTCATTTTCACTCTTAACGGTTAAAACTGTATCATCAGCATACCTTAGATTATTTTTATTATGGCCTCTAATTGTTATTCCAGGCATGTCCCTTATGGATCTTAAAATAATATCACTATAAATATTAAACAAATCTGGTGACAGCACACAGCCCTGTCTAACATCCTGTTTTATCTGTTGAAACATTCCCAATTGGTTTCCAGTTCTTATGGCCGCTGTTTGTTGCCACTACATATTCTTTATTGTTCTTAGATCTTTGCTGCCTACGTTTATGATTTCTAAAATTTTTATTATTCCTTGGTGCTTTACTTTGTCAAATGCCTTGGTGTAATTTATATATACATATATACATACATAAATATATATTTATATATACACACATTTGTGAGATAGGCTGTGTCAGTTTAGTCAATCATAGCCTCTAGATCCCTTATTGGAGCATATGCCGCAAACAATTCTTGGACATTTTTTGCTACTACTCCCAGTCTATATTCTCTACTTCTCCCAGTCTATATTCTCTACTTCTCTCCAGTCTATATTCTCTACTTGTCTCTAGTCTATATTCTCTACTTCTCTCCAGTCTATATTCTCTTCTTGTCTCTAGTCTATATTCTCTACTTCTTTCCAGTCCATATTCTCAACTTCTCTCCAGTCTATTTTCTCTATTTTCTCTATTTCTCTCCAGTCTATATTCTCTATTTCTCTCCAATCTCTATTCTTTACTTCTCTCCAGTCACTGCCAATTTCTTACGTGCTTCAATGACTTCTTTTCTCAATCTATTTCTCGGCTTTCTCCGTCTCTGTTGATTCCATCCCTATGCCTGTCTTGCTATTCTGATTTCAGACTTTCTTAATGTACGTCAATCTATCTCCACATTCTGTTGATAATCTGTAGCTTGATTGTTTTTTTCTTTCCCAAATTTCTTCATTTCTGATCATGTCATACCATATCATGTTCAGAATTTAAAAAGAAAAATTGTTTACAAATGTTTGTATTTTTGTTTAGTTATATTATTCAACATCCATGTTTCTAAGCCATATAAGAGGACTGTTTTTACATTTGTATTAAATAGCCTTATCTTTGTGCTTGTTTTTATGTTTTTGTTGCCCATATTGTATTACGTTAGATGAAAGCATCCTCTGATGTATTTATTCTCTGCTTAATGTCTCTCTCTCTCTCTCTGCTCCTTTTCCTTTGTCGATAATGCTGGATAAATAAGTAAAGTAATCCACTTCCTGGATTGGCGCTCCGTCAGTGTCTACTGAACTGTGGCATGTGTTGTTACATTGTAATGTCCTTTATACTGTAACAAGGTTTATTTTTTTTCCTCTTCATTTTATTAGCATCTTCAATAGAACGCACATGTTACATTAGGAAATCGTCTTCTTCTTCTACCTTTCAACTCCCAGTGGAGTATAGGTCTTCAACAAACACTTTCTAAGCCGTTCTGTTTGTTGCCATTTTTTAAAGATCATTCCATGTCTTCCCCATCATCTTCTGCTTCCATGTGTCTTCTCCAAGAATATTTTGGTCTTACTCTATGTCTTTTTTGGGGGGATTCCAAAAAAGGGTCTCTTGTGTGTTCTATCCAGCGCCATAATCTTTGTTTGTATCTCTTTATCTACTGGTATTTGAGTAGTATTCTTGAGATGTCAGCAGTGATATACAATTCTGGAATGCTGATTCAAAATCATCAACGAGATGAGGAGTTCCACTAACACAACTTTCACTGGGCGTCGCCATTTTTATTGTTGTACTTTTTAGTATTACTTTTTTCTATAATTCTATGTTAGTGATTTTCTCCTGCCTTTTCCCTCCTTTTATTCTGCACAAACATCCATTAATAAAGATCTGTAACTCCATGATTGTCATTTTTTGTTGTTGTCCATGTTTCACAGCCATATAATAAGACTGACTTAACACTGGAGTTGAACATTTTTATTTTTGTATTTAAACCTAATTTCTTTGGATTTTCATGTTTCCCCAGTACAATAAATGCTCCTCTTGGATTTGATATTCTTATTTTGGTATCATTCTTTGTTCTTCCTTCTTTGTCTATATTACTACCCAGATATATGTCAGATTGTACGTCTAGTAGAGGTGTGTCTCCTATTGTTATTTGGTTATTGCCAACTGTATTAATTCTCATAATTTTGGTCTTATCTCTATTTATTTTCAATCCCAACTGTTGGAAATAATATATACATATAAGGAAACGATACTCTGTTTTGTTGCCATGTTGTTGACACCCAATGTAATATTTGAGATTCTCCATCGGCTCTGACTGAGCAACACGATTTCACAAAGTAGGGGATGTAGTTAAGGCATTGTACATTAGTTCACATCCAACCATGGATGACAGAATCAAGATCTGGAGAGCACGAGTATGCCTGAAGATTACTACAGATAAAGAGCATCCATTGCATCACGTGCTCAACACAGAGAGAGGTGACAGGCTAAAAAGAGGCAAATCATGGATGGGCCGAGCAGAAGATGTCATCAAACAGGTCTGTGGGCTTACCAATATCAGCGTTGGTGAGGAGTGGATACCGGTGCCTACGTCATTCAAAGGGACTTTCTCGTGTATTGTCACACTCGACAGGAAAAGTAGGGAACAGAACCCGGTCGTGGTTAAGGTCAACGGTCTCATCTGCGGTAAAACGATGAGAAAGATGCAGTTATCTATACAGACGGATATGTAAGACGACACCAAAGAAGTGCATGGGCATTTACAGCACGCTCGGAAGGCAGAATAGTCAAGGAAAACAGTGGTGCATACGTCGTGACCACGAGTAGCATGACAATGGAGGCGATGGCAGTGACCAAGGCATTCAAATGGTTAGAGTCACAAGACTACACCAACGCATGTATACTGAGTGATTCGATGAGCATGATAAAAAAAGTGGAGGCGGGCTCTGTACGCATGCAATGGGTAGAGTCGTTGCAGAAATCCAAAATACGCAAGGTCACCTTTGTCTATGTCCCTGGAAATGCGGGAGCACGGGGAAATGAAAGAGCGGACAGATTGGCTAGCTGCGCTGTCGTTGAGGACGGGCAACTAATAGATCGGGTGGACATCATCAATGCCCTCCGAGATGTGGGAAGGGCACAGGACTTCGACAAACACAGATCCACGTCACTTTTTCGGATGATGGAAATGGGAGTTAAGTTGGGCACAGCCAGAAATGAGACACTTAGTGGCCGTGTAAGAAGACTTATCAAGCAACATAGAACTGGAGTCGTCAGTCGCTGGACACTGAGGGAATTGCTGAGGAGGGGATCTGAGCACCTATGGACATGTTCGGAGTGCAATGATGATGACCCGCAAATAACTCAATAACAATAACTCAATAACATTAGTTCACAATAATATTGCGAAATCTGCACATTTCAATCCCACATATCCAACCATTTGAAATTGTTTGTTTGGAATAGTAATATCAGTTTGCATGTGTGTGTTTTATTGTGTGTGTTTGCAAAACATCGCTCATATTTGTGCCCTTCTTTTATGACGTAAAAGATTAACCATACAATTTTTTTATGTTTTTTTTTTCATTTCTCCTTTACAATCAGCTTTACTTCGGCTTCGCATTTTTATGCATTTCTTTGCCTTGATGCCTTAAATACAGAGAGATAATATGACAATAATTCCGTGTTGCCTTAATGTTGAAAAAAAATTGACTGAGAGGGATTTAAAAAAAAAAACTTAAACCCGCGTTGTGCTTGCGACGAACTGGGATAAAGGTTATCCTATTTCTGTATAAAATCAGGATTACTCGCTGATGAACTCTCACGTCTCTCTCTTTTCTCACACCTACCACCACCCCACCCCAAGCCAATCGCATACTTTTGTCAAAGGGAACACCCGCAGCTTTGTTGAGAACCGTCGACCGAAACAAAGGCGGGTTTTTAGCGATCAATCACGAGTCACAACAGCACGGAAACGGTCCAGCGAGTCATCATTGAGCTTTGACAAGTCCGTGTCTTACTTTTGTTTGTTTTTGGAATGTGTTGCTAAATGCGTGGATTATCTTTTCCTAACTTGAGCGAGAGAAAAGATTCCCACATGAAATAGAAATAAGATTTCATGAATTTAGACCACAAGGTGTCTTCAGTTTTTTGTTATTTTAAGAATGCACCCGGACTGCTGGAAACATAATTACTCTTGATGAAAAGATTTTAAAATGGCGGGCGTTTAAATAGAATTTAGTTTATCAATTTCCACCACTGAGGGTTAACCTGGCTACAACTTTGCTTCATTTGAATATCATCCATGTTTTTTTTTTTTTTGGGGGGGGGGGGTGTGTTTAAAAAGAGGGGGGGGGACATGCGTGAGTGCATCAGAGTAGTAGTAGTAGTTGAGGTTATTGTTGTTGTTTTAGTTGTAGTTGTAGTAGTAGTTGTTGTAGTAGTAGTAGTAGTTGTTGTTGTTGTAGTTGTAGCAGTAGTAGTAGTTGTTGTTTTGTAGTAGTAGTAGTTGTAGTAGTAGTCTAAATAGTAGCAGTTGTAGTAGTAGCAGTTGTAGTAGTTGTTGTTGTTGTAGTTGTTGTTTTTGTAGTAGTAGTTGTTGTAGTAGTTGTAGTATTAGTAGTAGTAGTAGTCTAAGTAGTAGCAGTTGTAGTAGTAGTTGTAGTAGTAGTGTAGTAGTAGCAGTAGTAGTTGTAGTAATAGTAGTAGTAGCAGTAGTAGTTGTAGTAGTAGTAGTAGTAGTAGCAGTAGCAGTTGTAGTAATAGTTTAGTGGTAGTAGTACTACTAGTAGTAGTAATTTTAGTTGTAGTAGTAGTTGTTGTGGGAGTAGCAGTGGTAGTAACAGAAAATGAACAGAATATGTATATATATATATATTTATATATATATGGAGAGAGGGACAGACAGACAGAAAGACAGACAGACAGATAGACAGATAGATGGAAGATTAGACAAACAGACAGACAAATACACTGGGAGACAAACAAAATGGCAACCAGGCAGGCAAGCAGATAGTTAGGTACTGTGAATGCTTAGGCAGGCAGATAGTTAGGTACTGTGAATACTTAGGCAGGCAGATAGTTAGGTACTGTGAATACTTAGGCAGGCAGATAGTTAGCTACTGTGAATACTTAGGCAGGCAGATAGTTAGGTACTGTGAATACTTAGGCAGGCAGATAGTTAGCTACTGTGAATACTTAGGCAGGCAGATAGTTAGGTACTGTGAATACTTAGGCAGGCAGATAGTTAGGTACTGTGAATACTTAGGCAGGCAGATAGTTAGGTACTGTGAATACTTAGGCAGGCAGATAGTTAGGTACTGTGAATACTTAGGCAGGTAGATAGTTAGGTACTGTGAATACTTAGGCAGGCAAATAGTTAGGTACTGTGAATACTTAGGCAGGCAGATAGTTAGGTACTGTGAATACTTAGGCAGGCAGATAGTTAGGTACTGTGAATACTTAGGCAGGCAGATAGTTAGGTACTGTGAATACTTAGGCAGGCAGATAGGTGGCAACGGAGCACATATTCAGAGAAGGAACGAAGGTCACGACTTCTCTCAAATTTGTTCAGAAAACATAACACAATCACAATCGAGTTTAACGAGTTAAATGTCAATGTACAACCAACATCGGTATACTTAGTATAGCCGTTATATAACTGAAATAGACGTCTGGTCAATATGGTGGATAGGTGACAGAAACCGTTAAAGGCTGTGTCTGAAAAGTTTTCTTGCTGCAGTTTCCTCATATCCCAAGTCCGGCTTGCTGCCTGAGCTACTGAGATTAGTACTCTGTGCACACCGTGAGCTGTGCTTTTCACACGGATGGTGTATCTATATTCAGATTGTTTACGATGAGTCATGATATCGTATGACGAAGGACAGTTCAGCTGCGCCTGTCTCCCTGTGTGTTTTCTTTCAAACTTAAGATGGCACAATGGGCACAAATACTAACTTCCCATGTCCGACAATCTTTGCAATTATGTGTCAGACTTTGCACGGGATCCGTATTCTATCTCGCAATACATTCTTGTTCCGTGCGACCCTCTAAACCTCGGCAAGAGAATTGAAGTAAATTGTTGTTGCCACTCACCTCAGTGTTTTCTTAGTGTTTCCCTAGATCAGCCTCTTTTTATTTTGTTATCTGTTTTGCGCTTGAGAATTTTATTTGCGATTCTCTGTTTGAGTCTCCCAACTACATGATCAATATACACCTATCTTCTTTTCTTGTAATTACAGATGATAGTATTGAATAGATAGTTATATCTACTACTTCAGCGCTAGTCTTCAATTCATGACAACTCTATACGAAGTATTATCCTGAGGCATTTGTTCTCGAATGCATCTAATTTATTCTCTACTTATTTAGTTGTTTTTCAAGCTCGTGTAAACATTATTAAGGTTAGATAACACATTTGAATAGAAAATTCTAGGTTTTTTTTTATTTACTAACTGTGATTTCCATATTATATCAACTTTTCTAAATGTCAGTGCTGCGTTTACTGTTCTGGTTCTTAATATGTGTGTATATATACATGGAAATAAATGGATAGATAAATCGTCGAATTCATCCATGTATTCATTCGTTCATTTATTCATTTATCTCTCATGTCAAAGACGGCATATAGGGCGGAAGTCATAGTTCTCCACGATTGACAATTTGCTGTTAGTTCTTGCAGGTTTTGGTTGTTTCTTAGTCCCATGGTTGAGCCTTCCTTAGTGATTGTTATGCACAGCGATTCTCTTGGTCTTCCTTGTTGTCTTTTACCAGAAGGCTTCCACGACAGGATATCTGTTGGAGAAATCTTTCTTCATTCATTCTCAGCACATGACCGATGTCAATCTAAAGCCTTACTTTTCTAAGTGTCGACACATATTCTTGTTTTGAAAGAGGCCGACCCAGAGAGACACTGAGAAGAACATTGATCAGAAAGGTAAGAGCATCCGGAATTAGCTCCCTCAATGAGACAGAGTTGCTTCCATCGAACAGAGACAAATAGCGAGATTTGCTAAAATATCTTTACAAGGATTGAAAACTGCTAGAATAAAAAATTAGATAAGAGAACGAGTATCTGGGACTATTCTATATGGGCCGGCTACGGCTCGAAAGGTCAATCGATAGATAGACTTTTGTTTTGGACAGATGGATATAGTCAGCGAGCTACGGCTTACGATCAATTGATTTTATCAAGTCTCTGATGAAGGCTTTCAACCATGACGTCATTAATAGCTACAAATAATCAATGAACAACAACTGAAAATGACAATAAAACAGCAAAAAACGATTACTTAACTACTGCACCAATAAAATGTTGCTTCGTTGGTTCGCATAATGCAATTCATTTAACTTTAATGCATTTGCTTCATTGAAATGCTGGTAGAATCCAGGTCTCTTCGACCTTGCTACTTTCCAAGAAATCGTGCACTTAATTAACCTTATGGCAATGAAATGAAAGTGCGATTTCTTTTTTTAAACCAGAAACGAAACGGAGGTAAACGTGTATCTTTTACACTTTGACGTGATTCCTTGTTCTAATTTTTTTAAAGAAAAAGAAAGAAAGAAAGAAAGAAAGAAAGAAAGAAAGATATAGAAACTACTTTATTATATATTTTTAAAAAAAATTATTTTATGTTGAGGATAAGGGTAAGATACAGGTTGTTGCGTTTGAATGATCGAGTTAGTGAACTTGCTGGGATGCGGAAATATCATACGGGGATCAGTGGTATAGCTGTTTGTCACTGATATTTTAGTTCCTAGGACTAAAAGAACATATAGGTCTCTTCATCGCCCGCCTTTAAAGGGCGTTGAGAGGGCGCAGTTCCTGTGCTGTAGTTGAAAACGTTTTTGAGTATCGGATTGCCTTCTCTATTGATTTCTATTCACTTAGCCAGGCTGGTTGACGATTCAGCTACTTTCAACGTGTTTTTTTTTTTTTTTTTTTTTTGTTTAATGGGATGGGCAGTGGAGTAGATTTGGGAAATTATAATACTACTTTTAAAATGTATATATCGTGACAGTCGAAAATAAATGTACACTGGAACTTGTTTCGGCTGAAGAAAAGCCTGTACAACATTCTAATTTATTAAAACTGTCAGCTCAATACGCTTCTACATAGATCGAACCTTGAACCATCTATGCAGATCCTGAAGATTAATCAGCTTTGATGTTCTTGTCTTCGCAAGATACTGAACATTAAATGGCAGGACAAAGTATGCAACTCCAACATCTTGCAACGAGCCAAACTCCCATCCACCATCCCAATACTTAAGGGCCGAATATTAAAGTGCTTGTGTCACGTGAGAAGAATGGACGACAATGGTGTTCTGATATTTTTGAATTTTTTTTTTTATGAAAACCTCAAAGACGGGAATAGACCAAAGGGGAGACAAGTGCTAGGGTATAAGAATTCTTCATTAGTAGTTAGCTATGTAGGGGAGCCGCGACAGCTCAGTGGTTAGTGGACTGGACTGCAAAGGACAAAGGGTAGGGTTCGATCCCAATCGACGGCTTCCGGGTTCACCCAGCCTTTAATGGGTACCGGATTTTTCTGGGAAAGTGAAGCGGCCCGGGCGTAATGCCAAACCACATTACCCCAAAAATCATGTGCCGAAGGTCTGTAAAATTTATGGTCACTAACACCATATTCCCTATACGGCATTTGACGTGACGGGGATACTTTACCTTATTTAGTTAGCTATGTAGGACTAGTTTTATTTACATAGATATCTGTGTGCGTGCTGTTTGTTTATTCCTGATGAAGACATATTGAGCCGAAATGTCGCTCAAATTTGTTTCATCCATCAATAAAGCAAAGTTTTAACCACACGATTTTTTGTTCTATTTTTTTCTTCAATTCTCCTTATAAGGGTCCTACAGCGCTTCATTGTGAAAGTATTCTATCAGCTGAAGAAACGGAAAATCTGATGTCAGATCGTAGCACGTGGCGAGTAAGATTTTGAAAAAAAAAAAAACGACACAGCAGCATCCAAGGAAGAAATGATCTCAAAATTAGAAAACAAAAAGCGCAGGAGAAAGTGATATGGTCCGCCATCATAAATACATACTGTTCATTTTGCTGCCGGATCTATCTATCCAAACTGGCAGTTTTAGTCACTAAAGTAGCTGGTCAGTAATACCACATCCAACATATATGAAACTAATATAATACAAAATGAATGACAAATCATGATTGGTAGCTACTAGCACGATGTATATATATATATATATATATCATCATCATCATCATCATCATCATCATCATCATCATCAAGTACCGGACCAGCTAACTATTCCACATGAGATCACAATAAAAGACATACTACTCAATATCTTGTCTTTAATCACCCCCCAATTTCCAGGATCGGGTGTTTTTAATGACAAACGGAGTAGACACAATTCTGATAAACATTGATTAATTCCTGCTGATAAGGATGATGCAGCTTTTTCTGGTGTCGGTATGAGAGAGGAAGGTGAAATTATGGTTACTTCTGAAAAGACGCTGTCGGCATGCAGGGAGTGCCAAGTGGTAATTATAATATTATTATTATTACAGTAAGTACTGAGTCAAAAAATACGATTCCGGCACTATTATTTCAAATAATGTATTGACAAACAGTTGTTTATAAGAATAGCAAAATGTCACATCTTCTCAATATTCCTGTATGGTGCAGAAACATGGACATTAGACAAGAAAACAGAACAGAAAACTGAAGCCTTTGAAATGTGGATTTACAGAAGAATATGTAGAATTGGATGGAAAGAAAAAAAAAACGATGAAGTTTTAAAACAACTTTTAAAAAAAGAGAACTACTAAATACAATTAAGACAAGACAAATGCAATTTTTGGGACACATTAAAAGACACAACAGCCTATTAAAAGTAATATTGGAAAGGAAAATACGTGGTAAACGAGGTAGAGGCAGACCAAGACTAACATGGACGAATAACATCAAAAGATGGACAAGTCAATCTATGACAGCCTGCACCATCAAAGCAAAAAACAGAGTGGAATGGCGATCCATGGTAGCCAACCTTCGTTGCGGAGACGGCACTCGATGATGATGATGAAACAGTTTTAAAGTTATGTTACTGAGAGATATGGTCTCCTATTCTTGCAGACATGGTACTTGATGAAGATGGTGATATACAGTGGTATTTTTGTTTTGTTACAGATAATTTTTTGTGGATTTTTTTTTTGTCTTTCAAAATATTTTTCAGTAATACCGTTGGGAATATATCATAAATGTAGTTTAATTTTATGAAGTGTGTTATGTAGTTTAATTTTTTGAAGTGTGTTATGTAGTTTAATTTTATGAAGTGTGTTATGTATTTCATTTTTGTTGCACTAGGAAACATATGGAAATCAAAAAAGAAATTAGGTTAAATACAAAAATAAAAATTTTCAACTCCAATGTTAACAACAAAAATGACAATCGTGAAGATACAGACCTTCATTAATGGATGTTTGCGTAGAATAAAAGGATGGAAATGGCAGGACAAAATCACTAACATAGAGTTAGGGAAATGTGCTAGTCAAATACCAGTGGATAAACGATACAGCGAAGATGATGGCGCTGGATAGGGCACACACTGCGGAAGCCAACTGAGAGTATTACAGGGCATGCCTTTATTTGAAATACCCAAAGGGAAAGACAAAGAGGGAGATCAAAATATTCTTGGAGAAGACAGATGGAAGCAGAGATGAAGATGATGGGGAAGACTTGGAATGATATTAAAAGAATGGCAAGAAACATAACGACTTGGAAAGTATCCGTTGAATACCTATCCTCCACAGGGAGTTAAAAGGAAGGAGAAAAAGATACAACGTTTTTGTAGCGTAATTTACATTCAATTCTTTATGGAAAAGAAAGAAAAATGACGATTATAGAACAAGCAATAAAATATGCACTAACCATTGCCAAACGAGGCTTATTTTGTATTCCATCTGGACCGATTAGCACACAGGAGCCTGTGAAATTATTGTGAGGACAGTTGGATATGGACATAAGAGAGGCAGAGGGAATTGTTTGGCAGTACTTGACTTAGATAAGAGACGGAGAGCAGGAAAATTGTCCATGGAGACGGGGTTCGATAAGCAGTGGAAATATTGGCCATGATGAAGTAAAGAGTGCTTTGGGATGCCTGCTAAACACAACGAATGAAGTGGACAATGATTTTTGGTTAAGTAGATGTTTCGTTTGTAGCAAATCATGTTTAGGTTCATATTTATGTAGTAAAGTGATGTTTCATGCAGTAACATTTATCTTCCTCTTCTTCAACCTTTTTAGCTCCCAGTGGAGCAGAGGTCTTTAACAAACACTTTCCAAGTCGTTCTGTTTTTTGTGCCATTCTTTTAAGATCATTCCATGTCTTCACCATCATCTTCATCTCTGCTTCTATCTGTCTTCTCCAAGAATTCCTTTGTCTTCCTCTTTGTCTTTTCCCCTGGGGATTCCAAAAAAGGGCCTGTTGTGTAATACTTTCAGTTGGCTTCCGCAGTGCGTGTCCTATCCAGCGCCATCGTCTTCGCTGTATCTCTTTATCCACTGGTGTTTGACTGGTACATTTCCATAATTCTATATTAGTGATTTTGTCCTGCCATTTCCATCCTTTTATTCTGCGTAAGCATCCATTAATGAAAGTCTGTATCTTCGTGATTGTCAATTTTGTTGTTCTCCATGTTTCACAACCATATAATAGGACCGCAGTAACATTTATTCTTTACAAGCCGAATGGTCTATTCTGTTGTGTTCCACTTTTGTCTTATTCTGTTGTGTTCCTTTTTTTATCTTATTCTGTTGTGTTCCTCTTTTGTCTTATTCTGTTGTGTTCCTTTTTGTCTATTATGTTGTGTTCCTTCTTTGTCTATTCTGTTGTGTTCGTCTTTTGGCTTATTCTGTTTTGTTCCTTTTTTGCCTATTCTGTTGTGATCCTCTTTTGCCTTATTCTGTTGTGTTCCTTTTTTTCTTATTCTGTTGTGTTCCTTTTTTGTCTATTCTGTTGTGTTCCTCTTTTGTCTTATTCTGTTGTGTTCCTTTATGTCTATTCGTTTGTGTTCCTCTTTTATCTATTCTGTTCTGTTCCTTTTTTATCTATTATGTTGTGTTCCTTTTTGTCTTATGCTGTTGCGTTCCTTTTTTGTCTATTCTGTTGTGTTCCTTTTTTTGTCTTATTCTGTTGTGTTCCTTTTTGTCTGGTGTTCCTTTTTTTGCCTATTCAGTTGTGTTATTTTGTTTCTTATTCTGTTGTGTTCCTTTTCGTCTTATTCGGTTGTCTTCCTTTTTTGTCTTATTCTGTTGTGTTCCTTTTTTGTCTATTCTGTTGTGTTCCTTTTTTGTCTATTCTGTTGTGTTCCTCTTTTGTCTTATTCTGTTGTGTTCCTTTTTGTCTGGTGTTCCTTTTATGTCTATTCAGTTGTGTTTCTTTTTTTCTTATTCTGTTGTGTTCCTTTTGTCTTATTCTGTTGTTTTCCGTTTTGTCTTATTCTGTTGTGTTCCTTTTTGTATTATTCTGTTGTGTTCCTTTTTTATCTATTCTGTTGTGTTCCTTTTTTGTCTTTTCTGTTCTGTTCCTTTTTTGTTTTATTCTGTTGTGTTTCTTTTTTGTCTTATTCTGTTGTGTTCCTTTTTGTCTTATTCTGTTGTGTTCTTTTTTGTCTATTCTGTTGTGTTCTTTTTTGTCTATTCTGTTGTGTTCCTCTTTTGTCTTATTCTGTTGTGTTTCTCTTTTGTCTATTTTGTTGTGTTCCTCTTTTGTCTTATTCTGTTGTGTTCCTCTTTTGTCTATTCTGTTGTGTTTTTTTGTTTTGTAAAGCTGCCACCATACCTTATAGGAGTGTACGTTACACCATCACTGGTTCCTTGCTACCAGCTGTACCGCAGCACTGCATTTATTTGCACGTTCCCTAAGTAAAATTAATGTTTAGATAAATATTTTGCAGAACAATTTATGTGTTGATAAATGTTTATGTAGCAATGTTTTCGTCTCATTCAATAAAATTTACGTTTATGTAAATATTTTTGTATGAAAATATTGGTTATTGGTTATGGAAGGCCTCGGTCTCACAGCAAACGAATTAAAATCCATAATTGCTCAACCGCCCGTGCCAGTGGAATCATCCGAATTACCAACTCATCTCCCAAACAAAGAAAGGTAACTGTAGTCCCCATCGTAGCAGTCTCAGCACACGCCAAAAGACATAAGGCGAAACCGCGCAGAAAGTGAACACAGCCAACTGTTCCCTGTCATACGATATCATCATTCATCGTAAACAAGCGGGATATAGAAGCAGGATCAAAACGGATGAGACACACAGCTCACGGTGTGCACAGAGCACTTAACTCAGTAGCTCCTGCAACAAGCCGGACTTGGAATATGAGGAAACTGCAAGAAGGAACACTTTTCAGACATAGCCTTCAATGGTTCCTGCCGCCTATCCACCATATACCATGGGAGTAATTAGGGTTCGATTTCCGTATAATAATTTCCGTAGGAAAATATATGATTAGGTAAGTAACATTTCCGATAGATAAACACTTTTGTAGAAACAATCACGTTTAGATTAATTTATTTGTGTGCATGTTAATGTCATCTAATGAAATGTATGTGAATATCTGTGTAGCAATTTTGATGTTTTTATAAATAGGTGTATCTTGAAATGTATGATTATGTAATTGTCATTGTAGCTAAATTTATGATGAAATTAATATCCGTGTAACATTTCTGTTTATATATAAAAAAAAAACAGTAAAGTACGCACGTCACGCCAAGTGGCGTATAGGGAATATGGTGTTAGTGACCATAAATTTTACAGACCTTCGGCACATGATTTTTGGGGTAATGTGGTCGGTATTACGCCCGTGCCGCTTCACTTTCCCAGAAAAAAATCCGGTGCCCATTAAAGGCTGGGTGAACCCGGAAGCCGTCGATTGGGATCGAACCCTAACCTTTGTCCTTTGCAGTCCAGTTCACTAACCACTGAGCTATCGCGGCTCCCCTGTTTATATATATATATATATATATATATATAATTATATATGGTGGCCTACCATGGAGCATCATTTAACTCTCACTCTTGTCTTGATGGTATACGTTGTCTTAAGTTTCACTTGTCCACTTTTTTATGTTGTCTGTCCACTTTAGTCTTGGCCTGACATCTGTCTCGTACCATCCCTTACATGATGACTTTTAGAATGGCACATTACATGTGTGGCAACATTTGTGTAAAGAAAAAAAAACATTATCCTGCACATTTTCGTTATCTGGTATCTTTCTCCAGAATGTTAAAACAGTTTATGGTCGATGTATTTTGTACCGTCTTGCAGAGCAACGGTATAATCCCCCCTCTTTTCTTGGCTAGGAGCCGCGATAGCTCAGTGGTTAGTGACTACAAACGACAAGAGGTAGGGTTCAATCCCAACCGACGGCTTCCAGGTTCACCCAGCCTTTAATGGGTACCGGATTTTTTTTGGGGAAAGTAAAGCAACACGGTACCGACCACATTAGCCCCAAAATCATGTGCCGAAGGTCTGTCAAATTTATGGTCACTAACACCATATTTCCTATACGCCACTTGGCGTGACAGGGGCACTTTACTTTACTTATGTCTCTGAACTATATAAGAAGACTGTTTTACATTTGTATCAAATAGACTTATCTTCGAGCTTTTTTCAGAAATATTATATAACCTGCATATGATTTCTTACGTGGTACAGTAAGTTTGAAGTAGTAATAGTTCCCTTCAAAGTGGCAGAAAGTTGAGTTCTTCACACCAAAGAAACGGATTATTCAGACGGATATGGTTGGTTTGTTGGTGCGTTCGCCCGATGACTAAAGTATTCTAGAGTATCGTAGTAGACTAGAATATTCCTCTTCATCATCCGCCCTACAAGGACGTAGTAGACGTGTCTGCGTTGTGTTGTGGTTTGCAGTATAACTGTTATATTTGCGCCTTTCGGCCCAACACATCCGACTTCAGCACGACATTTTTGAGTATCGGGTTGTCTTCCCTCTTCGATCCCTGCACGCTTGGCCAGACTAGACAGGTTAGTCTGTTACTGGAGGCATCGCGGAGACGGATATTATATATATATAAAACTAAAAATGCCCAATGTATGAGTTACAGATTTGAACCACTTCCACAAAATAACAATGTTATTAACAAGAGGAATGTAGTAAATTAAGCGTCGTGTGCATGATCCACAAACGCTGTTTTTTTTTTTTCATTAAATTTTAACCGCAGTGATAGTTCAAAATAAAAAAAAAAAGTTTTGTCTAGAAAAATAGCAGTCCCGTTTACTTGTCTAAAGAATGCTATAAACAAAAATCAACTGTTCAGATTTAAATATAACTAAAAAAAAAAGGTAACATCAAAAGATGGACAAATCAACCGATGACAACCTGCACCATCAAAGCAAGAGATAGAGCAAAATGGCGCTCCATGGTAGCCAACCTTCGTTGCGGAGACGGCACTCAATGATGATGATGGAAAAAAAAGGTTAAGATTTCAACATTAAGAAAACAAAAATATGGTCAATTCCGTGCGGAAACACTTCCACTTTTCTTAGCTTGTGTTGGCTCCCAGTAGGGAGCCCTGAAGGTGAGAGAGCCGTAACTAATGTCTCCCAGCCTGTTTTATGAATATTTCTTTTTACCTTCCCCACTTGTGACTGTCTCACTTTAGCACTCTTGTATTTTTATTTTTTTCAAACCACATTTCCCGTACATAATTATCTCCCTTACAGATATAGTTATTTAGCTTTTTTCTTGCTTTCTTCACATGCCTCACTTTGTGTTTGTCGCCTTTTCAAATTGTTCGTTATGTTTATTTATCTATCACAATACTCATCTATATTTGCTTTCTTTCACATTCCCCATTTATACTTGTTTCCCGTTTCCATTTCCCATTTATATTAATTTCCCTTTCACATTCACCATTTATATTTATATCCCTTTCACATTCCCCATTTATATTTGCTTCCCTTTCACATTTCCCATTTATATTTATATCCCTTTCACATTCCCCATTTATATTTGTTTCCCTTTCACATTTCCCATTTATATTTGTTTCCCTTTCACATTCCCCATTTATATTTCTTTCCCTTTCACATTTCCCATTTATATTTGTTTCCCTTTCATATTCCCCATTTATATGTGTTTCCCTTTTACATTCCACATTTATATTTTTCTCCCCTTCATATTACCCATTTATGTTTGTCTCCTTTCATATTTCAAAATTATATTTGTCTCTCTCTCTCTCGTATTACACACTTATATTTGTCCCTCTCTCTATCTCGTATTTCTCACATATTTGTCCCTTTCTCTCTCTCTCTCTCGTATTAAACACTTATATTTCTCTCTCTCTCTCTCTCGTATTTCTTACTTATATGTGTCCCTCTCTCTCTCGTATGTCTCACTTATATGTGTCCCTCTCTCTTTCGTATTTCTTACTTATATGTGCCCCTCTCTCTCTCGTATTTCTCACTTATATGTGTCCCTCTCTCTTTCGTATTTCGTACTTATATGTGTCCCTCTCTCTCTCGTATTTCTTACTTGTATGTGTCCCTCTCTCTCTCGTATTTCTCACTTATATGTGCCCCTCTCTCTCTCTTTTGTATTTCTCACTTATATGTGTGTGTCTCTCTCTCTCGTATTTCTCACTTATATGTGCCCCTCTCTCTGTCTCGTATTTCTCACTTATATGTGTGTGTCTCTCTCTCTCTCGTATTTCTCACTTATATGTGCCCCCCTCTCTCTCTCGTATTTCTCACTTATATGTGTGTGTCTCTCTCTCTCGTATTTCTCACGTATATGTGTCCCTCTCTCTCTCGTATGTCTCACTTATATGTGTCCCTCTCTCTCTCGTATTTCTCACTTATATGTGCCCCTCTCTCTCTCTCGTATTTCTCACTTATGTGTGCCCCTCTCTCTCTCTCGTATTTCTCACTTATATGTGTCCCTCTCTCTCTCGTATTTCGCACTTATATTTGTCTCTCTAATACATAAAACAATACCAAAAGAACACTGTTTAACTCAACAGCTCAGGCACAAAATACAACATGAAAATTAACTTCGACTAAACAGAAGTCATGAATGTTGCCAAAAATAAACAGAACATCAACATAACTATAGAAGACCAGCAACTAAAACAAGTAGAGGAATTCATCTAGGAAGTTTAGTGACAAACGATAATTCACAAACAGCAGAGATAGAATCAAGATGCAACAAATCTTGTCAAATAATTGGACAGTTATCACCCCTATTGTCCAACAAGGAAATAACTCTATAGGCAAAACGAGCACAATACAATACAATCTCCATCCCAACGTAGTGCTACCAATGCCAGACCTGGACCCTACATGCAAGAATAATAGGGAAAATAACCTCTACAGAGATGAAATGTGTTACACGAATGACAGGAAACAGTCTGAGAGATAAGATCAGAAATTAAGAACTAAGAAAAAAGCTAGGAATAGTTCCCACCATAGCATATATAAAGAAACAACAGATAAAATAGTTTGACCACGTGACAAGACAGAAACATCAAAATACAACATAACGAGCCTTCAAATAAACATTGTGAGAATTGGTTATTTGCTTATGGAAGGTCCCGGTATCACTGCAAACGAATTAAAATCCATAATTGCTCAACCGCCTGTGCCAGCGTAATCATCTGAATTAATATCTCATCTCCTAAACAAAGAAAGGTATCTGTAGTCCCATTCGTAGTAGTCTCAGCACACGCCAAAAGACATAAGGCGAAACCGCGCATAAAGTGAACACAGCCAACTGTTCCCTGTCATATGATATCATCATTCCTCGTAAACAATTGGGATATCGAAACATGAATAAAACGGATGAGCTCACGGTGTGCACAGAGCACTTAACTCAGTAGCTCCTATTGTGAGAATACCAGACCCAATGGTCGACCACGAAAAAGATGGATGGAAGGAATATTATAATCACTAGGAAACATAACAGCAGCAGAGGTGAACAGAAGAGCAAAAGACCACATATTATATCACCCTTCGACGCTGAAAGTCAAATGAGGAAGGAAAGAAGAAGAGGAAATAAATTTGTCTCTCTCTCTCTCTCGTATTTTTCACCTATATTTGACCCTTTCACTCTCTCTCTCTCTCTCTTTTATATTTTCACCACTTATATTTCTCTCTCTCTCGTATTTTTCAATATATTTCTCTCTCTCGTATTTCTCACTTATCTCTCTCTCTCTCTCTCTCTCTGTCTCGCATTTCTCATTTATATTTCTCTCTCTCCCGGATTTCTCACTTATATTTCTCTCTCTCACTCTCTCGTATTTCTCATTTACATTTCTCTCTCTCTCTCTCTCTCTCTCTCTCTCGTATTTCTCACTTATATTTCTCTCTCTCACTCTCGTATTTATCGTTTATATTTCTCTCTCTCGTATTTCTCACTTATATTTCCCTCTCTCTCTATCTCTCTCGTATTTCTCACTTATATTTCTCTCTTTCTCGTATTTTTCATATTTTTTTTCTCTCTCTCTCTCTCTCTCTCTCTTTCGTATTTCTAAAAGATATTTCTCTGTCTCTCTCTCTCTCGTATTTCTCACTTTTATTTCTCTCTCTCTTTCTCTCTCGTATTTCTCACTTATATTTCACTCTCTCCCTCTCTCGTATTACTCGCTTATATTTCTCACTCTCTCTCTCTCTCTCTCTCTCTCTCTCTCTCTCTCGCTTTTCTCACTTATATTTCTCTGCTTCTCTCTATCGCTCGTATTTCTTGCTTATATTTCTCTCTCTATCTATCTCATATTTCTCACTTATATTTCTCTCTCTCTCTCCCTCTCTTTCGTATTTGTCACTTATATTTCTCTCTCTATCGTTTTTCTCACTTATATTTCTCTCTCTCTCTCTCTCGTATTTCCCACTCATTTTTCTCTCTCTCTCTCGTATTTCCCACTCATATTTCTCTCTCTCTCTCTCTCGTATTTCTCACTTATATTTCTCTCTCTCTCGTCTTTCTTATTTATATTTCTCTCTCTCTTGTATTTCTCACTTACATTTCTCTCTCTCTCTCTCTCGTATTTCTCACTTATATGTGTCCCTCTCTCTCTATCTATCTCGTTTTTGTCACTTATATTTGTCTTTCTCTGTCTTTCGTATTTCTCACTTATATTTCTCTCTCTCTCTCTCTCTATCTCGTTTTTTCACTTATATTTATCTTTCTCTGTCTTTCGTATTTCTCACTTATATTTCTCTCTCTCTCTCTCTCTCTCTCTCTCTCTCTCTCTCTCTCTCTCTCTTGTATTTTGCCAATTGTAACCATAACCAAGTATTCAAACTTTCCTTTTCTCACGACGTGCCCGAAAAATCTTGATTGTTTTTTTCTGATTTTTTTTTTGTTGAGCTTCATTTTTGTGTTGACTTTTCTGAGAATGTCCTCTTTGGTCTTTTTAGCTGTTTGTGGAACTTTTAACATTCTTCTGAGTAGTCCTATCTCTGTGGTCTCTAATCGCCTTTTCATTTGTTTTTACCTAAGTAGCGGTCATTTTTCGGCTACTCTTTTAAATTTCCATCTGGCGAGCGTTATTTAACGTGCGCGGAGTGAGCATTTGGTCTCATGTTTTTCTTCGTTGCACGAAACAACTAGACAGAGGATTTCGAGGTTAGGGGAAGTCAAAGAATGAGGAACCCACGGATTTGAACAGGAAAAATTCAAACCGCCTTTGGCTGGATTCGAACTGGGAACCTTGTTGTCCAGATGCCGACGTCTTACCTCTACACCACCAAACTTTGAAGTCGGTAAGTATGTTAGTGAATTGAACTTCAACTCTTGTTCTCAATAGACCACTGCTCTACCGCTGATTCTAGGAAGTAAGCTTGCCATTTATTTTAGTGACGTCAATTGACAATTACGTGACCAGGCAGAACAATAAATCCTCACAAATCTTTACAATAATCCTAGTCCTTTAACGTTCCTTACCACTTGTTTTAAAAAAAGGGGTCACGGTAAAGAAATGCATGAAAATGCGAAGCTGCAGTAAAGTTGATTGTAAAGGAGAAATAAGACAAACATATTTTTAAAATGGTATTGTTAAAGCTTGACGTAACACAATGTGTGTTAACTTATATATTATTTGATAATATTATATTCTTCCTCTTCTACCTTCTTTAGCTCCCAGTGGAGCATAACACTTTCCAAGTCGCTCTGTTTTTTGCCATTCTTTTAAGATCATTCTGTCTTCCCCATCATCTTCATCTCTGCTTCTATCTGTCTTCTCCAAGATTTCCTTGGTCTTCCTCTTTGTCTTTTCGCCTGGTGATTCCAAAAAGAGGGCCTGTTGTGTAATACTCTCAGTTGACTTTCGTAGTGTGTGTCATATCCAGCGCCATCGTCTTCGCCGTATCTCTTTATCCACTGATATTTGACCGGTACATTTCCATAATTCTATGTTAGTGATTTTGTCCTGCCATTTTCATCCTTTTATTCCGCGTAAGCATCAATTAATGAAAGTATGTATCATCGTGGTTGATAACAATATATATATAACGAAAATCACTGGAGTCTGTAGAAATGTGGTTTTACAGAAGAACGTTGAGAATACCATGGACAGCTAAGAAGAGTAATGAAGATGTTCTGAGAGAGGTCAAAGCAAAAAGAGAGCTAATTTAATATATTAGAAAGAAACAATCATCATTTTTTGGCCATGTAATGAGAAGAGAACAACTGGAATATATTGTAACAACTGGAAAAATTGAGGGACGAAGAGATAGAGGGAAGCAAAGAGAAAAAATGCCAGACAGCTTAACAGAATGGCTTGGCAGAAGGTCAACAACAGAAATGATAAATAACCGTCGAGATCGAAATTTGTGGAGAGACATGATCACCTACGCCAGCAGGCCCGGTACTTGATGATGATGACGTACAACTTTAACCATACTATTTGTTTTCATTTTTTCATTCTCCTGTTTTAAAAGAAATCAGTTGTGTACTTTACACTATATATTTAGTCAACAACAACAACATATAATAATATGAAGGTAAGGTACAGTATAGTCTATATTATATATTGTGTTAGAGGACCGAAGTGTTCAAAGTCGACACACCAGGCCATAATATAGGTCACTGAAAGGACCACTATTCTTCCTTGCTGTTAATACTTTCCTAAACTGATTGGTCCCATAGTTTTGAAGCTTGTTCACCTGAAGTGCGCTTTTCTGAGAGTGAATGGTGTTCACTGTGCCCCTCTAATCAGCGAGCTACTGACGCTCATTAATTTGGTTAAGAACATTTTTCCACCTTCATCATTTTTCATTATGGACATTATTATCGACGTCATCAAGATAATTATCGTCAGCATCATTGTCATCAAGTATCATGTCTACTGACGTGTCATCATGTCATCTTGCGATCCAGCATGCCGAAGACTAAGTGTGTCAGCCATAGCGCATGTTTAGGGGTACTAACAGGACACACGCACATGAGTACAGACTGGCGAATAGCTCATCTCGTTTCACGATGTTGATCTTACCCCTCCACCATGGCAAAAGACAATGAGTCAAGTTTGCATGATCAAAAGACGTAAAAACTGAAATAGTAGATGTCTCTGTCACAATTTTATGTCTCTACGGTTGTTTATCAGTTACTTTCTTAATTTCACTTAAATAATCTTCTCGAAGTGTCAGCCCTCTTTTCTCTTATCCTCTACTTCTTTACATGTATCTAGTTGTCATGCCGTATTCTAAATATAGATTTATGGAAAAACCGGAAAATAAATCCATGGAAGGCAAGGAGTAGCTCGCTGAGGTTTTATAGTCAGTAATGTCGCTATGTAGCCGCGATAGCTCAGTGGTTAGTGAACTGGACTACCACGGACAAGGGGTAGGGTTCGATCCCAACCGACGGCTTCCGGGTTCACCCAGCCTTAAATGGGTACCGGATTTTTTTCTGGGAAAGTAAAGCAGCACGGGCGTAATACTGACCACATTACCCCAAAAATCATGCGCTGAAGGTCTGTAAAATATAGGGTCACTAACACCATATTTCCCTATACGCCACTTGGCGTGACGGGGGTACTTTACTTTAATGTCGCGCTATGTGTTGTCACTTCTTTAATTCCTCGTCTGCTTTCAACGTCGAAGGGAGGTATTTATTCACCGTCATTCGCCCTTCTCTTGATCTCTGCTACTGTTATGTTTTCCATTGTTTCTAAGAATCCATTAACTCATATTTTTCGTGGTCGGCCCTTGAGTCTGCTATTCTCGCAGCACTTTTTAAAGGCTAGTTGTGTTTTGTGTTTTGTTATCATATTTTAGTGACATTCTGGAGATTGTTAAAACATCTGAAAGACAAGATCAGAAATTAAGAACTGAGAAAAAAGCTAGGAATAGTCCCCGCCATAGAATATATAAGGAAACAACAGATAAAATGGTTTGGCCACGTGACAAGGCAGAAAGAACAAAACACAACACAACGAGCTTTCAACAAACGTTGTGAGAACACCAGACCCAAGGGTCGACCACGAAAAAGATGGGTCGATGGAATATTAAAAGCACTAGGAAACATAACAGCAGCAGAGGCGAACAGAAAAGCAAAAGACCGCAAATTATATCTCCCCTCGACGCTGAAAGGCAGATGAGGAAGGAAAGAGGAAGAAGAAGTTAAAACATCGTTTATGTTCCACTCAACAATGACTTCTCTCACACTAACAGAGAATGAACATATGATTTGATTCGTCCTTTCACAAGCTCGTCAAAGACTAATCTGACTAAATGTCCGCAGGCACAAAAGCTAACAAAAATATAAATAAAAACAAAGACAAATTCTCTTTGTGCAAAGTGCGACTAAAAAGCACAGTATATGAAGTGTTTTTACAGGTAGATAAAATACGAATAATCCGTCGTGTCAAAACTGACGAGCTATTACAAAATGTTCAGTATTTCAATGTGTACAGCAAGGTAATAGAAACACATATACATAATTGTAATACAGGCAAATGATGAGTTATACGTAAAACGTAAAGTAAAGAACCCCGTCACGCCAAGTGGCGTATAGGGAATATGGTGTTATTGACTATAATTTTTACACACCTTCAGCACATGATTTTTTATGAGGTAATGTGGTCAGTACTATGCCCGTACTGCTTTACGTTCACAGAAAAAATCAGGTACCCATTTGAGGCTGGATGAACCTGGAAGTCGTATATCAGGATCGATCCCGACCTCTTGTCCTTAGTAGTCCAGTTCACTAACAACTGAGTTATCGCGGCTCCCAATTATCATTTGTGTGTGTGTGTGTGTGCATTAATGATAAAATGTTAGAAATTATACAAGCAACAAGAATAAGACTCAAAGTGTTCGCTTTATCTGACAGGTAGCAACATTTTGAAGGAATTTGTCCTAATGAAGTCTAACTTTAGCAAGCAGAACTGTGGAAGTTAGATACATTCATTTATCTGAGAGATAACAGTGAGAGAGATTTCATAAACTCCTTTATAAATAACAGATAAAATTAGGGAAGTTATGCAGATTCCTTTGACATTCATTATTTGTAGCAGACAAAATAAAGGAACTTATGCCAATTGCTTTTAGCTGTACAGTCAAAATAAAGGAAGTTATGCCAATTACTTTTAGATGTAGCACTCAAAATAAAGGAAGTTATGCCAATTACTTTTGAATGTACAGACAAAGTAAAGGAAGTTAAGCCAGTTACATTACGGTGTACAGACAAAATAAAGGAAGTTTTACCAATTTCCTTTAGCTGTAGTAGTCGACAATTCATTACCGATGCATTTTTGGAAATGCTTCGACAAAATGGAGGAGCAGTTATGAGAAATTCCGGACTGCAACGAAACTGGTTCCATGGATAAAAAATAAAACAGATAAGATTATTTTAGTTTTTATAAGAATTTAGGACAAAGATTCTCGATAGGACAAAAAAAAATCACGGCGTCTGTGAATTAAACAAGGCCCTTGCATGTCAGAAACGAGCGCACTAGACACTAGCCAACACGATTACTTACATATAGAGATGGTGTCTCCAGACATAATGTTTGCATGTGGAATCAATCATTAAGAATAAACAATCAAATGTGCGTCCTTACGTCTGTTGGTGCAAAACCATCTATAGCAACGGTTCTTAAACTTTCCTTTACCCCGGACCCTCATTAAATACGTTTTGTTGTCGCGGACCCCCAGGATTTATTTTCTTTCGTGTTTTCATTCATTCTCTTTCCGTTTAGCTACACGTTATAATACTTTTCACCGAGCTGCTGACCCCTTGGGGCTGTGGACCACAGTTTGAGATACGTTGATCTATAGTATTAATAAGATCCACAGCTGAAAGTAATCACCCAAAGTTTGTGACGTTTTCAACATTGCGTGCGCGCAGGGGCGGTTGTGGGTAAAATGACGTGAAATGTATATAGTCGTATAGTTCAAGAATTCACAGGCTTTGGGTGATTTCCGGATTTCCCTCTCACCCCGCAGGCTTTGTAAACTATAGATTGATGTGACGGGTGTTACTATCGATTTACAAAATAAATGAATTCCAGAAATGATTCCAGAACTAGCAGACTTACCGTGAATTAGCCTTGGGCTGAAGAAACACAGGAAGGCCTTTGCTCTGCCATGAAGACGTCTGGAAGCGCGACCTGCAGACGCCAGTCATAAGCTGAACAGATTAGTGAGATCCTGCAAGGATATGTTTATTTGCCAGCAAGTTGTGAACGTTTTGGTGAGAACAAAGACTGCGGAATCTGAGTCTGCGGTAGCTTGAGTGGAGCCAATATGTGGTATCGGTATCATAACATATAATCGTTATTATTATCATCAATGCTATCATCATCGTTTTCGCTATCATCACTATCACCACCATTAATATCATTATCAATATCATTTGCCATGATAATCACAATTATCACCGTCATCAATATCTTCATGATCATCAACAATAGCATCATCATTATGGTGACACAATCAATATTGCCACCATCATTATTATCATCATCAACAATAGCATCATCATTATGGTGACACAATCAATATTGCCATCATCATCATTATCATCATCAACAATAACATCATCATTATGGTGACACAATCAATATTGTCATCATCATCATTATCATCATCAACAATAACATCATCATTATGGTGACACAATCAATATTGCCACCATCATCATTATCATCATCAACAATAGCATCATCATTATGGTGACACAATCAATATTGCCACCATCATCATTATCATCATCAACAATAGCATCATCATTATGGTGTCACAATCAATATTGCCACCATCATCATCATTATCATCATCAACAATAACATCATCATTATGGTGACACAATCAATATTGTCATCATCACCATTATCATCATCAACAATAGCATCATCATTATGGTGACACAATCAATATTGTCATCATCATCATTATCATCATCAACAATAGCATC
Source organism: Megaustenia siamemsis (assembly GCA_032433765.1). Lineage (NCBI taxonomy): Eukaryota > Metazoa > Mollusca > Gastropoda > Stylommatophora > Ariophantidae > Megaustenia > Megaustenia siamemsis. The sequence continues at coordinate 52,007,997 of JAVIAB010000091.1, read as the reverse complement.
ATCATTATGGTGACACAATCAATATTGTCACCATCATCATTATCATCATCAACAATAACATCATCATTATGGTGGCACAATCAATATTGCCACCATCATCATTATCATCATCAACAATAACATCATCATTATGGTGACACAATCAATATTGTCACCATCATCATTATCATCATCAACTATAACATCATTATTATGGTGACACAATCAATATTGCCACCATCATCATTGTCATCATCGTCGTTATTGAAAATATGTCCAGAGTTAAAACGGCCAAGTTTCTTCACGTCAGCCTGTCGTAGCCCGTCCCTTATCATTGAAACTGTTGATCTTTTCCTTTATAAGACCGCTAAACTGTCAAGTATTTTCTTTCTTTGTTTCCCTCTGTATCTCTTACCATCTATATTTCCAGTGGTCTATTTTCACTTAGTCTCGTGACTTTGATCGAACTATTTTCACTTAGTCTCGTGACTTTGATCGAACTATTTTCACTTAGTCTCGTATCATTGATCGGACTATTTTCACTTAGTCTCGTAACCTTGACTGAACTATTTTCACTTGGTCTCATGACCTTGATCGAACTATTTTCACTTAGTCTCATGACCTTGATCGAACTATTTTCAAATAGTCTCATGACCTTGATCGAACTATTTTCAAATAGTCTCATGACCTTGATCGAACTATTTTCACTTAGTCTCATGACCTTGATCGAACTATTTTCACTTAGTCTCGTGACCTTGATCGAACTATTTTCACTTAGTTTCATGACCTTGATCGAACTATTTTCACTTGGTCTCATGACTTTGATCGAACTATTTTCACTTAGTCTCATGACCTGGATCGAACTATTTTCAAATAGTCTCATGACCTTGATCGAACTATTTTCAAATAGTCTCATGACCTTGATCGAACTATTTTCAAATAGTCTCATGACCTTGATCGAACTATTTTCAAATAGTCTCATGACCTTGATCGAACTATTTTCAAATAGTCTCATGACCTTGATCGAACTATTTTCAAATAGTCTCATGACCTTGATCGAACTATTTTCACTTGGTCGCATGACCTTGATCGAACTATTTTCACTTGGTCGCATGACCTTGATCGAACTATTTTCACTTGGTCGCATGACCTTGATCGAACTATTTTCAAATAGTCTCATGACCTTGATCGAACTATTTTCACCTAATCTCGTGACCTTGATAGAACTATTTTCACTTTGTCTCATGACCTTGAGCGAACTATTATCACTTAGTCTCATGAACTTGGTCGAACTATTTTCACTAAATCTCATGACTTTGGTCGAACTATTTTCAATAAGTTTCATGACCTTGGTCGAACTATTTTCACTTAATCTCGTGGCCTTGACCAAACTATTTTCACTAAGTTTCATGAACTTGGTCGAACTATTTTCACTTAATCTCGTGACCTTGACCAAACTATTTTCACTAAGTTTCATGAACTTGGTCGAACTACATTAACGGCTGCCTCTTCTTATAGACCCGCCTAAAGAAGTCGAGCTACGTTTATTTAACACATTCGAAAGTTCTCATTTGCTCACCGGTTTAATTCAAGGCATCTTGCTCCATTTAGCTTCCTCGTAAAAGAAAGATTGGCTATTGAATAATTCTACTGCATGTGCATACATAGACAACAAATAAAATGGTTTCCTCACTCGGAAAAATGACAAGAAATTATGTACAATGTGATACATATATTATAAGATTAGTCTAGGCAATATGAGAAAGTAGTTTGCCATTCCTTTCCTTCTTGGCAGTGACTGTACTAGTCGGAGATCGCAGCCATTGTCTCTATACATGAGATCCTCTGCCTGCCATCACGGAGTGGGGACCATAACCGGCACTACTTGTCGACTGCTCCCACAACACCATCCACCACCTGCTCCAACGGCTTCACATAACCCTGATAGGGGGCTAAACGGGAACTCTACCTTGCCCAATGGTGTCCCGAAGATTAGCGGAGGAAAGGAGACGTCTTACTCCTTTCTTGGGTGGGCAAAACTCTACCCCGCTAACCAGGTCAAAATAGCATTTCAGAAAATGAAAAATATCTTATGAAACAAATCTATGTCAATAGAAATGAGAAAGAGAGTCCATCGGTGCTATATAGAACCAATTCTGACCTATGGAATCGAATCATGGACAGTAGACAAACAAATGAAAAGACGATTAGAGGCCACAGAGATGGGATTTCTCAGAAGAATGTTGAAAGTTCCCTGGAGAACTAAAAAGACCAATGAGGAAGTTCTTAAAGAGACCAGCACAAAAAGGCAGCTCCTAAAAACATCAGAAAGAAACAATCCACATTTTTCGGGCACATCATGAGAAGAGGAAAGTTGGAATACTTGCTTACAACTGGCAAAATAAAAGGAAAGAGAGATCGCGGACGACAAAGAGAGAAAATACTGGATAGCTTGGTGTCATAGCATGGAAAACAGTCAACAACAGAACTGATACGATGCACTGTAGATAGAAGATCGTGGAAGGAAATGATCGCCTACGCCAACCGGTGGCACATGATGATGATGATATTATACGAGGAGATGGAAGAAGGGTCCATGGTAGTCCCAGTAAAGACGGATTGACATCAGTCAAGAAATGCTACAGCTGCAATTGACGATGATTGGGGCTGCCATATGGGCGAGAACTAGGACTTTCTCCCTATAATGGGGTATAAGAGGAAGTGAGGAGAGAACAGAGAGAGAGAATAGAGAGAGAGAACAGAGAAAGAGATAATAGAGAAAGAGAACAGAGAGAGAAAACAGAGAGAGAGAGAACAGAGAGAGAGAACAGAGAAAGAGAACAGAAAGAGAGAACAGAGAGAGAGAACAGAGAGAGAGAGAACAGAGAAAGAAAATAGAGAGAGAGAGAACAGAAAGGGAGAACATAGAGAGAGAAAAGAGAGAGAACAGAAAGAGAACATAGAGAGAACAGAGAGACAACAGAGAGAGAACATAGAGAACAGAGAGAGAAAAGAGAGAGAACAGAGAGAGAACATAGAGAACAGAGAGAGAAAACAGAGAAAGAACATTGAGAGAGAGAACAAAAAGAGAGAACATAAAGAGAGGGAACATAGAAAGAGAACAGAGAGAGATCATAGAGAGAGAATACAGAGAGAGAACAGTGAGAGAACAGTGAGAGAGAGAACATAGAGAGAGAACAGAGAGAGAGAACAGAGTGAGAAAACAGAGTGAGAGGACAGAGTGAGAGAACATAGAGAGAACAGAGAGAGAGGGAAAAGAGAGAGAACATAGAGAACAGAGAGAACAGAGAGAGAGAACAGAGAGAGGGAAAAGAGAGAGAGAACAGAGAGAGAGAACAGAGAGAGAGAGCAAAGAAAGAGAGAACAGAGAAGGAGAACAGAAAACATAGAGAGAGAACAGAGAGAGAGAACAGAGAGAGAGAACAGAGAGAGAGAACAGAGAGAGAGAACAGAGAGAGAACAGAGAGAGAGAACAGAGAAGGAGAACAGAAAACATAGAGAGAGAACAGAGAGAGAGAACAGAGAGACAACAGAGAGAGAACATAGAGAACAGAGAGAGAAAAGAGAGAGAACAGAGAGAGAACATAGAGAACAGAGAGAGAAAACAGAGAAAGAACATTGAGAGAGAGAACAAAAAGAGAGAACATAAAGAGAGGGAACATAGAAAGAGAACAGAGAGAGATCATAGAGAGAGAATACAGAGAGAGAACAGAGAGAGAGAACAGAGAGAGAGAACAGAGTGAGAAAACAGAGTGAGAGGACAGAGTGAGAGAACATAGAGAGAGAACAGTGAGAGAGGGAACAGAGTGAGAAAACAGAGTGAGAGGACAGAGTGAGAGAACATAGAGAGAACAGAGAGAGAGGGAAAAGAGAGAGAACATAGAGAACAGAGAGAACAGAGAGAGAGAACAGAGAGAGGGAAAAGAGAGAGAGAACAGAGAGAGAGAACAGAGAGAGAGAACAAAGAAAGAGAGAACAGAGAAGGAGAACAGAAAACATAGAGAGAGAACAGAGAGAGAGAACAGAGAGAGAGAACAGAGAGAGAGAACAGAGAGAGAGAACAGAGAGAGAGAGAACAGAGAGAGAGAACAGAGAGAGAACAAAGAGAGAGAGAACAGAGAGAGAGAACAGAGAGAGAGAGAACAGAGAGAGAGAACAAAGAGAGAGAGAACAGAGAGAGAGAACAGAGAGAGAGAAAAAAGAGAGAGAGAGAACAGAGAGAGAGAGAACAGAGAGAGAGAGAACAGAGAGAGAGAGAACAAAGAGAGAGAGAACAGAGAGAGAGAGAACAGAGAGCGAGAACAGAGAGAGAGAGAACAGAGAGAGAGAGAACAGAGAGAGAGAGAACAGAGAGAGAGAACAGAGAGAGAGAACAGAGAGAGAACAGAGAGAGAGAACAGAGAGAGAGAGAACAGAGAGAGAGAACAGAGAGAGAGAACAGAGAGAGAGAGAACCGAGAGAGAGAGAACAGAGAGAGAGAACAGAGAGAGAGAACAGAGAGAGAGAGAGAAAAGAGAGAGAGAGAACAGAGAGAGAGAGAATAAAGAGAGAGAGAACAGAGAGAGAGAGAACAGAGAGAGAGAACAGAGAGAGAGAGAACAAAGAGAGAGAGAACAGAGAGAGAGAGAACAGAGAGAGAGAGAACAGAGAGATCAGAGAGAGAGAACAAAGAGAGAGAGAACAGAGAGAGAGAACAGAGAGAGAGAACAGAGAGAGAGAACAGAGAAGGAGAACAGAGAAGGAGAACAGAAAACATAGAGAGAGAACAGAGAAGGAGAACAAAGAGAGAGAACAAAGAGAGAGAGAACAGAGAGAGAGAACAGAGAGAGAGAACAGAGAGAGAGAACAGAGAGAGAGAACAGAGAAGGAGAACAGAAAACATAGAGAGAGAACAGAGAGAGAGAACAGAGAGAGAGAACAGAGAGAGAGAACAAAGAGAGAGAGAACAGAGAGAGAGAACAGAGAGAGAGAACAGAGAGAGAGAACAGAGAGAGAGAACAGAGAGAGAGAACAAAGAGAGAGAGAACAGAGAGAGAGAACAGAGAGAGAGAACAGAGAGAGAGAACAGAGAGAGAGAACAGAGAGAGAGAACAGAGAGAGAGAACAGAGAGAGAGAACAGAGAGAGAGAACAAAGAGAGAGAGAACAGAGAGAGAGAACAGAGAGAGAGAACAGAGAGAGAGAACAGAGAGAGAGAACAGAGAGAGAGAACAGAGAGAGAGAACAGAGAGAGAGAGAACAGAGAGAGAGAACAGAGAGAGAGAGAAGAGAGAGAGAACAGAGAGAGAGAGAACAGAGAGAGAGAGAACAGAGAGAGAGAACAAAGAGAGAGAGAGAACAGAGAGAGAGAACAGAGAGAGAGAACAGAGAAAGAGAACAGAGAGAGAGAACAGAGAGAGAGAACAGAGAGAGAGAACAGAGAAGGAGAACAGAAAACATAGAGAGAGAACAGAGAGAGGGAACAGAGAGAGAGAACAGAGAAGGAGAACAGAAAACATAGAGAGAGAACAGAGAGAGAGAACAGAGAGAGAGAACAGAGAGAGAGAACAAAGAGAGAGAGAACAGAGAGAGAGAACAGAGAAGGAGAACAGAAAACATAGAGAGAGAACAGAGAGAGAACAAAGAGAGAGAGAACAGAGAGAGAGAACAAAGAGAGAGAGAACAAAGAGAGAGAGAACAGAGAGAGAGAACAGAGAGAGAGAACAGAGAGAGAGAACAGAGAGAGAGAACAGAGAGAGAGAACAGAGAAGGAGAACAGAGAGAGAGAGAACAGAGAGAGAGAACAGAGAGAGAGAACAGAGAGAGAGAACAGAGAGAGAGAACAGAAAGAGAGAACAGAGAGAGAGAACAGAGAGAGAGAACAAAGAGAGAGAGAACAGAGAGAGAGAACAAAGAGAGAGAGAACAGAGAGAGAGAACAGAGAGAGAGAGAACAGAGAGAGAGAACAGAGAGAGAGAAAACACAGAGAGAGAACAGAGAGAGAGAGAACAGAGAGAGAGAGAACAGAGAGAGAGAACAGAGAGAGAGAACAGAGAGAGAGAACAGAGAGAGAGAACAGAGAGAGAGAGAACAGAGAGAGAGAACAGAGAGAGAGAACAGAGAGAGAGAACAGAGAGAGAGAACAAAGAGAGAGAGAACAGAGAGAGAGAACAAAGAGAGAGAGAACATAGAGAGAGAACAGAGAGAGAGAACAGAGAGAGAGAACAAAGAGAGAGAGAACAGAGAGAGAGAGAACAGAGAGAGAGAACAAAGAGAGAGAGAACAGAGAGAGAGAACAGAGAGAGAGAAAAGAGAGAGAGAACAGAGAGAGAGAACAAAGAGAGAGAGAACAGAGAGAGAGAACAGAGAGAGAAAAAACACAGAGAGAGAACAGAGAGAGAGAGAGAACAGAGAGAGAGAGAACAGAGAGAGAGAACAGAGAGAGAGAACAGAGAGAGAGAACAGAGAGAGAGAACAGAGAGAGAGAGAACAGAGAGAGAGAACAGAGAGAGAGAACAAAGAGAGAGAGAACAGAGAGAGAGAACAAAGAGAGAGAACACAGAGAGAGAACAGAGAAAGAGAACAGAGAGAGAGAAAACACAGAGAGAGAATTTTCCGTGATATTATCAATGTTTTTGTTGCTCACATACATCTTTTTGCTTGTTCATTGATTATTCTTGACTTACTTCCCAATGACAAGACATGGTCTATCTAACAGGGAACACCTTTTCTGAAGTCTGTTGACGAGAAACTGTTGCATAAAATGCTTTCCATTATGTGGAATGATGCATACAGAAACACAAATAAACGTAAAGAAAATCAACATCTCTATTCTGTCTTAAATGTATTGTTGTTGTTAGGCAGTGGCGTTTACTGGTTTTTGGTCCTGGGCTACCGACAACATAACAAATAAAAACATACACTATATTCATTAGGCTAACATAAAATAATATTTTCTAATGACATCACTACATTTTAAATTACTTTCTTATTTATATGTTAATTATATCCGTCTTTTTTAGGACGAAAATGTCTTGATGACTTTGTCATTGAAAGTACTGTTGGGTTGGTTTCTAAGTTTCTAAGGGAATGATTTCTCAATGGACATTATTGCCAAACAGATAAGCGTTCTTGAGTCTGAGTTGAGCGACAATAAGATTTGATTCTCTTTACTGCAGAAAAAGTTCTTTCTACAGATGCTGACGCTCATAGCGTAGTTATAAATAGCTAAGGAAGTTCCGGTAATCAGACATAGTTTCACTTTCACTTTTAACGCCTCTAATTTGCTAGAGCTAATAGTAACCCATGAAATCGCATTCCTCTAGGGATTGCTCCCGCTATATTATTGTGACTCCCATTTTTGAAAGTCAGGGTCGTTAATACTAGGTCTGAATAGAGGAAAAGTACCGCTAGCTAGCTATCTATCTATCTATTGACCTTTCGAGCCGTAACCGGCCCATAGGGCGTAGACCAAGATACACCTTCTCCTATATGAATTTTTGTTCTAGCAGTTTTCTTTTAAAGATATTTTATCAAATCTCGCCATCTGTCTCTGTTCTGTGCAAGCAGTTCTATCTCATTGAGGGAGCCGATTCCTGCTGCTCTTGCCTCTCTCATCAATGTTCTTCTCAGTGTCTCCCTGGGTCTTCCTCTTTTTCTTTTACCTGTTGTTTCCCATATGAGGGCTTGCTTTGCTATTCGATTATTATCTCTTCTCATCACATGTCCAACGTATGACCATCGTCTTTTCTTTATTACTGAAGATATTAGTGGTTGATTGGCGATTTCTCTAATTTCCTCGTTTGTTTTGAATTCGTTCCATTCTATACCAAGTATTTTCCTTAGACATTTATTTTCGAATGCGTTCAACTTTGTTTCTATATCTCTTGTTGTTTTCCAGCTTTCACACGCATACGTAAGGGTTGATAGTACATTTGATTTGAATAGCCTAAGTTTTGTGTTTGTGCTAATGAGTTTTGATTTCCACAACTTTTCAAGGCTTCTGAAAGACATTGCTGCTTTAGCCAGTCTGATTCTAATTTCTTTGCTCGTATCCCCTTCTCGATCAATGTGACTTCCAAGATAGATGAAGTGATCGATCTCTTCTACTGGTTTGTTTTCCATGTATATTTTGTCACTTGTTGGAATTAAACTTTTCATGACTTTAGTCTTTTCATGATTGACCTCAAGCCCAATTTTGCTGGCTATTGATGATAGTTCATTTGTGTTTTCCTGCATCGTTTTTATCTGATTGCTGATGAGAACTATGTCATCAGCAAAGTCCAGGTCCTCCAAATGGTCTCCTTGTATCCATTCGATGCCTTTATTACCAGTGCAGCATTTCTTCATTATGAAGTCCATAACAATTCCAAATAACAAGGGCGATAAAATACATCCTTGTTTAACCCCAGTTTCTAACCGCTAGCTACTAGAGGTTTTAATGTTGAGTAGTTTCGGTTTCATTAACAAACGTTATAGTGGCCAGAGGAAAACCTTGCTTTAATAAATTGCAAATCAAAGCAAATAATTTATACTGGCATACGAAATGTGTAATAGAATATTCGAAAAAAAAATTTGTAATATAATTATTTAAAAAATATAAAATAAATTACAATTTCCTTTTGTAATTCATTAATATGTTCAAGGCTACCGACGGTAGCTGCGGCAACATAGAGAATGCGCCACTGTTGTTAGGATCATCATCACTGCACACCGGACGAATCCATAGGTGCTCCGATATGCCCCTCGAGAAATGCCAAGGAAGAATCCTGAACCACGTGCACGAACTCCGTAGAACGGTCTGGGATCTACCACGGAGTGGATTTTTTTTTTTTTTCTGACAATTTTGCCTGAACGGCAGCCATATTTTTAGTCATCGCTTTTCGATTCTAACTGCCAAGGGTTCTTTAACGTGCGCGAGTGCACTCGGGACTGCTGTTTATTATTACCATTATCTGAGACGGTTAGATATCGGATCTCACTACCCAAGAGATCAGGAGAAAGATAAAGCTGTGAAGAAACAACGGATTAATTACTCAAACTTGTGAAATATCACTACCGCCTGTGATTGGCTCGGATCCTTCCTGTCCGGATACCGACGTCGAACGTTTAGACTATCCAGTTACCCCCCCCCCCCCCCTTTTTCCTTGTATCACCATGATCATCATCATCATGTGCCATACCGGTTAGCTAAGCGTCATTTCCTTCCACCGTTTTCTATCCACAGTGCATCGTATCAGTTCTGTTGTTGACTGTTTTCCATGCCACGACACCGCGCTCTCTAGTATTTTCTCTCTTTATCATCCGTGATCTCCTTTTCCATGTAATTTTCTAGGTGTAACCAAGTATTCCAACTTTCCTATTCTTATAATGTGCGCGAAAAATGTTGATTGTTTCTTTCAGATGTCCTTATTTTAGGAGCTTATTTTTTCGATTGCCGCCACAGTTCAGTGGTTAGTGAACTGGACTACAAAGGGCAGGTATCGGGTTCGATCCTGATCGATGGCTTCCGGGTTCACCCAGCCTTAAATGGAAACCGGATTTTTTCTGGAAAGTAAAAAAAAGGAAACCGGAATAAACTATTTTTACATGTGCAAGTGAGACGATACAAAGTAACCAGTAGTAAATGATTGTCAAAGCATTCGGAATGAATATACCAACACTTATTCTTCTTCTTCCTCTCCTTCTATCCTTCCTCTGCTGCCGTTGGCGTCGAGGGGAGAAACAATTTGCGATTCTTTGCTCTTCTGTTGTTATTCCTCCTAGTGATTTAGTATTCCCTTTATCCATCTCTTTCTCGGTCTTCCTCTTAATCTGGCGTTTTCGTAGCGTTTATTTAAGGCTCTTTGAGTCATTGTTATTTCTTTTTGTCTTGTTATGTGGCCGAACCAATATATCTGTTGTTTCTTTATGTATTCGATGGCTGGTTCAATTTCGAGTTGCTTCCTCAGGTCAGTGTTTCTTACTCTGCCCCTTAAGCTGTTTCCTGTCATTCTTCTGACACATTTCATTTCGGTGGTCGTTATGTTACATTGATTATTGTAAACACAAAAGTGCTCAGCGGCTTCCAGGATGTGACGAAGTTTGAGCACACTGATGATTCCAGTAGTGGATGGGTTGTTGTGCATGAAATATGCTAACGTTGTAAATCGAAACAGATCAGTGAAATAGAACAGTGAAACAGAACAGTGAAACAGATCAGTGAAACAGATCAGTGAAATAGAACAGTGAAACAGATCAGTGAAACAGATCAGTGAAACAGATCAGTGAAATAGAACAGTGAAACAGAACAGTGAAACAGATCAGTGAAACAGATCAGTGAAACAGATCAGTGAAACAGAACAGTGAAACATAACAGTAAAACATAACAGTGAAACAGATCAGTGAAATAGAACAGTGAAACAGATCAGTGAAACAGATCAGTGAAACGTAACTGTGAAACATATCAGTAAAACATAACAGTAAAACAGATCAGTGAAACAGAACAGTAAAACATAACAGTGAAACATAACAGTGAAACATAACAGTAAAACATAACAGTGAAACAGATCAGTAAAACATAACAGTGAAACAGATCAGTGAAACAGAACAGTGAAACAGATCAGTGAAACAGAACAGTGAAACAGATCAGTGAAACAGAAAAGTAAAACAGAACAGTCACACAGGACAGTCACACAGAACAGTCACACAGAACAGTCACACAGAACAGTCAAACAGAAAAACCAAATTTCGAATAAATGGAGGGAAGAAGAGTTCAGACAGAATAAACGTACGATGATCTAATAGATAGATAGAACACAAATATTCAATTGATTATAAGAAAGGAAGGCATAGCAATACAATATAAATGATTCCTATAAGTCCCTCATGGAAGGCCTCACAATTTTTAAATGCTGTAGTTATTTCTTAGTGTTAAATAAAGACACAGTATAAAGAGAAACAATAGTATACAAAACGTTGTGCTACCAATGCCAGTCCTGAACCTTTGATGCAAGAACAATAAGAAAAATAACCACAACATAGATGAAATGTGTTAGACGAATGACAGGAAACAGTCTGAGAGATAAGATCAGAAATGAAGAACTGAGAAAATAGCTAGGAATAGCCCCCGCCATAGAATATATACAGAAACAAAGGACAAAATATTTTGGCCACGTGACAAGGCAGAGTGATCAAAACACAACTCAACGACCCTTCAATAAACGGTACAAGAACACCTGACCAAAGGTCGACCACGAAAAAGATGGATTGACGGAATATTAGAAACACTAGGAAACATAACAGCAGCAGAAGCAAACAGAAGAGCAAGAGACCGCAAATTATATCTCCCCTTGACGCAGAAAGGAAAATGAGGAAGGAAAGAAGGAGAAGATGATAGTGTACAACCAAAGCATGCACATGAAACGATAATATACAAATATAACTCTCACAGTATCAGAAAAGTATGACACAAACATTACAATATAAAACTAAGTCATAAATATAAGAGTGTGGCAAACATGTAAAATCAGGTAATTGTCTGCAACAGGTGAGACACTTATGATATGAGTTGGTCATGTGGATGTTCTACAGGGTAAGACTCTGGCATAAATGTAAAACAATGACATGCATGTAAAAAAGGGAATAAATATAAAATCATGACGCATGTAAAACAGGGGCATAAATGTAAAACAGTGACACACGTGTAAAACAAGATCACAGATGTAAAATTATGACACATGTGAAAAATAATAACGAAATGTAAAATTATTAAATAAATGTAAAGTATGGACACAAGTGTAAAATGACAACATAGATGTAAAACTGTGATATAAATGTACAACACATAATAAAACAAAATGACGACATAAATGAAAGATTATGATTAAAAGTGTCAATCCCATTCCATAAGTGTAAAATAATATAAATGTAAAATAAGAGCACAAATGTAAAATGGGAATTGAAATAAAAAAATAGACATAAATGTAAAACCAGGACATAAATGTAAAATGGGAATAGAAATAAAAAATAGACATAAATGTAAAATCAGGACATAAATGTAAAATGGGAATAGAAATCAAAAATACATATAAATGTAAAACTAGGACATGAATGTTAAAATGGGAATATAAATCGAAAATAGACATAAATGTAAAATCAGGACATAAATGTAAAACTATGGCATAATGTAAAACTGTAACATAAATGTAAATCAAGAAGAGAGCGTCAAGCTAGGAAATAAATGTAACTTTTCGCTAGCCGTTAAAATAGTAGCCCTGTAAACGATCAATGTTTATTCAGCAACGTTCCAGTTCATCCTTGGCAATGTTAGAGAGAGAGCGAGCGCTGGGTGGGCCCAAAACACGAACCAGGAGGTGAGGGCTGGCGAGTCTCACAATTGAGTGAGTGCCCGAGGAGAGACAATCACAAGTTGATCTTGTGTTAGTGTTAGTCTGCAACGGATGCAGGGACAGAAAGGTGGGTGTGTTGCTTTTAAAAGGAAAATAGTTTTTACATAAACTATGTTTATGAAACGCTTTTTTATATTATCTCTGGATTTTATATTTTGTGATTTTCACTTTTAATTTCTTTAGTACTCTCTATTTAAAATTTAAAGACTCGTCAGTACTCTGTATACTTGAAAAGGATAATTTTTTTATAGTTCTATTTTTTCTTTACTTCTATTTTCTTTTACTATCACCATTGTTAAAATTGCTCATGGATATGATGTGTACTTGTTTATGAATTTTGTTCTTCTCTTTCTCCATCTCCTTATTCTTCAAGTCTGTGCTGTTTCCGTTGGTTTTTTTTTCTTCGCCGTCTTGCAATAAATGAGCAATATTGTTTGTTTTATCGAGATGTTTATTTGTTCATTTTTTTGTACAAATAGATTTGGAAGTTGTTGAAAGTTTCTATGTTATTTCAACTCATTAGGTCTAATTTATTTGCGTGGTTTTTTTTTTAATAATTCAAACTGGTACAATTTTTCATTATAATTAATTATTTCTTTTGCTGTATACTTCTTGTATCAATCATTATAACTTTATTTTGGTAATATTTTTTGCACCACTTTATTTTATTATGTTTCCTTTAGTGATTTTTTCTTTGCTTCTTTCATTGTCTCTAATTTATATACAATATATATATATATATATATATATATATATATATATATATATATATATAATATATTAACTTGCCTGTTCTTGCATATTCCTCACAATTCTGTATCATTTTGCTTACTTTTTTTATTTCTTCTATCTCTCCTTTTATCTATAATAAACTGTTTTCTCCAGTTTTACCTCTGCTTATAACATCTATATCTTCTTGTGTCTTTCTCCACTCTTATTTATTTGTTTAATTTGTTAGCATTTGCATCTATCTTTCTCTTGTAATTATAATTTCTTTTTTATTTCTTCTCCATCTGTATTACCTGCATTCCTTCTCTTTTAAAAATCTCGTTCCTCACTTCATTTCGTCACTTACATGGTATTCATATTCCTTACTTTTTGTCACTTCTACTTGTTCTCACTTTTTATTATCATATGTATTTATTATTATCCACATCCATTGACTACTAATGTCTTTATTTCCTCCCGTAATGTTTGATACAATCTCTGTTCAATCTCTCAGCTTTATTTCCTCCCGTAATGTTTGATACTTCAATCTCTCAGCTTTATTTCCTCCCGTAATGTTTGATACAATCTCTGTTCAATCTCTCAACTTTATTTCTAACCTCCTACCTATATTCTTTACTCTCTTTCTATTTCCTGCAGCTCTCTCTCTCTCTCTCTCTCTCTATCTATATATATATATATATATATATATATTCTTTCTCTCTCTCTCTCTCTTTCTCTCTCTCTCTTTCTCTCCCTCTCTCTTTCTCTCTCTCTCTATCGCTAGTTCGTTCCGTGCCTCATTTTCACAGTAAAGTAAAAGTAAAGTACCCCCCGTCACGCCAAGTGGCGGATAGGGAAATATGGTGTTAGTGACCCTATATTTTACAGACCTTCAGCACATGATTTTTGGGGTAATGTGGTCGGTATTACGCCCGTGCTGCTTTTACTTTCCCAGAAAAAATCCGGTACCCATTTTAAGGCTGGGTGAACCCGGAGCCGTCGGTTGGGATCGAACCCTACCCCTTGTCCGTAGTAGTCCAGTTCACTAACCACTGAGCTATCGCGGCTCCTACTAATTTTTAGGGAATTAGTAAAACCCAGGTGTCCTCGCCAGGATTACGAACCCCGGCTGTTGCCGTGGTAAGCCAACCGCCTATCGATTGCGCTAACCGGACACCCTCATTTTCACAGTAGTCATCCATATTCCCTCTCTCTTATATTTAACCACATTTCCAAACGTGTTATTTCTCTCTCGTTTATATTGCATACCGTTTCTCTTTATCAAATTTTCACTTTATATTCCTTATCTTTTGTCTGTATTCCCTTTTTTGCGTCCCTATTTCTCACCTCTTACCTTTATTTTTTACCTCTCGTCTCTATTTCCCTCTTCCCTCCCTTATTTCTCTCTCTTGCATTTCTAGCCCTTCGTCTCTAATTCATTCATTTCGTCCTCACTTCTTACATTTTGTACGTCTATTTTCCACAGATCAACGTAATTGTTTAGCTCTATTCTCTCTCTATTTTTTTTTATTTTCTATCTCTCATCTCAGTTTCTCACCCTCTAGTGTATATCTACCGCTCGTTTCTATTTACATTTCCTCTCAATTATTCACTCTCTTCTTCTCTATGTATTACCTTTCCTCTCAATTATCCACCCTTCTTATCTATTTACTGCCTTTCCTCTCAATTATTCACCCTTCTTCTCTATGTATTACCTTTCCTCTCAATTATCCACCCTTCTTCTCTATTTACTGCCTTTCCTCTCAATTATTCACCCTTCTTCTCTATGTATTACCTTTCCTTTCAATTATCCACCTCTCTTCTCTATTTACTACCTTTCCTCTCAATTATCCACCCTGCTTCTCTATTTATTACCTTTCCTCTCAATTATTCACCCTGCTTCTCTATGTATTACCTTTCCTCTCAATTATTCACCCTGCTTCTCTATGTATTACCTTTCCTCTCAATTATCCACCTCTCTTCTCTATTTACTACCTTTCCTCTCAATTATCCACCCTGCTTCTCTATTTATTACCTTTCCTCTCAATTATTCACCCTGCTTCTCTATGTATTACCTTTCCTCTCAATTATCCACCCTGCTTCTCTATTTACTACCTTTCCTCTCAATTATCCACCCTGCTTCTCTATTTATTACCTTTCCTCTCAATTATTCACCCTGCTTCTCTATGTATTACCTTTCCTCTCAATTATTGACCCTACTTCTCTATTGATTACCTTTCCTCTCAATTATTCACCCTTCTTCTCTATTTATTACCTTTCCTCTCAATTATTCACCCTGCTTCTCTATGTATTACCTTTCCTCTCAATTATTCACCCTTCTTCTCTATTTATTACCTTTCCTCTCAATTATCCACCCTGCTTCTCTATTTATTACCTTTCCTCTCAATTATTCACCCTGTTTCTCTATGTATTACCTTTCCTCTCAATTATTCACCCTGCTTCTCTATGTATTACCTTTCCTCTCAATTATCCACCCTGCTTCTCTATTTACTACCTTTCCTCTCAATTATCCACCTCTCTTCTCTATTTATTACCTTTCCTCTCAATTATTCACCCTGCTTCTCTATGTATCACCTTTCCTCTCAATTATTCACCCTGCTTCTCTATGTATTACCTTTCCTCTCAATTATTCACCCTTCTTCTCTATTTATTACCTTTCCTCTCAATTATTCACCCTGCTTCTCTATGTATTACCTTTCCTCTCAATTATTCACCCTGCTTCTCTTTGTATTACCTTTCCTCTCAATTATTCACCCTGCTTCTCTATGTATTACCTTTCCTCTCAATTATTCACCCTTCTTCTCTATGTATTACCTTTCCTCTCAATTATCCACCTCTCTTCTCTATTTACTACCTTTCCTCTCAATTATCCACCCTGCTTCTCTATGTATTACCTTTCCTCTCAATTATTCACCCTGCTTCTCTATTTATTACCTTTCCTCTCAATTATTGACCCTACTTCTCTATGTATTACCTTTCCTCTCAATTATCCACCCTGCTTCTCTATTTATTACCGTACTTGTGGTCTTAATTTTATGTTTCTCTTCTCACTCAATTCACCAGCACATGTTTCTATTTCCTACCTCCCATCTGAATTACCCCACCCCCCCCCCCCCCCCACCCCCCCCCTCCCAAAAAAAAAATCAGAATTATAAACCACCTATCTATTTTGCTTATTTGTCTTCTTATATTCTTGTCTACATTCTCCGTTCCTTATCTCGTATTAATGCTATTTTTTTCTGCATTGTCCCCTCTGTGTACACATCTAGACGTCAAGATTAATAAGTTCGACGAAATCATTCGTAAGCTCAAGACTGGTGACATTGCCATACAGTTTGCTCCGTTATGGTACCGGTTATGGCCACAAGAGCATGTTATGTTCATCATATGTTGGGCATGATTGTAGGAGGTGTTCAGTAGTCATCCAACGTATGCCTCAGTCACATTCATCAGAGGTTTCTACCCTTAGAGTGTTAGAAAGGTCGTATTTCAATCTCTTGTAGCCTGTTCGGAGTCTAGACCATGTCATTTGTTATTTTTTGTTAAGTTCTTTGTGTTTTTTTTTTTTTGTTTTCCGTCTATCCTAACATGCCACATCTATTCTGGATCCATATCTCTGTTCCCTTTCTTCCATCTGCATGCCTACCTCCCATCTTTAAATCTAATTTATTTCATTTCCTTCATCTAATCCCCACTCTCTTCCTCCTATATCTATTCCCTTCCTCCCATGTATATATATATTTTCAGTCTCATATCTTTATTTCATTTAATTCTTCTAATCCCCACTCCCTTCCTCCTATATCTAGTCCCTTCTTCCCATATATATATCTTTTTTTTTTCTGTCTCACATCTTTATTTCCAACTCATGCACCCTATATTCCAGTGTTACGACTAAAAACACATCCTCTGTCCAAGAGCGATCAATAACACAATTTCACAAATTTGTGCTGAACTTTCATTCTTTGCACATCTGGAATGTGCAACCAACTATTTCATACCATTTGTTTAACGCGATGGCCTAAGGGAGTCTCAAACCAGTCGCTTCCTAATCAGATAGAGGTTGATTCGATTTCAATTCGGATTATTTTTTTTATCTTATTATTATTTTTCAAATTTCTTTAAAGTAAAAGCCAAAGATATGTTTTTTTGGCCTTATTTTCTATGATCAGCCAGGCCAGTACCATTCCGCTCGTCCTGTGCTATGTTTCAAAATTATAGCAATAAAACTAAAACCAATTACAAAGCCACAGGTCACGGAACACGAAAGGGACTTCCTGAAAAAAAAAACATAAAGAATGTGTTGACACACTATTCATACTGAAGCTAGTAGAAAACACTAGAGAACAAAATCGGTAGTAGCTTTGGTAATTCAAGAAAAACATTCCGTGGAGTAAGCATGGAAGAACTATGGGAGATACAAAACAACATGCGCAGTAAGCAAACATCTAACCAACCTATACACAAGTCTCTACATCAGCTGTAACTGTGACGGTAGATAGCAGGCTACACAGACCACATCGTAGTTAGATCTGGAGTAAGACAGAGCTGCATTCTATCTCCGTTATTAATTATTCCCTGTATGTACTACATATGGAAGCATCGATAGCTCAGTGGTTAGTTAACTGGACAAAAAGGGACACGAAGTAAGGTTCGATCCTAAGCGACGGCTTCCGGGTTCACCCAGCCTTAAATAGGTACCGGATTTTTTTCTTGGAAAGTAAAGCGGCACGGGCGTAATACCGACCACAGTACCCCAAAAATCATGTGTTGAAGGTCTGTAAAATTTATGGTCACTAACACCATATTCCCTATTCGCCACTTGGTGTGACGGGGCTCTTTACTTTTTTTATGCCCTATATATATATATATATATATATATATATAAGTTAGTCAACGCATTGAAG